>JACCHZ010000022.1:6415000-7015000 GCA_018907045.1 Wiebesia pumilae
GAAATTCAAATTCGCGTGTTTTTTTTGTTTATTCTAATGAAGCATGCTCGTGTGCTCGCATTGATGTCGGAGGTCGTTTTTTCACCGTCAGAGACATTGTGTTACCTTGAATAGACTTTCTAGCTTGAAATTATTCTGTTTTTATCGAGTGCACACGCGTGACCAACTTCACTTTGCGTCAGATGCATTCGCGCGTTTTATCGTTTTGCTGCTAAATGCTCTGTAGCGTGCGAACGTTGCGCTCCAGCAATAACCAGTTGCGTGTGTTATATCATCGTGGCTTGTACTCGATGACGTACTTGTTGACGGTCGTCGTTACGAAGTAGCCTGAAAGTGCTGCGCGCGTCGTTCCATTCCGTCTCTTCTAATCTCTGAGACACAAGGGATTGATTGCTTTCAAAAAATGTAAACGGACACAGGAGGGAGGAGTAGTAGTAGTAGAGTAGTAGAGGGAAATTTTTGAATTGAAGGTTGTGTTGCACCACGCTGTCTGCAGTGCGTAGTGACAAAATTCAGTTTCTTTATAAATGTTGTGAGTAGCGGGAGATTCGGCCAGGGAGGCGCCCTTTCGTAAAAATCAAGCAACCGATTTTTCGAAAATCAACCACGTTGGTCGAATCTTCCGACTGAGAAATCCCCCCAGATCCCACGAGTTTTTTTTTCTCTCAGAAAAAAAGAAAAAGAAAAAGAAAAAAAAAAGGAAAAAGAAAAAAGAAGGAAACGAAAAGCACCTCGTAGTTATGTTCGTGTTTCTTTTTTTTTTTGTTTTTTGTTAGTAGTTATGTTTAATAATTATTAATACACACACGTAGTAGAGAAAAACGGAGGGATATGAGAAAAAAAACTCTCGACGAGTAGATAAAGAGAAAAAAGGAACATAGAAAAAAGAAAATGACATGAATATTCAAATGGCGCCAAGATGCACGCACTCTCGGTGCATTCTTTTTTCTTCGTTGCCATTATTCGCGGGATATAAAAATAAAAGCACAGGCGGTAAGCTCGGGAGTCGTCGAGAGGAAAAAGCTGCGAGCCCTCGAGTTTGCGCAAAATACAAAGATATCGCAGAAATAGAGTGGAAGCGAGAAGTAGCGAGTAAGGAAGGAGGAGGTATATATATATATATATATATATATATATATATATATATATATATATATATATATATGCATACACAACTGGTCTGCCGGGCTTCCTGTTTACCTCTTGCACGCGAACGAGTCTCATTCGTTCTCCCCCCCCCCTCTCTCTCACTCACTCTCATACCCTCTCATTACGTACTTCTATATTATACTTCTTCGACTCTCCTTCTCTTCCTTTCTTTTTTTGATACTTATTTGCCTCCCTCGCAGACTCGCTGGTTCTTCGCTCGACCGATTCCGAGTGCAGCGCTTGTACACAAGGCTTGTGCGCGTGCGTCTTGGCGCGATATTGGAAGAAAAAAGAGAAAAGAAAAAAAAAAACAAAAAGAAAAGTAATTAACCCAATATTGACCGTTGTGCGATTTTGCGTAATTCGTCTTGCATGCAACGCTTCCTACGGTAGTGTTTTTTTTAATCTACACTCTCTAACTCACATTAAGGCGCGTTTGCTCGCTGTCGTGTCGCTGTCGTGTCGTCGTCTTGTATACGAAAAGTCGGATTTGATCATTTTTCACGAAGCGAAAAGTAATCAAATCGGCGTTCCCGCGGGGCGCGGGGGGAGAGCGGATGTGATCGAGCAAACGCGTCGCACCTACTTTTTTTTACTAACCACGTGTACATAATCGCTTCTTTGTACGTAACGCATACATAAAAATAAGTAATTATTTTATATATTAACAAGCTATGAAAGCGCGAGCACATGCGACATATGCATGCGTGTGCGACATATGCATGCGCGTGCATATCTCGTGTCTCGCGCATATAGATATGAGAAACAAAACACCCCGTACATATTATAGTAAAGAAATATAACTGTTTCTTTTAATTAACACTTATGTACAAACTTGTTTTCCAATCGACATAATATTTTGCTATTATTATACATGTTTATATATATATATATATATATATATATATATATATATATATATATACACATATACATATATACGCAACTATATACATAATTTACGACGTATACAAATTGCATTAGATGCAAAGTAAGACAGTAAAAAGGGAAAATTAATGTAACTACATGGTATTGTATTTTATTATTATTCCGTCAAAGTAATTGTAAAGTATTTCATCTCTCTCATCTTCATTTTATAATTATGCTCACGCCCATACAGCCATTCATAAACAGAAAAAAACATGCCTTTACCTCTAAAGTGTTTAGCCTAACGAAGACGATGTCGAACCACATTAAAATCAAGAAGGCCCAAGGAGAGAGTGAAAGCCATCGGATTGTCCGTTATTAATCGGATTCCGTTACGGTCGAGCGATTTCTCGATCGGAGCGAAGGATCGAGCCTGCGTTTTAGGTTTGCGCGCGCGCGCGCGCGCGTTTGTACCCATCGGTGACGGTAGTGGGCTCGATTTTTTTCGTACATTACGGCGCCTCGATAACTCTGTTTTGTTGTTTTTTTGTTATCCTGGCGCTAGCGCGACTTTACGTTTATCCGCATTCGACGTACTTCCTCCCTTGGCTGCTGTGGTGTGACGCGCTTTATACATTTTTAACTCTTTGTCGAAAATCTCGGGTTCGTTCGACTTTGACGAACCTCGAGCACCGCGTACGTGTACACGCGACGACCACATTAGCGCCAAAAACTCGAAGTGTTCCAAGTCGATATATCCAGTATGATACGGAGGGAGCCATCCAGAGAGAGCGAGAGAGATACGCCGAGGAATTTCTTAAGATTTGCCTTTTGCGATTTTGAGAGGTTCCAAGGCGTGTGTCTCTGGGCTCGATGTTGGAGATAAGAAGAAGGTAACAAGAAGGTCACAAGCGAGAATTTTTGCTTCTTGAAAAAGGTGAATATCGCACTTTTCTTACTTCATTAGATTTTAAGAATACTATCCAAATTTATCTATAATATATATATATATATATGTATGTATGTATGTATGTATGTATGTATGTATATGCATATGTACGTATGTATGGACGTATGGGTGTATTAAATTTGTCCAAGTTTGACACAAGTCCATTGGTGGGATAATTGTACACGAAGGTACTTGGTTCGTGTAGAATCGTCGATCCCAATGCACTTACCAAACGTTATTCCTTTTTCATCCTTTGTATGCTTGACCAATGAAAAAGTGCACGAATGTCAGAATGATTCTTAATTTATCGCGGGAATTCAATACACCGTGATTTTTTACGAATCACCGATAAATATTCATTTGACTCCTGATAACTGCTTTCTGGAATCTTTTGAATGCTTATCACCACAATGCCTCGAGTTTTAATTTTACAAATGGCAAATTTATATTTTCCATATTGTAAAACCATAAACTTTTTACAACATGGGATGATTAATCGAAATAATTTATTGACATATTCGTAAAATTTTATTTCATTGGCGATTTAAAATTTTATAAATCTCTCACAGCAGTTTAAATCATTTCGATTAAACAAGGTCTTAATTTTACAATTTACGGTCTCATAAAAGAGATTCCGATTTTTTTTTCTGAAACTAAAAATTGTGAAATTATCCATTCGTCAAGTTCATGTCGTTCAATAATGGTTTCAAGCAACTGTTAGAAACGTTCGAGATTTTTAAAACCATTTATCAATTTGGTTTTATAAATCGTTGGGTTAAAACGTTACTTGAAACCAAACTATTTTCTTCTTCTTCTTCTTCTTCTTCTTCTTCTTCTTCTTCTTTTCATATGTCAGGTTTTAATTTTACAGTGGATGTTCGTATAAAAAAATTCTGATTTTTTTTATACGTCAATGTGGGCATTGTAAAATTATATAATTATTTAGCCGTTCGCTTCCGCCTTGTTGTTGTTAAGTAATTTCGTAGGATATTGCTTTAGAAAAATATTCCTAATTAACATGTATATGTATGTGTTTTTTTAACTTTTCAGCATTATAACCTTTAATCGCACAATTTACGATTTCAGAAAATTGCGTAATTAAATAGTTACACCTGCCTATTGTTTTATAGGCGTTTTTAAAAATATTATTTAACGTTTATCTGTTGCAAGATTCCGTTAAAAAATATTTTTATTTAATAAACCTTCTCTTTCAGCTGCTTACATATAACACGCACACGCGCAAGCACACACACACACACACACACACACACACACGCGCGCGCGCGCGCGCGCACAGAGAGAGAGTGCAAAAAAAGAAATTTCATTTCTTTTTGAGATAATACAAATTGTGTAATTCATAAATTTCTTATATTCCAGCTGCTCATTGATTCGTTAGTTATATTACTTTTATAAATTCGTTTATTCATGAAAAGTATATCCTTATTACTTTTTATAATAGACGTTTTAGAAAAAATGTATAACTAACTTATTGAAAGTTCTATCAATGACGAAGTATCGTGTCATACAATTTCACAGATAAATGTCTTTAAAAAATATTACCTATTTTATAAAGATAACAAATTGTGTAATTGTCGATTCGATACGAAAGTATTTTATCAAAGCGCGATCAGACGTGTAATACTCATTCAAAATATTTGTCACTTATAATTTATATAACGTTATATCTGATAAATTTTTTGCTAATGAGTAATACTCTTTTCGGCTTTCATAATTCAGTGTATTGTATTATTTATGAATATAATTATGTTACTTTTTTACCTACTGAATTTATAAGTATTTTGCAAAGAGAATTTTATAAAACAGTTTAATTTTAATCTGATTTATAAAATGTATATTTTCAAACGTACTTATAACATACTAATCTACTTTTTTTCTTCTTCAGTAATCGTCGCTGGTCTTAATTCTAGAACTTAGAAAATCTTATTAAAAATTAAGATTTTAGATATTCTAGAATTATTCTTTCGCTTATTCCTCTCTGTAATTCTTCTTAATCTTGTAAATTCTTGAAGCTATTAACGTAATTTTGCAAGTTTCGATACTTTTTAAATTTTATTTCAAAAATTTCAAAGGTTTTTAACTTACAAAATTACTGGATTTATTAATTAGTATGATTTCTTTTACAGCTATACTCGACGAGTAATATTTAGACGAACGATAACCTCTCATGTAGTTGTTTAAGAAGTTCCAATATATATTACTTGTTATATTGCAATTGGCCTAAGTGATGATGAAATTAAGCGTGTAATTAACCCGTCTTAATTCGTCAAAATTTAAATCAATTGTCGAATTTGTTGTAACTATCGGTTTGCAAAAAAACAGCGTTTTGTTGTGATACGAGAGTTACAAAAACACCATTGTAAAAAACACTATAGATTCAATGACGCTGTAGCAAACGACACGTTTAAAATTTCGTGGATTTGATACAGTGGCTTGAATTTTAATAATACTAATTTGGAATAATTTAGCTCTCAAGGTACGTAATTCAATAATTCAAGCACGAAGTAAGAAAAGCTGCACCGCCATCCCACGCCGCTTCAGGGCAGCAGCAAAGTGAAAAAATTTTGTCTAAATCTTGATATTCTCCTTTTGAGATTAGCTCGATTAGCAAAATTTCTGAATCGTTACCGTTCGTTTATTTATTTGCTTTATTATTTGACTCGCGGATTCGGTAAAGCTTCCGAAAGGAAGTTCGCTGCCTTATTGCGCAACTTCCGACTAGGAAGCGAAGCGGGAGTGTCAAAAGTAATCGACGAGTGATCCTGATTAGATGACGTCCTGGAGGAGAGAGAGAGAGAGAGCGAGAGAGAGGGTCTACTTCAGGACTTGGGCGGTTCGAGTCGATCATGTGGTAATGTATAAAATTGTAAGTTTGTTTCATAAGAACTAAATTACGTAGCCTTAAGAGCGTCAGGGGGGGGTAGATTTAAGAGCGTTAGGGGTGGGTAGACTTGAGAGAGGTAGGGGGTAGATATAAGAGTGGTAGGGGGTAGACTTGAAAGAGGTAGGGGGTAGATATAAGGTTGAGCGTTAGGGGGTTGATATAAGAGCGGCAGGGGGGGGTAGATTTAAGAACAATTTAGATGGTATGATATTATCGCACAAGTCGTTAATTGTAAGAATTTAAGTTAAGGTGTATGCCTGTGAGAATTGATGAGATGGGGTTGTTGTTTTAATCTTAAGATTTTAGATTTTAAGCTCTTTAATTGTAAGAACAATGTCTGTATGCTTGAATATGCACGTTGCGTTTGCTTGGAATACGAATGAGAATACGTATGTGTTTGTAATTCTCCATGCTCTACTAACATTACGTTCTTTCAGCTTTGCACATAATGATTAATCTTCGTGAGAAGTGTTGCTCTCGCATTCATGCAGATTATTTCATCGTGTGCTTCAATCGATGAAATTTCGTTCTAATTTCAAATATAAGTCATTGTGCAACAATTAATGAATCTTACATTTAATTCGAACGAAATTTAGGACTACTAATATTATTTGTTTCTTTACAGTAACTTATATTTTCGGCGACGCCAGAAAATGGCGTCGCTGTTAAATTTCTTTTTACCGTAATGTTTTTAAGTAGCCCTTTTTGGTTGCTTAAAGTCGCGTTTTCGATATCTCGCGTATCAAGAGGAAGAAGAAATGAATTTTCAAAAATTTATCGTGAATTTGCAAAAATTCATTATGAATCTTTGACGATAAATATGTATGTCCAGTCCAAACATTAAAGAGCCGTCGGATGAGACGATAAAAATCTGCCAAAAAAAAAAAAAAAAAAAAAAAAAAAGAAAAAAGAAAAAACAAAAAAAAAACAAAAAAAAATTGATGTCCAATGTACAAGTGTACGGCAGAATAATGCTTATGAAGCTATAAAGCTTCGGTAAAAATGAAATGGTAATACTTTATGTAAGTATTGTGTTTTGCGTGTTAGTATCGGCACGCTGAACGACCTTTATTATTATTAACATTATTTATGGATACTTAGTCGCTGTGAGAATGATTTTGGTATATAATATTATTAGCTTCAACAGATTTTGCGCGATGACGCTTATATTTAAACGGAATAGCTACGATTTATCAAAATTTTCTTAGCTATTCAGTTTGCAACTTAATTTAAAGTCATTTTTAGCGAATTCTCACATCGAAAGAGGAATTCTCACACTTCATATTACTATTATTGTGTATAATTGTTGTTTTGAGATAACAATTTTTTTCACGATTTAGCTATTCATTTACTCGGTAAATGAAACAATTTTTTATTGTTTACTCATTGGTAGTCGGTAATGATGAAAATCCGATTATCAAGCTGTACATTTTTAAAAATTGTTTCCAAATACTGTCGATGGTTTCTTATTTCTGTTCAACTTTTTTCTTTTTTTTTTCTTTTTTCAAGTCTTTTTTCAAGTTTTTTCGTATTCTTTGCTCACGTCGGGGACTTTCAACACATGGTCACCACCGTATTATTCTGGTTTCTTCGTTTTCGATTATTTTTGCGAATGAAAGTGGGAGCGAATGAGGCAGTCATCTTAACCCTCCCCCCAACTTGTTAACTTATTTTATTTTATTAGTCTTTTTTCGCGTGATCTTTCGGATCTTTCAGGGTCTTGTAAAATTCGATAAGTCGTTTTGCATTGGTGATAAGTTGTGTTACATTCATAAGGCGCCGTGTGTCTGTAATAGCTTTCACCAATAGCGGATGCTTTCGAGGTTTACACGTATCCTCGAAGAATTTTTTCGCGCAGCGGCGGTGACTGTTATCCGATGTAAAAATGTGCGAATCGATCCAAGACGATTTCCCGAAATTTTTAAATGCGAAATTTCCATAAATTGCTTTTGATCTTTCGAAAACGATCGTTTACTCGTTTATTTCTCTAGGAATAAAATCCTGCTGCGTGATTATACGTAGGTGGATTAGAGATTCTTGCGAAATAAAGGAGGTAAATGTGTACATCGTATAACGCAACATTTGCTGTCAAGATTTCGCCAATGTTTCTGAAATCTTTATGACTCTAAAACTGATGCGTACATTTTGTTTAACCCGTGGTAATAAGTATTGTTGCACGTGGTTAACTAATAGATGTTTAAAAATCCTACAAATTCGCTGGCACAATACAACGAAATCGTTGAAATTTTTAAAGAATCTATTAATCTGCCGCGTGCATGTGTTACTACTACTTAATACCCACAAGTTGAACGAAATTACCTTGGATTTTTTGTCATAAAGAGACTTGTAACCGTCATTATTTTTCTTGAATAAATTAGAGTCACGTTGTTTGGTTAAGCTCGGGGGTGATGGTCGACAGGTCAAAAGGTATAAAGGTGCGAATGGGTAATCGGAGCGAATGAGCTAATCGTTGGATTTTCAGCTTTGTACATTTAGTAATATTGGAAATACGCTTACCTGCGTTGTGGGCGCAGGTACAGAAGGTCTTGATTCGTTGGAGCGACAACCAGACGTTCGAGTAAACATGTCCATGAGAAATTCGTCTGCTAGCATGGACCGAATGCGGCGGGTGTTATTAGAAGAAACTCGAGCACAAAAAAAAATCACTCTCAAATTAACGAGTACGACCCACGATAACTTTTAACATGCTTTTAATTACTTTTTCTTTTGTTCTTTTACATGAGAATTCCACGATCTTCGGTATCCATACTTTTATTTTCAATGCCAAACAACTGAAAGATGTAAACATTGTTGTGGATGTTGTGTGTAACACTTGAAGAAAGTGTACATCCCTTACTCGAGCGCTAGAAAGATAAATTGGGGATTGAGCTTATAATTTGTAACTTTGTGTTTCTGCAGACTTGACAAGTTTGTCATCGGTAACTGAAATTACGTATAATTTACGGTTATCGCTGATCGACGTGTTGAGGCTGTGGAAGCACATAAGGTACACGTGTGATATTTCTAGTCTTGTTTGTTTCGTATGCCGAGACACACACAAACATAAACACGCACACAAACACGCACACGCACACGCACACGCGCAGAAAAAAAACTAGTTACTAGTCATTACATGGCTTTGACTTAATTGACACGGGTCAATTATATATCGTTACGTAACGTGGAGTTCTCATTTATATTAAATTTCGAACATGGCGGGTTAAAGTTTAACATAATTCTTTTGTACAAAGTTAATTTTTGTTAAAAAATAACTTTATCACTAATCAAGAATTTAAAATCACGTTTAACGAATTGTTGTTCAAAACCACGTATTCAAGTTTTGTCAAGAGAGAGTAAAGAAAAAATGTAATAGTTCAAATTGGTTTCGATGCTGCTGGTGGACGTTATTAAACCTGAAAAGAAATTGTATTTTGAAAATGAACGTTACAAGAAAACGACGACGTTGTTAAAATAAAAATCGACAATATTTGCAAAAACTATAAAGCATATGTGTTACAATCCACTTTACTTCCATTATAACCATACGCGTGCGCCCTCGATTTGCAATTAAATATTATATCGTCCAAGGCACTATAGCTGACTATAAACTGGAATCAATTGCTAATCGAAAAAGCCCTCGAAAATCCTAAAACTGTAGCACTAATAATTATACGCAAATCTGTTATCGCTTAAACGATCGAGAGTATTTTTGCTCGCGTTGCACGTATTTTTAATAAAAGAACAAAACAGTAGAATTGGAAATTGCTTTCGCTTAAAGAAATCTTGGCACGAGATGGCGCCACCGACTGCTGCTGCAAAGACAAAATTCAACACTCGAAGTAGACGAGAGAGACACACCACACACACACACACACACACACACACACACACACACACACACACACGCACGCACGCACAAACAAAGGCGTTTCTGTCGTTAAAAGCTTTTCTGCAATTAATTTCATTCAGATCTTTTACTTAAATTCTATAATTTGTTGTTGTTTGATTTAAATTTTTTATTTAAAGAAAAAAAAAAAAAAAAAAAAGAAAAAAAAAAAAAAAACAAAAAAAAATTACAAACTTTTCGCTCTTGTTGAGTTCATATTCCGTCGTATCGAACACGAACACGAACACGAGAGAGGACAACAAACTGGAAGACAACCGTATGGATTATTATTGAAAAAAATATGAATAAACGAAAAAATTTAAATTAATTTCTGTACATCTTGTTATTTAACGAACCTCTGCTTCACTCTCCTTGAATCCTTGTTGTTTAAACTAATCAGTAATAACGCGATGATCGACTCGATCGAAACTCTTGAAAAAACCGACGGCAAATAATACATTTCTCTCGTTAAGTATAATTCAAAAGTTATAATTTTTATTTGTATGAAAATGAATTTACGCAAGCATTTTGTTTTTGTTCGATTCGACTCGATTATTCGTACACAGTCTAACACTTAAGAGTAGCTGAAAAAGATCTTTCATCTCTGCAGAGTACTTTTTTTTTAATACGATTCTCCTCCTAACGAAGTAATGGCTCTGTCAGGATGAAAATCTTCGTACATTAATAATTACACAATTTTCCGAGTTGTTGCGCAACTCGTTGCTTACAACTCTACACAGCTCGGAGAGAAAGAGAGAGAACATGTTGATAAGCGCGTTCTACGATCTGGGGGGGGGGTTCAATTCTGACTTTCCTTATATTTTACTTTTAATGCATTGGATCATTGGATCATTGGATCATTCGATCATTGGATACTTTTATTTTGTTTTTATCAAAAGCAAATAGAGTTTTCTGAATAACTGAATAACTTCAAAACTTCAAAACGAAGATTCACGATAAAGTTTGTGTGTCATTAATGCATGTAACACTTTGTAAACTAAATTGCCATATTGTAAAAAGTTTAGCCTTGAACGTTAAATTCCTACTTTAAAGAGAGCGATAAAGGAAATAGAGAGACAAACAAAAATTGCATGGTCATCTTGTACAAATGGAAACTGTAAAATAGAACAAAGGCGGCTGGGCCTATATTTATACCGAGTGTGAAAAAGCAAAAGCTCGTGGGATTATAAAGTTGCAGCGGGCAACGGCGACAAGGATGGCGGTGCCGTTGGCCCCGTTAACCCCATGGCCAACTATCGGAGGTTGAGCTGTCCAAGCTGCGGGCGTAGCTACAAGTACCGGGGCGGCCTCCTGAGGCACGTCACCGAGTGCTTCTCCGAGGCTGAGAAGCTGGAGGTTGGCGGCCAGCAGCAGCTGCTGTCCAAGGATGTGCGCTTGCTCTACAACTTCCGGAAGCCCTGAATTCTCGATCTCGACTACTACCCTTCATTTATTTTTCTTCTCACATTCACTTAGTTCATGCGAGAACGAAACCTCGTACTTTTATATCTGCCTATTCGACTTCCTCCGCCTTAAGAGCCTGTGTGTGTGTGGGGGCGCGCGCGCGCGCGCGCATTTATCTCTCGCTCACGTTGGACCACAGAATTTGCGCTTGGGGATGGATCAGTTCTCTCGTTGTACTTGGCCAACCGCAAGATTACGGATGTTTTTATTGGTTTTACCTTGGTTCACCTTCGGCTCCCTTTCAATGTAGCTTCATATTATTTGTCGATTTTTTTTCTGACGCGTATCGTCGCTACGCGAATCGATTATTGGCGTTTCCGTTTAATTTCCGTTTAATTTCCGTTTAATCCGTTGTAAATATTAATTGAAAGAGGGGGCGGCGGACCTTAAATTCAGATTTATTACCGTTAGTTTTCCTTGATTGCTGCTGATCGTTGTTCTTTTTTGTTTGTAATTTTATAATTTTATAATTTTATAATTTTATAATTTTTAATTTTTGATGCATTTTATTGTGATTTCACGATTTGAGAAGTTATCAATCCATTTAGATGCTTGATATTGTTTTTCAAACGAATCTTCAGTATTCAAGTTTGCACAACACACACGCACACGCGCGCGCGCTATGAAAGTAAAGATTTGTTTTTGAATTCGGTCACATTCGGTGACTGCTTATTTAAAAATCCATTAAACGAATCGCAGTTATCATTTAGAAGTCTTCGATTTCGTTGGTAATTCTTTGTTGCAAAACATTTTCAATAATCGAAAATTATTATAAGCCTTACAGAAACGAGGCGAGCTTCTCCTGTACAATTCAACATTATTTTACTATACATTGTCGTGAATTACTTCGTCTTCAATAAGTAAATAGAATTAAATTACAAAGGTCTTTGTTAAAAGTTTAAAAGATAATTTGTAACACGCACGTTTCTAATGCAGAACGATAACCGCTTCTAAATCATTTTTCTATCCAAATCATTTTGTAATATCAGAAATGGATCGACTCGTGCGATAACTGTTTTAAGTAGCAGATTCTTAATTCTTAATTCAGGTGAATATAGAAAAAGTTTACAAGTAAATTAGATCGCGCCATTTATTTGGAGTTTAAGAAACATTGTAGTAACGGCGTTTCAAATTTACACAATTATTCTGAGATTATTGTACACACGTACCTAAATATTTTTTAATTTACGTAATTCGTTGTCGCCAGTATCTTTGGCGTCGAACAAAGACATTAACTTGGAGCGTACGAAAGCCAAGTATTTTTCTTAGTTTCATTAGAAATTGTAATAAAAGTAATGCATATAACCACTTGTTAATGAGAGTGTTTGTCCTTCCGTTTTGTGTGGCATCAATTTTAGCGTTGAAGTCGTCGGAACACAATGTGCATGCTGGTTTTATATAACTAAACAATTCAGGATTTAGTACGTTTTGGTACTTGCGATGCGTTTCTCAGTAATACAATTACCGATCTCCTGCTATTTGTAATAGTCGAGTCGTTCTTTGGCGTTTCTCGCCCTAATTAGAAATGAAATTGTGTTACGTGGATGATGGCGCATATTATGTGGCCGCATTCTCTTTATTTTTTTTTTTTTTTAATTCAAATGGGGCTACTTATAATTTGATTAACGATGCCGAGGGTGTACAAAAACTAATAAAGGAAAGTCATCCAGTTAATTTATTCTGGGGCAGCATGTAAATAACAAAAGCCTAAACGTCAAAGATTTTGCACAACTAAAATTAATATTTCAGTCATCGGTTTTCCTGGTTTGTTGCCACGTTTAATCCATTAATTTTGTAAATATTTTTTGAAACTGCTTTGAAAGTGAGATTTCAATCTAAAATCCTATTTTTTAGGCTGTGCAAAATTTTCAAAGTGGATGTACATATAAGCTTCGAGTTTCCTTTTTAAAGTCGTTTCTGAATTTGTTATTCCAAGATTTACTTCCTAACGCTGTAAAGCGAAGTGAAACTCTTAGCTGCAAGTTTTTACCACGAGTTTGGCACGCTTGGTTCAAGCTTCTTTTGCCGCCAAAGAATACAGTAAATAATAATATAAACGTGTGTGTACCACAAAATGTGTACGGTCAATGTTCGTTCATGTGTAAGAGGCAATATTACAGGAATCTAAATTGTATATAAAAATGTGGCTATTGGTCGAGTTCGTGGCGAACTGGTGTTTGGGGGGGGGAAGGGGAGGGTTTCGACGTTTAGCGTAATAACTGATATAAAACAGCTTTTCCACTCTGTAAATCGACTTGTGTACATTGAAGAAGAAGAAAAAAGAAAAAAGAAAGAAAAAAAAAAAAAACGACACCATGTCTCGTAAATTTAAAAGACTCCAATTACGTTATTTTTTTGCTAATTCAAGAGCATTGAAGGTAGTGTTTCAATAACATCTTTCGAGAATAATTATGCTTTATAAGATGTACATAATATGTGTTGAAATAATTGTCTATTGTATTTGTTAGGTAATTTATGTTAAGCTTTTTCCATTAGTTTTTAGTGCGCTACGGGATTTATACCTTGAATTACAAAATTTATCCATCTAGTATTAAAAATAACAATTTATAATTTACCGTGTAAGAGTATATGCATAAAGTTACTGCGCAATAAAAGTAATACACGTTTTCTTATTTTATCTTCCCCATACTTTTCCGAATAGAAATTAGTCATCGCATCGCCGTAAGCCCCGAAAATTTTAATCGAGCAGAATTTTGCTTACCGCTTGTGTCGCCCAGAACACGCAATTGCGCAACGTAATTGCACTCGCTCGAACGAGGGTAATCGCGAGCGTTATTTGTTCGGTTACGTATTTGGGTTATAAGGAGGCCTTTATCGGGTTACTCGTCTCGTGTCTGCACGACGGCTGGGGTGGGGGGTTAAGGAGGCGCGGCAACGCTGTGCTCGTCCCGGTGTGCGTTAACCGCGACCGGTTATGGGTTTCGTGACGTTATGGTATTCGCAGCGTTGCCGCACTTGTCCACATTGGCAGTGGTTTGGATGGTGATGCCGTGGGCAATTTGTTGGCAAACTCCGGACAACAGATGGCGCTGCGATGATGAATTTCGCTTGGATTTCGCTTGGATTTCGCTTGGATTTCGCTTGGATTTCGCTTGGATTTCGCTTGGATTGGGGAGGTTGACTCGACCAAGGCATCCGAGCATCGTTTTTCGGTGGCGGCGTGGAAAATTCGAGCCTTTATCTTCCTTTTTTTTTTTTTTCTTACTTTTACAAAGTTACGAGAGTCGGTGTAATATTTGAATCGTTAAGTGAATTACTTTGATCGCACGCTGAACTTTTTTCATTTATTCCCTTAAATTCTAATCCCCTGAAATTATTAAGTACACTATTTTTTTTCTTTTGAGACGAAGCTCATGATTTCGTTGTATGCTCGTTGATACGTATGATCGTTTTCCAGTATTTGTTTCAACATTAGTGAATATTAAAAATCGCGCGTAAATTTTTTATCATTGAAATTCTTCGTTTTTTATTCTCGGTAAAGCGATTCTTTGTATCGCCGCGTTGTCTTTTATATTATTTTTATTTACATATCGATGCACATTGCAACAAGACTTTCTACTGTGTTTTATAAAAAATTGCTTTGAAAATACAGTTGATACAATTGACACGTACATAAATCCTCATTAATAATAATAATAATAATAATAATAATAATAATATCATCATTAATGAATAATTGTAGAATAATAATTTTCTATGATAACCGTATTGTTGTTTTCGGTACATGGATTTTTATATTAATCGAGCAAGCTTCACTTATAGGCGCCTCGAGAAGAAAAATATTGTCGCGTTTTTAATTAGATTGGTTTAATTCACGCAATTTTTGGCACAACTCAGCTTTGTGAACGATTAAAAATACAATTTCTATGAAATCGAAGTAGAAAGTTCTAAATGAGAAGTCGCGACTCTTGGATGAAACAACGTTTCTTAAACGAAAGCCATAAGCAAGGTAAACTGGAGGATTAATATGCTTCTAGAGTTTTGACACCATGAAATATTCATGAATTGCTATCTCGAATAAAGTAGCGGCCTCTCTAAAAAATACATTCTCTTATTTATCTCTTTAATCAGGCAAACTCTCGTCAGCATTTGCGAAGCATAATTTCTGCAATTTCAGTTAATAATGCATACGCGTTAGTTGCTACGAGTAATCGAGATAAAATTTAGTGTATTTGTAACGTGTCAGCTACCTTACGCGTGCTCCACGATTCGCGTTCTATCGTAATTGAAAAGTAATGCAAAGGTGGCGATGTCACGGGGTTCAAAATTTTCAAATAATGATTTCCAGCTAAACTCGTTAAGATTCCCAACTGGTGGGGTTTAATTTAAAAAAAAAAAAAAAAAAAAAAAAAAAAAAAAAAAAAAAAAAAAAAAAAGAAATTCGAAAAAGGCCGAGTAAAGGTGCTTCTGGACACGGGAAGCTTATTGTTTACTCGTTAACGCAACATCGTTAATGACACCTGTACAGCCGATTGCTTTACGGTTAAAACGCAACTGCCGCGCACCCAGAGCTTTTAAGATATATTTCCGCAGAAGTGGACTCGCACCCTTGCAGCAAATATTACACCGGCCTTCAACACGCGCATTTAGACGCGCACTTCTCCGTACCGACGCGATCCCCGAGCAATGAGAAGCGCGCGCTTCTCATTGCCCGGGTCATGAACATGACCCGGGAGGAATAAAGGACACGAACAAGGCGGTTGCAAACTGAAAGAAAGCCTCCCTCTGTGTGTGTTCGCAGTAATAAGTCCCGGGCTGCTGGAGGTTGGCGGCGGCGGCGTCGTCGTCGGAGGTGGTGGCGGCGGCGGCGGCGGCGGCGGCGGCGGCGGTGGCAGTGGCGTCGGCGTCGGCGGTGACCTACGTTTTCGTTGCGTCATGTGCGGCAGGGGCTACAGGTCGCGCTCCTCCCTCACGAGGCACTCACGCTACGAGTGCGGCGGTCTCGGCTCCCGGTACACCTTCACCTGCACCCTCTGCGGCAAGTACTTCTGCAGGCCGGACCACCTCAAGCAGCATATCCTCAACATACATGGGAGCGGCACCGTCTGTAAATAGCCTTTGGGGAACATTGGCGTTACTTTATTATTCGACTGTTCGCGTATGATGCGCACGCGAATATCTGTCTTTGGCTGTGCGAACGGATGGCAAAATAAGTCGGGGCTTATTCTCTCGCTGGATTTTTATTACGAGCAGAAGAGGAGTTTCGCGACCTTTCTTTGGCCGGGCGAGGACATTATTTTGCCACTCGTTTCACTGCGATTAAGTTATTTCTTTTTTTATTTATTTTCTTCATGTGTTATTATTCGTTATGTAGTCGTTGTTCTCGTTGGTTCTCGCGTTGCTTCTCGCGTTGGTTCTCGCGTTGCTTCTCGCGTTGGTTCTCGCGTTGGTTCTCGCGTTGGTTCTCGCGTTGGTTCTCGCGTTGGTTCTCGCGTTGGTTCTCGCGTTGGTTCTCGCGTTGGTTCTCGCGTTGGTTCTCGCGTTGGTTCTCGCGTTGGTTCTCGCGTTGGTTCTCGTTAGTTGTTGGGAGGACGAGGCTAACGCATGTTCACCGAGCGCAGATGTACAGAATGACTTTGCTTGTTTTTATTTTATCCAAGTGCGCCTGTGCGGATTGCAGATTCATCGGCACCTAACGCGTGTTTCCGATCGCCGGTTCTCGGATAATAAATGTAAATTTAAGCGTTTCAAGGGTAATCACTTCAACTGGTTAAACGCATTTTTATAAGCACGTGTCATTTATGTCGTTATGGTTTTCTTTTGTTACTTGGTAAAATTCATCGAGGATAATAGGTGTCTCGCATTTTTTTTTTATTATGCGCTGACAATTAATTTATACGCATACATATGCGTGTACACATACGTGCGTATACGCGAATTATATTGTAAATTCAAGCTTATTCGTGTATTCAAGTGTTTACCGATAATCTTTCGTAATCATTTTTGAGGCACGTTTCTCCTTCGTGCATGCAAAAACCGAATTGCAATTGACTGTGAGTATTAAAATATTCCGAAGAGTAAATTTATTTATCATTAAGTACACTAATTATTCGTGTAAAATGATGAGCAACAGGCATTTACTAAGTAATTAGGTATTTTTAGCGATAATTAATCGGGCACTACACACTACACTAAGGAATTCTAAAGTATCCATCTAATGTACGAGGATTAATGTACAGATCGCTGACGAGTGCTTGTAAAAATTTTACTTGAAAATTGATATTGATTGTTTTTTTTTTCTCTCTACTTATTTATTACTTTCGTTCGTTTTGTAACCATAAGAGCTTTTGTTATTAATACGAAATGGTAAAATTTGCAGAGATTATTCGGTGGTTTCTTCAAAGCTAGGCCGCATAGTCAATAATTGGTATGCCTGTAATAATTAAGTTTCGCGAAGCCGAAAAAGGTTTTTGTTGATGATTTTGAAGATTTTAATTGAAATTTTTAATTGATTTTTCATTGAAATCAATAGAAAAATGGCACTTAAGTCTGTTAATGAAACGTTATACTCTATTGTTATTGTAAAATACCTAGGGGTGTAGGTAGAGCAGAATGTTGGTCTATATTTTTGCTTATTTACAAATTATTTACAATTTAGCTTAAGGCTAAGAAACTTTGAATCTCGTACATTATTGCAGAGTTAGGCCAAAGAATTATCTATTCCTTCTGTCAGTTTTAAGTCCTACGAGTGCCAAAGTTAACCCTAATTGACTAAATTAATTATTTACGACTGTTATGTACGCTAAGATATTTATTATCTCAAACAATTATTTAAAAATAAGATTAAGAATAAGAATAAACGATAGGGTTAAAGATAAAAAGGTTGCCGTAAAATAGCAACTGCAAATAGCGAAAATGCTACAAAAATATGTTCATGAAGTTTTTATATATTGCGTTGTAGTTATAATTGATTGACATAATTGTACCGGTAAGTTTATGAAAAGTTTATGACAAGATGTAAACGTCATTAGTTAAAAATTATTTCTAATGTAATAATTTTTGGCACTTGATAATATAACATTTATCGTTCTATTACAGTTGTTTACTTAATTATGTTTTCGTCAAGTTGGGTGAGGCATACAATTGAATGCAGTCTGCGTATGTGTGCGTACGTTTTTTCCTATCGTTCATCGATGCGTTATATTCGTTGGGGAGTTTCTATTTTACCGAAATGTTACCAACTTGACCTGTTATATAAATGTACATTGACGGTAAGTTGATAAATAAAAATAAAAGTTTTTAAATAACGAATTATTTGCTTCACTGGAGAAACCTTGTCATTCCTTTTCCTCTGATCGCAACGCGCGAAAGCCTTAGTAGAGAATTCTTTGCGGGTAACGTATCGACTTACGTTGAATTTACGCAATTTCACAAATATTGTCTTCGCTGTATGTGTGCACATTTTGCACTACTCGGAACTCGACAAATTGTAACTCGTAACACTAAGCGGGCGTTTTCTATTGTTGTTGTTCTACCTTTGTATTTAGCGCTGTTTGTTAACGATAACGCATTGTTAACGATGTACGCATGTTCTTTTGTAAATTAATGTTGAATAAAGCGAAATAAACGAACGTTCAAGACTACGATGTCGAACGAGCGAACAAGGATATTTTAAATCTCTGTTCAGTTCGGTCATTCAGTTTGGCAGAAGTTTCGATCGAAGTGTTTCGATTTCTGCGATTAGGATGAATAATTTACGAATGAAACATACGGCTCATGTTACGCTTCCTTTTATATCCATAGGCACTTGGAGAAGAGCGACATCAACGAAGACGTTACAAGCGGAAAGCAAACATGGAAGAAGCGCAGTACATTCCGAAGATAATCGTAATATACAGAGCAGTGATAAACTTTTACTTTTAGCCTCTTTTATTTCGAAGCATTGATTTAGCGAATCGAGCCGTTCGTATCTTTTGCACACGTAGTCATAATTTAATTGGAATACGCAACACAAGTAACACCTACGACCGTAGCCTCAACTAAAGAAATTCTAAAGAAATAGCCACTGAAAAATTTAAAGACGGACTGCGGATTATAAGACTGCTCACGCAGCTAAATTTAAGTTGGCAATAAGATCGTTAAAGTAGTTGTCCATTTCCGGGAAGTCCTCGTCGTGCGCTTTCTCTGCATGTCACGCGAGCTCCGTAGGCCTCGTCTCGTCAGCGGGATTGTCCTACGCACACCTTCTGAAAAACCCAAACGGCAAAATGCAAAGAAAAATGAGCGCGATCGCGAGTTTGTCCGTCTGTCACGTCACTAACGTAACCGTCCTTTTTCTCTTTCGTTTTGTTTGCAGCCGTGCCGTGGGTCGAGCAGCAACGGCACCGCGTTCACCAGCGGCAGCAACGTAGACCGACCTTGACCGCCGAACCCGGCCACGTCTGCGAGAACTGCGGCAAGGTGTACAAGCAAAGGAACGCCCTGTGGCGTCACTTCAAGTACGAGTGCGGCAAGCCACCGCGTTTTCAGTGCCCGTACTGCCGCTACCGCACCAAGCAACGCTCGAACATGTACACGCACATCAAGCATCGTCACCACGGCCTGAAGATCTGCGTGGTCGACCTCGGCCCCGACACCGACTGAAGATCCGACCGAAGATCCGACCGAAGATCCGACCGACAGCGGATGTGTCGCTTGCCTTTGTTACCGAGAGTTGTTTAGCCGTGGGCCTTCGTTTTCGTTTGTACTGTTCGCGGACTCGTTTTTGTCATTTAAGTCGCTCTGCGTTTACGCAATTCTGTATTTTAATCGCAATTTCAGTGGCAGCGGCGGGTACCAACCGACCAACGGTACCCCCTTATATCTCCTCCTTTCAGATTCAGAACGAAATTATTATTGCTGGCAAGTTTAAGTGGGACAAGTTGACGTGGAAAGGCTTATCCGTTGCTCGTGGGCTGACTCGATAAGTTTCAATTGATTTTTACATTGGTATTGCCAAGTAGTTTAAGAAAGCTGTGCTCTTCTCAAAATAAGTCGTTAATACCAAGTTGTTCATAAGAAGGAGAGTTTTTCGTTAGAGAGCCATTAAACTTGCTTGTAATTAGTACTTAAATCTCTTTTTGCAGGCTTTTACAAGCTTGGAGAACGTTTGCGTGTGATGGGTGCAAGTGTAGGAATTGTGAGCAACGCGGAGAAAAGAGATGTAATGCGAGAACCGCTGGTTTGAGCGGTGAAGCGAATGGAATTATCCAGCGATGGATATTTCTCCGGAACGTACGATAGTTAATATAGTATCTTAATTTCTAGTATCGTAAGTTCAACCAAGTTATCAATGATTTCTCCGGTTTAATATTTTTGTACAAGTACAATGAACCTGTATCGAGTCAAAAGTAAGTGTTTAATATTGTATCATATAGTCGTGTCGAAGATGATCAGGTAATAATAATAGAGTAGCGCAGAAAGATATTTTTAACAATGTTTTATAAGCCAATGTTTCCCGTCAAATACTGCGACTGTTTTCAGTCACCGTAACTAGTGAAATGAATTCATTGCCCGTCTGGTTTGTCCGTACGGTAATTTTAAATATTTATACGACGATAATGATCGTTATTCGTTTTATGCCATGAAAATAGGCAATGAAAAAGAGATTACAAGCCTTATGAAACTAGTTGAAAAATTTTTCGTCAACAACTTTAACAACTTTCCTTCCAAGTTCAATTAATGTTTGAATCATAATCTGATTTTATCGATTAAACATTGATTTTTTATTAAACATTTTTATTAGGTGGCGATCGACTGTAAGAGTAAATGAAATTCAAAGTATAGTTGCGATAATTTAAAAAAATATTGAAACGTAAAATTGTCGTCAGTCACGTTGGACGTTCATTCTAATATGAACATATGCAGCGACAGTTCTCTCGCTTGTGTAAGCATTAGTCGAGCCTAAGCATTTGAAAAAGTTTGGCGAACACCCACGGGGAAATCATTGGTAGAGGCCATGAAAATCGATTTAAGAGTAGAGATAAGTAAACTAAAAGGCTGAATTAAAGATTTTTTATATTCAATCGTTAAAGGGAAATTACTCAATGATATTAGTATTTCATACTCACTGGAAAAGTTAATTATTGTGATGATTAAGTCGGTGATAGCATTATTGAGAAGATGTGTTCATTATAGTCGAGAAATTGAAAGAAAAATTTTGTTCCAGTTGTATTCTTATTAAATACGTATTCCGAATGTAAAGTTAGCCTTTTTTCCTCTGTGCGCGCGCGTGAGTTTAAGCGAGCGAGCGAGTGTACGCGAGTGTTTATACGCGATTTAAAATGTTTGTATTTCGTATATATTTTACGTGCTTAATTTTTTGAGCACATTAAACATTAAGAGAGATTCGTTATGTAAAGAAGTTTCTAGTTGATTTTTAAATTACGATGTCAGCTTGAAACAGTATGTTTTTTATAAAGATAACTTTTACTATTTATTGCAACGATAATATTTAATAAATGCGAAATAAATGTCTGCTCAATTATTCAATCGGTCAAAGCTTAGCCTTCGTATGAAATTACTTGAAATCACTTATCCGGAGCAATATATGACGAAAAACAATAATCTTATTATTATAACCGGTTGAATATGGAAACCTAATTATTTTATTTTATTTCATTAAGCTTACCTAATTATTCACAGTAAGAGTCATTGTTGTATAAATATTTTTTTATAATATTTAATTATTACGATTATCGTGATAAGCTAATAGGAAATTCCCAATGTTGCACACCACAGAGATTTATTTAAATCTGTAGCTCATTCACTTGGAGAATTTTGTGCTTCTATCTAGCGATCAACGCAAATTTGATACGTTTGAAGTAATCATGATCTTGCTTTTGAATAATTTATATTCATTGTATATAAGCGCGTCGATGTACGACGGATCGCAGAATATTCGCAGAATATTCGCAGAATATTCACAGAAAATTCGTTCTACAAAATAGGAGAATGTATCAGTGGAAGAGAAAGCATAAAATAACACGAAATAAAACGTTGATGATGTATTTGAAAACTACTTTATTCGCAATTTTCTTTATTCTTCCGTACGATTTAAGATGAAAGTCGTTCAAGTATCATGGGATTTTTTATTTCACGTACGTACTTGCTATGCTGGCCCATTTCTGCAGAAACGTCTCAAGTTAATCGGAAATGATTTTCGTATTTTCTTTTGTCAAACGTCTAAAGATTGAAATTGCAGTGCTTAAACGCGGAGGGTAAGTAAGGGACTTAACTGCGTTCTACGTAGATCAAAGTAATTCTTAATGACAATGACGAATAAAAGAATAAAAGAAAAAAAGAAAATCCTGTTTGTAAGTGGCATTGAATTCTATATGCCGCTGTCAAAGAAACGGTCGATTGGCTGGCAATTATTTTGCATTCCGAAAAAAGCAGTCTTCCAATTGCGATGTTTACTTACGTGTTTGATAGGTAGGAGTCGGCCTGGAAAAGAAATTTATAGCATAACACATTCGTGTCGGCCACTCGTGTTGTGTAACTTTACTCGTCGTTTCGCGAATGAACAAACGACAGAGCGAAATCCATCGAGTTGGAAAAAAACCTAAGCCTGGAATTCTTTTGCACATCCCCGTTTCTTCTTTTTCAGTGCTGCAACAGCTTGATCCGCTTCAGGCGCTGAAGCCAGCCGTTGATCAGTTTCGCTGCAACTACTGCAACTACTCCTATTCCAGCCTCGGCTTTCTGCGTCGCCACCTGATGCGTGGCTGCAACTTTCTTAGTCAGACGTCGTCGACCGGCGAGAGGAAGCGGCAACCCGTGAAACGCAAGGGTGTCTCCAAAACCCATCCGTGCCCGATGTGCCAGCAGATGTTCAAGAGCAGGGAAACGCTGATTTCGCACTTGCGCGATACCTGCGGCCAGAAGCCCAAATACAAGTGTCCTTACTGCGATCTCAAGTCGAAGCGGCCTCACAATATCAAGGCCCACGTTAGAAACCGCCACGAGGGCGAGGCCTATTATCTCGTCAACATTACAGATTAGAGTAATGATAACTATAAAACTTGATTGCTTAACTTATGTAGCTTATTGTTTTCTCTCCAATCCCCCCGCCGCCCCTCAACGATAGAGCCGCGTTCACACGCGGTTGAAGAACTTTAGGTAGAGGACTATCGCTTTCTGTCTCTGTCTCTGTCTCGCTCACTCTCTCTCTCACTCTCTCTCTCTCTCTCTCTCTCTCCCCCTCTGTCTCTCTCCCTCTGTCTCTCTCCCTCACTCTCCCTCGCCCTCACTCTCTCTCGCGCGCGCGCACATCTTTGAATAATTTACATTTTTCTAGCGATAGTGACACTCTCTAATGCAATTACGAAAGCATTCGGAAGCAGTCAGTAGTTTTGCATTTATTTGTAATCACTTAAACACGCTCTTTCAGGCTGATGCGTTTGACGAATAAGATTATTTATTTAATACGTTTACCCGATTAACCTGAATAATACTCGACTATTGAAGTTAGTGAATTGCCATTGGTAGGCTTGTTTTTGGGAGCATATGCCGTGGCTTCAAAATTCTTTCCACACTTTAAATGCATTTGTGCACGTTGATTATGCACCGAGTAATTATAAAGACCCCCCGAGGTAAACAGGTTTTTTATTATAGAGGATAAAATTTGTCTTGGGCAAAATGGTTGCTATCCTTTAAGGGCTGACGTTGTATTTTGATATTGTTCCAAATGTACCAAGGATTTTGAGAAAATGCCGTTTTGCAAATAATGACTTTTCACCGTTTGGAGAAGGCTGGTGTCGGTGATTAAACGCAAGAGTTCAAAGTATGACACTCGTATGAATTATAGATTAGAATGTAACCCTACCACGAATCTTAACC
The DNA here is from genome assembly GCA_018907045.1 of Wiebesia pumilae. NCBI lineage: Eukaryota > Metazoa > Arthropoda > Insecta > Hymenoptera > Agaonidae > Wiebesia > Wiebesia pumilae. Next base: position 6,439,058 of record JACCHZ010000022.1, read on the forward strand.
CTCTAGGCTCTTGTGTTACTAAAAAATATCTTGTTTCTTTTTTCTTTTAAGTGCATGAAATCCGTACGATATAAATAATAAGAATTTTAACGAAGCATTTTGTGCTTCGCTAAACGTACGTTATGCTGTGTTTTGTTCTTGTTTTTTTTACATACGTTTGCACTCTTTCACACTTTTCAAATTATGTATGTCATGTATCAATACACTTCTGAATTTTTAATTAATTCAAAGAGTCAAATGTATCGTTACACCTAAGATATCGTTGAATCGTCGACGTTAGATTTACCCGAACCTGATTAATTTGGGTATCAAAAGCAGTTACATTATCGTGTAGAATTATTGCGGTCGCTCAACTCTTCCGTACGACTAAAACGTGTGTCGGCCGTACAAGCGATAGCAATACTTTTACATTAGCCAAATAATCCGAGCAGATGCAGCACCAATTAGATCGACGCATCACATTCGGATTGAGACGTACTCGTGTACGAACTCTCTCACAGTGGCTTAATGGTATCCACGACCGAATCCTCTTTTTGTCCATTTGTACAGGTACGATAACAAAGCTCGGCAAACCTGTAATCATCCAGAGGGTTGGAAATAATATCCGCGGCTCGCAGAGTCATAGCTCGCACCTCGTAACCCAAATAAAATGATAATCTTATGAAAAGCAAAAGAGAAAATGACTTCGCTGTAGGCTAGAGTTGCGCAGACATCACTGACGCGCTGTTTTTCTTTGCTTTCTTTTGCAGAGGACGAAGAGGTCAGTTACGACGTGAAAAGCGATTTGCCATGTCTCATAGCGAGTTACAGCAGCCTTGTGCCAAATCCCTGGCGTACCGGCAACAGCTCATCGCGATATCACCACAACAGGACGCCCCGCACTAGGAATTTCCGCTGCACCGAGTGTCCGTCTTTCTTCAGCATCCAGAAGGAACTCAATTACCATGTTAGGCATAATTGCGGTCGCGTACATAGGTGTTCCATCTGCCATACGGTTTACAAATCACTCCAGACGGCCAAGGTTCATTTTAAACGTCGGCATCCTGGTAAACGCGATGTTCTCATCATCAGCGAACCGACCAATGCTTACAAGCTCGAAACAGATGTACCATACTAGATCATTGCAATTGTTTTGTTTTACTTAGGGATTAATTACAGGAGCGTTTGGACCTGTATAAGACGTTGGGGTGCAAGAGTCGACAAGAACCGATTCTATTGTTCAGTTGTCGTTGGTTCTTTTGGTAAGCCGTGTACTCCAAAGGTATAATAATTCGGTTCTGTATGAAGCGCGAGTATGACACGAGTATGGAAGATAATATTCTTATGTCATTGATGAAAAACGAATTTTAATTTGCCTGTCCACGTAATACGTGTGTTGCAGTATGTTACGATGAGTTTGTTAAATAACTAGCTGAATTTACTAGTTTCGAGAATCGAAGAATATTAATTATAATGCAATATTATTGTAAAGAAAATTGTTTAATAGTTGACGACAACTATTTCGTTTAATTATTGCTTAAATTATTGCTGTTTTAAATCTGAATAGCTCCTACTGATCAAAATCTAAAAATAAAAAAGTGTAAGTCAATATGTACACTTTGAGAGACAATATTCATGGTTACATAATATATTTTGTAAAATTTATCAAAACGTAACTTGATAGCTAGATAAAATTCCCGTTTTAAATATCCGAATGAATGTAAAAATTTGTAGTTAAATTATATGGAAACTTATTATACAAGTTGTTGTTATCTGTCATTAAGGTTTATTACGAGTTCACTATAAACTAGTCTTAGATTGTTTTGTAAATTTTTTCACCCTAGTTTATTATTATATTATGAGAATATCCTTCAGCTGTAAAAGAAATAAATCATCTTAAATAAACATTGAGTGCGTTAATCATGATTCTTAATGTATTTTAGGTATTAAATTTAAAACAAATGTATAATAATTGGTGTTTATCTATTCAACTGTATGTTTATTCAGTATTTATCGTTTAACATGCATATCATGTGTGTTTTACTATATTAATCATTTTATCCGCCAATGTTTTTATGTAACAATTAACCAGCCTAGTTTGAAACGCTTCTTTGATGGTTATACATTTGTGTACGTAAAAGTATCAGACCAAAAAGTTAATTAATTAAGAATGGTGCTTTTATTCCTTATATTCCAAAACCTGTATTAGTTAAGTGAGCTTACAAACCCATTAGATATTTTATTGCCAAATGTACTAAATGGGTAAGGCGATGTAGATAAAATAGTAAATACAACGTACGATTGTACTTCAATGGGGATTGATAATAAATTTTGAACCACAACTTTAATTCTACAGTAATAATAAAATTTAGATCGCTCTATTCATCGAGTGTGCAATGAATATCTGAATTAGGCTATTATACTCTTAGTTTTGAAAAATAGTAAAAATTCGTTAGTTAAGTTGACTGATTGTAATAAGTAAGTAAATAACTTTGAGCGATTGGTACGAAATTCAGAATTGTTCGAAGCAGTGTTAAGCTATATTCTATATAATAAAAATAATTCGGTTTAACGCTATTAAAAAGTGGAGTGCTTATGAAAAAAGTATAAAAATTGTAAATTTAAGAATCGAAATAAAATTATTTAACATTTGCTCTCCTACCTATTATGTAGTAATTTTTAAACACTCGTTACTTTTTGTGTTCCTTTGTGGTAAAGAACTCGCTTTCCTGCGTGAATTATATTTTATAATAATGTTCCGAAATGTGCAACTGGATTGAGACTCTAAATCATTTTGCCGATACTTGTACATTACTTATCTGTTAGTGTTAACATTTACACATTTTTGTTTAATTTAAGGAATGTTGCGATATTGTTCGATTACCCACTTCAAAAGAAAGCGAAGCATTTGAATTTAATGTAAGACTGTAAATAGGTTCACTAAGCGAAGGTAAATTTTCCAACTCGGTAAACTTTTATTATCAAAGGTTTTAGCAGTTCTTTAAATTGTTTTCAAATTTTACGTAATAACATAGAATTTTAATTGAACGAATTTTTTGATGCTGCTTATTATGATGATTGAATACACTTCTTAACAGTTTTTGTATTTCTCTACTTTTAGCGAGTAATGCATTGTTTAATATAATACAATACATTTTGAAAGCTTCTCTTTTAGGCTTACCTCGATAAAAGATCTAGACTTAAATATTTAAAAATCATAAAAATACTTAAATGACTTAAATATTTAAATATTTAATGTACTTAAACAAAAAAAAAAAAAAAAAAAAAAATATTTTAATAGATTAAGTATGGATCTTAGGTAATTAATTTGACGTAGTAATAAATAATTAATCGAAGGAATATGTTTCATTCGATTTTTAAGATAAATTCAGCATATTTTATCATCTTGACTGTGGCACATATAAATTTATCCCCATTTATCTTTTTACAACAGTTTGCCGTGTCCGACGATTAATCACGAAAATCTTATCTATTATAGTAAATATAACTTAATTGTTTTATTGCTCCAGTTGGTTACTGTAAATTCGCTGTTTACTAAAGAATTTAATAATCGTTTACTTTCTATTTAAGAAGCATGTAATAATTATCAAATAAGAATTTATTTATTTGGCGAAGTATGTGTACAAATTTGCTTTTACGACAATCGAAAAAGTGAATTAATCCAAAATATTCGATACGTAATAGTGCATGATTCAAGAGTTGAAATACTCGGTAAAAATGAATGTACCGAAAAAATATTTTTTCAGTTGACGAGCTTAAAATTTACGAGTGTTTTGTTTGTTACACCGATTACCAAATAATAAATTGTATCTTTGGCAGGTGTATAATAATACATCGTGCGACTCATTCATTCACTAACTCAATTTCAAGTGTCTTTAATTCACGAAAATAGTTGCATTACAAACGTCATTATGTTACATATCATGTGTATGTGCTGATTAGTTCATTAATCATACGCGGACTTTATTTCATCACGTAGCAGTTCGCATGTATTTAATAACACAATGAACTTTAACACAATCACTACATATTTATAAATATCAGTGTTAAGCTAGTAGAGACTGTTATACAGGCAGTGTAAAACCTTTTTTGTGGTCAATTTCTAACGATAACGTTAAATCCCCCCGGTATTACTGAGTTATCGAGAACCAGATGTGAAAAATTACTCCGGTAACGTGACACAATGAAAACTGATCGCAATCACTTTCAAGGTCTCACGCACAAGCGCGGACGAATAACAATACGCTCTTACGCATTGTTGACCACCTGTTAGATTTCATTAGCTACAAGTACTAGATCCACGTTAACCACCCGACCTCGCTGTCATTCTTATCACAGAGACTGACTAGGTCAGCTTTTGTTTCAATGGAAATATTTTCCCCTCCTACGTGCAATACTAGTATTTGCTATTACAAATACTACTCTACATTTGTGCAATATAAATTTATGCAATGAGCGTATGGTGGAGCAGATGTTGGAAATTCTAGGGTTAATGAAAAATGAGCGAGTAATTTTGTTGCGCACTTCTTGATACCTCGGCACTACCTGGTACCACTTAACGCTGACCATTCAACTACTGAGACTGCCCTTAAAAATGATTAACAACCTACGATCTTCTCGTAAAGACCCTGAGCTCCAGATCACACGCAAAATAACGTTATAGCTTAGCTGATGCGAGGCTGTTCTGGCTTCTTCTCTTGCTTTCAGGCTTTTACCTCGGTTACGTCGATCCTCTCACGCACACGTCGCAACCACCGCCGCCGCCGCCGCCACCGCCACCACCACCACCACCACCACCACCGCTGCCACCGTCGCCGCTGTCCTCGGCAACAACGACAACGATCTTCCGACCCCAAGGATCCCTCCTGCGCTATGCCTGTCCACGGTGCGGGCACAGTTACAAAAATCACGGCGACATGCGCAAGCACTACAAGTTTCATTGCGGTAAGGCGCCGCGATGGGGATGCCCTTATTGCCCCAAGATCGCCAAGATTTCCTCTAATATGTATGCCCACATTCGCGGCGTTCACAAGAATCGGGAGATCTACGTCATAGACCTGTACAAGAATAGCAGCGAGAGGACGAGCTCGGGCGATTCCTCCTCGGACTATGCGAAATAACGACCGAGGCACATCGATAATGAGGAATGCAGACGTGCACGGAAGACGGACGTTAATGTACATTGTAATTGTGAGATGAATAAACAACGTGGTGTTAATATTCTTTTACGTGAGATCTTTGCTTTTTGAGTTTTTATGTTACGTTATCTCTGGGCTTTTATTGGCTTCAAGACAATCCAGAACGAAATGGAATTGATTGATTGTGAGAGATTGATCACGGTAAGCGTAAGCAAACCTCCACTGGTTGTACACTCTGTAGATGCACTCTCGTACTAACATGGTATTGCTGTATTCTCCGTGTTTCATAATCGGTAGAAGTATGTGTTTATTGTTATCGCGATTAAGCGAATGAATTAAGCGGTTAAGCGACGACAATCGACGTTCCAAACTATTTAACGCCACGTTCACTACTCTAACTAGGAACTTGCTTTCTTTCGCTTTTTTTTTTTTTTTTTTTTTTTTTTTTTTTTTTTTTTTTTAAATACTTCTTTTTTACTTTGGAGTACTATTTACTATTTCTCACGACTTCGCGCTCGAGGCACTCACCTTGACAAATTTATTCGGCATATTACTTTTTAACGTTCGTTCGTATCAACGTTTTTAAGCTTCCTAAGATACGCGTGAATCTCAGCAAAGTCGAATATTAAATCAACAACGTTTTGCCCTTCCAATTGTTTATTTGCCGTGTGTTTCTTAAATAGCGATTTTAGCCGAAAAATAGAAATACAATGCAACAAACGATGCGTTTTCAAACGAGAAAAGTATGGATACGTTTGTTTTGAAAAAAGGCTTTAGAAAGAAGCATTGGTTTTATTGCTTTTGGTAATACCGATTAGTAAATTTTTCACCGATCTAATATCTAGCATGAAGATAATTCATAAATAAATCAAATACTGAAAGTATAAATATAACACGAAGTTTATCTCGATCTTTCTACAACTTTTAATGTCGCATAGAATGTATAGTTATTTATTCGAGGGTTCAGTTTCACTCGATTGTCCAGTTACGTTATTTAACCAATCATATTGTTCGGCATTTTTGTGACTATCTTTGTCGCGGTTGATTTAAAATCATAGTTTACCTTTAAGAAATATCAATAACGTTACAAAAGTTAAATCAAAACGCGCAAACAAGCTTCGTTTTCATGCGAACAGTACGATGTAACTGATGAATAGTTGTAACATTTATAAAGGCTGTCACAGTTGCATTTGATAGATTTATGATGTAAAAAGAAAAAAATTTTTAAAGAACTGTTAAAAACGCGCGTAAATTATAAGAAATAATTACAATATTAGAATATCGAATCTACGAGAGAATGCTTAAAGAGTCATAATGATAAAAAACTTTTGTATTTATATTTTAAGGTTATTCTGTACATTTGCTGGATATTCTTTACCAAATTAATATTATGAACTTTAATTTATAAATAATGACGGTGAGAAAAATTTTGAAAGAATATAGTTGATTCATTCATCCGAAAGCAAATGTATTTCGCTAAAATGTACTTGTTCGTTAAAGTGTGAGTGATTCGCTTGTTAAAGAAAATTTTTATAGTTGTACATACCATATAATTTTGTCATTTGTGTAAGACACGATGTCACGTATTACGAAGAAACCGAATTCTTTTCCGTTTTCATTGTTATATGTTCATGTAACTGTGTAACAGCATTATATTTTTATAAATAATAAACTACTTTTAATAATTGAAAATGAAATTTACATGATATTGTATGTAACATCTCCATTGGGATAAATCGTGAGATGATACTGCGAAATTTATTAAAATACTTTCGTCATTACGAAGCATCAATAAAACCATGTTCAATGAAAACTTAGAATCATATTTACTCCGAGTATGATTTATACCGTACTTTTTCATTTCAAAGAAAGTTTGTTCAATTACATCGAACGTTTTCCTTCCGATATGTCGTATTTTCTTGTAATGAAATATATTTAAATGTTCCTAATCTTTTAATGACTATGACTTCTATGACTAAAAATATGCATTTTTTTGTTTGTTGCAGAAAATATTGGTACCCTTTGGAATAAAATGAAAGGCATATCTTTCCTCGAAATGAATGAAATGAATGCACTTATGTTGCGTAGACGACGTTGAAAAAAGTTGATGAGTTAACGTGTGTTAAGCGTGGAGAATCAAGTTACAAGTCGTGTAGTTTACGTTTAGGAATGACGTATAAAAATGTATCTGTGTGCTCTAAACAATCATAATAATTGCAAGTGATGTCACTGATTATGAAAAAATTTCAATTCTTTTACAATAAGAAATTATTTATATCGAAGTATAAATTGCAATGAAGAAATTTGTGCGATTTTTTATTCTTAGAAAACATGAAAGTTATAAACATTCTTTTGTTTGATTTGAATCGATGAACTGTATAATAATGTTATGGAATCGTACGAAATATTATTAATGCCAATAGAGAGGCCTTATCGATAATTTACATTTCTTTTTTCCCCATCTTTTTCTCTTGCTCGAGAGATGTTTAGACGTTAAACCCGATAAGAAAAAGTTTATGACACGAATGTTAATTCAGTATTAGGAAAGTGAATTAATAAAATGTACTTTCAAGTAGTAAAACGAAATTTCAAGACAATTACCAATAAATTAAATATGAATTTTTGTATACCTTGACTGTGTTCCAAATTATTTTGACCGATTCCTAAGGTTGTTTGAATCAATCGACTTTGGACGATCACGTTTTGCGGAAGGAAAAGTTGAATTAAATTAACGGAAAATTAGGCCAGTGATATTTTATTTACATTTGAGTTTGTCAAGAGAAAATAATTCTTTTATTGAATGTTTTTTTTTTTTCAGGTTCTTGAGAACAAGCAGTTTTTATTTGGATTTAACGGCTAGAAAAGGTCGCCGAGTGTAAACATTTTAGGATTTTAGAAATGATTAAATACCTCATTAAATAATGTTAACGATATTAATTTTATTTATAGTGACGTTGAATTAATGTGTAAGTGAAAAGAGAAATGAAATGGTGACGTAGAGGAATATAAGACTAATTTACTAAAAAGTGATGCCTTGAAAATATGTAACAAAACTCAAGTCATTTTTACTTTAATGATTTACATTTAAAAGGGCACTTGAATTTTTAGCTTTAAATTAAAATAAGAATTCCAATAGCTTCTGTCGACTTATCCGTAAGTTCGAGATGGTTATTTAGCTATGATGTCATGTCAGTGTGTTAGTTTTTCTGAACGTTTTATTGCTATTACTATTATCACCACTATTACTATTACTATTACTATTACTATTATTATTACTATTGCTATTGCTATTACTATTACTATTACTATTGTTATTATTGTTATTGTTATTGTTATTACACTCATCGTAGTTCTTAATTAGCATGTCAATAATTTTTAACAAGTCTTGTAAATATGTGTAAATCATAGTCAAGAGCTAGATAAAGTACAACCAAAACTAGGCATCTTTTGTAATATAATTTGTACATTAATTGCCATTAATAAAATTGATACTAATTTTTATTTTAAAACAGATCTAAGTGGCTCCCTTTCTATATCGAAGTAACGGCGTTCTTAACGTCAACTTTGCGAATAAGACAATTTATTTATTTTTATTTGAACGTCAGTCGAATCGATGTACGTCAAATAAATACAAGATTCTTTAACACCATCGCTTTAACTTGATTCTTTATTGAAGTTTGAGCTACTTAACACATTTTTAATTAACATACACGAAAAATGATTAGTCGAGAGAAGGTCTAGAATAGAGCTGACATTAATTCACATTCCAGATAATCAGTGCAAGATGTTCACAAATTCTTAAATCAGTTTATGGGGATAATTGGATAATTTTTTGGTAAATGAACGCCGTGGTACTGGCGTCGGAGCTCAGCACCGGTAAAAAGTACAAATCAGGAGGTTTTATCGTAGAATCGCGTTACAATTTTTTTCTTCTTTTTTTCTTTTTTTTTTACAAACACCGTTGCATACCTTTACGCTCTCCGTGAAATTCATTATGCGATCGTCATACTTATGATTGTCGCCCCATTGCTATGAAATGTAAAAGTCAATGAAAACGCCTAGAAGCGCAGAGTCCTCCCCCCCCCCTCACCACCAAGGGCAACGAAAACAGCCGTTATTGCAGTACTTGCGTAGCCAATGAAGGAGCGAATTAACGAATCAGCTACGAATTCCTATAAAATGTGCCTATCTGGAATTAGTCAGACACGAAAGGCGAAACGCATTAATGCCAGCTCTAATCTAGAGAAAGCAAAAGCAAATAGAGAGCAATGTATTCGTCACGCCGTTGGCTCGACTCACACTAGAACTAATATCCATCGTTTTGTTCTTGCCTTGCTTTTGGCCCTTGCAGAAAGCCTCCAGGTAATCACCCTGCCCCAGCAGCAGAGGCAGCCACGGGGTATGCGTACCCTCAAGCCTCGGCAGTTCGCCTGCCCCAAGTGTCCGAGTATGTTCACCCATCGCAACAACCTTTACTACCACTGCAAGTTCGAATGTGGTCAGCTGCCGCGCTTCAGCTGCCCGTATTGCGAGTACAGGGCCAGACACTCCTCGAATACACGGGCCCACGTCAGGCGCAAGCATCCAGGTTTGAAGGTTTTCACCATCGACGTCTGCAAGATCAGCCAGTAAGAAACCGAAGTGCTGGAAGGCGGGGGAACGCCACGCTGGGCGAATGTAAATAGTTAACGTTATTGTGTACAGTTACGGTGTAAGGTGTCTTTGAAAGAACATTAGGGTGCAACAGCCTTGTTGCATTTTTCATTGCACAGATAACTTCTTTCAAGACATTGTCGGAACATAAATTATTACTTGTCGTTGTTGGCAATGGAACCGTTGCTTTGATGGATTATTTGAAGTGAAATGAAATGCGACTGTAAAACAAAAGGTTCCGCGTCAAGTGGACTTTGTTTGTAGGTAGTCGTGGTACCAGGATACGTTTGATTATTTATTTATTCAGGTTAATAAATTATTTCGAAAGTGATTTCGCATCTTTCCAGTTTTTGAGTCCGAACACCGAATGTGTCGGTTTATTCAATAGGTTTTTTTTTTCTTTTTCTTCTATTCCTTTTGAAATACTCGCGCGCGCTTATATCTTTCAATGTCATTCAATGATTGCAGTTGTTTTGCATTATTGTTCTCCATTGTTCCATTATTCTTCCGAAGCAGACTCAACGTTCTCAGATAAAGCGATTAAAGTAATTAGAACGGCCGAACGCTGAAATTCTTTGCTGCGAGAATTAAATGTATCGAAATTAAACTGAATTCTATTAAACGCTATTTTATATGAATTAGAGTATAAGACAGAAGGTGGAGTATGCATAGTAAGTGATTAATTTTTATACAACAAAAATTAATTTAATCTTCGTATTTGTGTAGCTTATTTATATAAACGTTTATATTTAAGTGAAATATGAAATGACGTTAAGTGCGTGAAAGTGATCAAAATTAGATTTATGTTTTGATTATTTGAATCGCTAGTTTAATTGCTAGTTTTTTCAGTTACATTATTCGTATAAGCTAATACAATATTATTTAATATTAAAGTTAGTGCTTATCTGCGTGCACAATTCAGTATTTATTTTTATATTAATACCTAATTTTGTTGTAATCGTTTTAGTTTTATGTACAATAATGTATATATGTGTGTGCGCGTGTACACACACACACACGCACACGCACGCACGCACACGCACACACGTATACGCGCGCGCACACACACACACACGTATACGTACACACGTACACACGCGCGCACACACACACACACACACACATTTTATATACATATAAAATTAAAGTATCCTTATGATATTGTATTGTCACCGTTCCTTTGTTTATGTAACCCGGAGGAAACCTAAAGTTCGTTTCCAGTATTGCAAATAAAGCTCTGGCAATAAGAAATCTAATTGTAATATGCACATTTTATGACTGATAAAAGAGTTACTTCCGAGAGTTTAGCTTCATTTGCTACAGAAATTGCCTTCGTCGCAATAAAAATTGGTTGTGTTTGAATGTAAATACTGTGAAGAATATAATAGGTGCAAATAAATGACTTATTTTATTTGAAACCTAATCCTTTCCCTGTCTTCGAATCACAAATGGCATTAAATTTAATTTTATAAATTCGACGTGAGAAACTATTCAATACGAATAGCCTCGATTAAAAGGAATCATAATATTGGCCAAATAGTAATTCAAATTTTGTTACGAAATTAAAGAATGTTCAAATTTAGTCGCAAACGTAAAAATTAATTCATATTTTACGAATCAAATTTCGCCAATTTAATATATGGTAACCAATTACGAAATATAAAATATGAAAAACCCTACGAAAGACCTATATTACCGTAGTGAGATATCGTTGGATCACGTTGAAATTTCATATAGAAATACGTGTAAAACGCAAGGCTTGTTATTTTCTCCGTTTATTAAGAATTAGATAGGAAAAAGTTTAGATTACCTTGTCGGTGTTAAACAAAGATGCGACGCAAGTCCTCTGTCGCTCTCCAGTAATTTAAACTCTAGATCGAAATACGTTCCAATAATAGTAAGTTTAAAAAGTTTCAGCATAATTACATTTGAATCAATTGAAAAGCTTTTATCAGAAATATATAACAATCGAGATTCCTTTTCAGTATAACATTTATCATAATGTAAGAGGTTACAGGAGTTACATCTATTGTGCGCAAATGCTGTTCTACGTTACACCCCGATCGTTGAACAGCTCCCAAGTAATGCGATACATCGCAGAGTTAGCGAAGGAGTAATTAAAATGTTTGAATGTAATGAAAATTTATCATTGTACAAGTTGATCGATCGTGCACGCATTGGAATATATCACTTTAACGAAAATGTTCACAAAGCTCCGATGTCGCAAAATTTCGAATGCAAGAAAAAGCTGTGACAGGTTTCCGTTTAGTCAACTTCCCAATCAAACAGCACAATTCAAAACCGATCGATTCGCTGTTGTTTCAATCGCTGTACTCCGTACGTCCTCCTGGTAAATTTTGCTTTCATAAGTGTACATTCACAAAAGAAAGAAAAAAATCCAATAATTTTGAAGTCAAAGTACAGCAACGCAATAATTACGAGTGCCTTATCGTTATTTTGGACGCACCAAAAATTAGAAGCACTAGCCAGTTTTGAGTAGCTTGTAACCGTTGCGACGCTAGTAATAATAGACTCGCTCGTCGAATATCCAAACGGAAAGCTAGAGACGTTTTACGAAAGATCCGAAAGAAAATTTTTATCAGCATACGAGGAGGTGGTGACCTCCAACTCCATATTTATAAAATTTCTGTAGCGCAACACCGGCAAACAGCTCCCGAAAAAATCAGTACTCGACATTTTTTCTTCCAGGCCAGATCTACAGTCCCCAGCAGCAGCCGCAGACAATACTCAAGCCATTCGCTTGTCCCAAGTGCAGCAACGTCTTCACGCGCAAAAACAACCTGTACAATCACCTCAAGTTCCAATGTGGCCAGCTGCCGAGGTTCAACTGCCCCTACTGCGAGTACAGGACCAAGCACGCGTCCAATGTGCGAACGCACGTCCGAAGACTGCATCCTAGTCAGCAGGTTTACGTCGTTGACGTTGGATTGGCGCAGCAGAGTAATAGCAACAGTTGAGCCAACCTCAGGCGATTAGCCCGTCTTATGAGTACCGGCGAGAGCTTTGCTTTTGCTATCCCGCTCGGCTCGAAAGGTATTATTTATGGTCTTCGAAACGTAGAGCTGGAACTATTCGTCATTAATGCGTTAAATTCGATTTACGCGGTAGTCGTCGTGTTAGTGGTAGAGACGGGACCTGCGGTAAATGGTGAATTATATTTATGTTTTCTTTTTTTTTAAATGTTGCACGACTGAGTATGGCTACGTCCAACATCAGTATTTCATTTAATTACCAAATAGCGAATTACTTTTTAATACTTCCTTCCTCGCTTAGTTTAACTACACTTTAACAATTAAGTACTGACCCACTCGAATCCGCCTCTTACTAATTCTAAGGATATCGAGAGATGTGGTTATGACCCGTGCCATTGCGCTACATGCGTGCGCGTTCTATATAGTTCCAACGCTATAAGTAGTAAAAGTAGCAGTAAAAGTAGCAGTAAAAGTAGCAGTAAAAGTAGCGGTAAAAGTAGCGGTAAAAGTAGCGGTTAAAGTAGCGGTAAAAGTAGTAGTATAAATTTATTAAATTCTTAAATTCCGAGGTTCTGAAATTTTTAAGTTTCGAGTCGAAGACCAAGGGGTAAAATTTTTGTTCTTGACAATGAATTCCTCTGCTACAAATTATTATTTAAGATTGGTTTAATAATCCTTGGAGCATGCCATACTTTGAATAATATTGACCTTGCTAATTTGTTTTATTTTCTTTTACGTTTAACGATTTATGCGTAACTTGTAGAAGCGTTTACTTGTAAAAGTGCTTGCGCGAGTTGGACAGTTTCACGTAAGTTTAACTAAAGGAAAAACAGAACAAAAATATTCCGCAACACGCGTATACGTAAATGTACATGTATACACATTGTAGAAGGGAATTTATGTAAACAACTCGAAGAGTAGCGTGCAATTGTGCAACTGTCTACACTTGTGCACTTAGCAGAGGGATAAATAAACGAAGCGCACGATGATTGTACTGAAATTATTCAATTGCGAAATTTGCTAGAAAATTTTTGGACACGATTATTCGACAATATCTTTCAGCGCTTTGCTCAAAACAAAACTTAACGTAATCACGAACACCTGTACGTCGGCTTAATAGAAATATATTTGGATATTACGTTGCGATACTTTTTGTTAATACGTACATTTATCTCAAGTACTCTACTTTGTTAAATAACCTAACTATTTAAGATATTCTATAATGTCGTTAGCCGTTAAAAATAGTAGCCATTTAATTTCATTCGATATGAATATGTCATAGTTTTTTTAACGACGAGCTTCTCAGTATGTGCAATGATGCTAGAATTCTAACGACAACGTCGTTATGTATTGTTAAAAACTATCGTTTATGTATTGTTCCGTACGTCAGCGGTATATCAAGTATTTTTATGTAATGTAGCTTAAATCGATGACTTATGCCGAATGAGAGATATTTAATCATCGGTGCAGCTCGTTCTCAAAATACTTTATCGAAACATTTCCACCAACTCGTATCTCCGTTTTATATTTGGAATATATACATTTGGAAAACATAAATGCTTATAAGATACGCCAGATGAATTGTAAAAATATTTTCCATCGATAATATAAATAAATAAAGATTTTTGAAAACACTGAAATGGTTATTTAGTAGTTAGCAAGGCTGCGCTTAGCAAGGTGTAAGGATCAGCTCCTTCTTGTAAAGCAGTCCTTGAATTTGCACAACCGAAGGCACTTGGAGAATATATAATATATTTTCCAAACAACGCACACGCTCGTGTTATTCACCTTTCAGTTTTTCTTCCCAGGAAATCTTAATGTGCTCTTTAAGGCTCGCAATAAATGGCGCAAATACATGTCGATTATCGAACGTTGCGTTGCGTAAGTATTATTCGTCTTTAATCAATTCGTCATAACAAATTCGCTACCTATCGATCACGCTTACTCACGAAACAACAATTATTTTGCCTTGATTGGAAGAGCCTCAATTACGAATGAATCGCGTACACGCCCAGTAGTCCACAGCACGTTACACGAGCCTCCCCCAGAGTAATTAACGTACGTACGCCCAAAGTAATTTATGAATTTGTTCGATCGTCAACGACTCGCTTGCCTTCGTGATAACGTAGCCGGGGCCAAGGCGTAGACAAGGCGTAGACAAGGCGTAGACAAGACGTAGACAAGGCGTAGACAAGGCGTAGACAAGACGTAGACAAGACGTAGACAAGACGAGCCTTGTCGAACCTCGCGAACAGTCGTTCATTGCTCGAAAGCGATCGGCGTCGATCCTCGTAACATTAGCTCGGATAAGCAACCGAAAGTGTCCCCCCCAAAAGTAGCGAGCCAAAAGCAAAGCGGGCCCCAGCGTTAGAAACGTCGGTGATCCAGGCGGCAACTTTTTGTTGACAGGTTGGTTCCAGCGGAGGCTCCAAACGGCGGACCGACTTCCGTCCTTGGCCCCTAGGCGGAAGAGGTCGCGCAACGTCGAGCAGCGCTACGCCTGCCCCAAGTGCCCGAGTTACTTCGCCTGGGATTACTCGCTGCGCCGGCACTTGAAGAACGAGTGTGGACGCGAGCCCCGTTACTGTTGTCCCTATTGTCCTTACCGTGGCAAGTGGAAGTCCAACGTCGCGAGGCACGTGCGCAAGGTCCACAAGAACTACGAGGTCTACGTCCTGTGCGGCGTGACCGTCGCCGCGAGCTCCGGATGAGTGCGGTTGCGCGGTGGCAGGTTTCAGCGGATTATCATCCTTTAGTTTTTAGGCCCCTAGAGCAGCTCTCCTTTGGGGGGGATGCTTATCGACGTTGGGGCTGACCTCGGGTGCGCCTGATAGGATAACGCCAAGTGACGAGCTTTATTAGTTAATCGGTTGAGATTGGGAATCGAAGACGAGATAACGGATTACACGACTCCTTCTTCCCTCTACCGACTGAATTGTCGCAATTGTCGCGCGGTCGATGTGTAATGTATTATTTGCTGGCTACTTAAGGGAGGTCAAATTAGATCGATCAAATTAGATTTTTAATAAAAAATTTAATCAAAGTTACGGTTTCGTGGTATCGATGATTTGAGGGCCATTTACAAAATTCCGATTATTTTTATGTTCCCGGAGCATAGAGCAAATTATTTTTAAGAGAGACCATTTCTGCTTTGATATTTGAAAGGCGTAATTTGAATGGCGAGGGGAGCAATTCGCGTGTTCGTAACTTACTGCGTTTATTATAAGGAATTATTATAAAAAATTAGTCGATGCGAGAGATATTATGTAAAAACAATTATAAGAATTGTCGTTGGATTTATTACACTGTACAACTGTGCCGCTCTTATAATTAATTAAAACAACCACAGTAATAGGAATCTGTAACTCGTATAATGCCTTTTATAATTTTCGCCTTGCTGGACTCGTAGCATTCGAGTGTGTACATTTTTAATATAAAAATAAAAAGGAACGCTCCATCTCGTGGTACAAAGTTGGTGCAAAGTACAAACATTTCATTTAATCTAAGTAACGTTGTGTACAGTTTCATAGTTTGTTGCAAGGTGAATTTTTTTAAAAGAGCAACAATTTCCTTGTAACTTTAATTCGTGTCAGTGAGTAACCGTAATAAAATCAGACTTTTCGAATCAATTCTTAATCTCTTTTATTTAAATTCTTACTTGACGAATCGACTGTTTCGCAGTGCATTTCCTATCTTTTAAAGTATTCATTATAGTACAATTCGAATTTAATTTGCTTTTAATAATGTGTTACTTTTGGCGTATGCGTTTTTATTACTTATTAATTTAACATTTAGGAAAATAAATCTAATTGTCCGATCAATTTCGCTTCTCTAGTTATTCAAATATTTCTTCATTACTACTAATATTCGATAATCATCAAAAGCTGCAATACGTTAAAATATTTCTGAATTTTCAATGGAATTCGGTAAAACTTAATCACACTTTTAAAGCGTAAGTACAACATTTAACAACATAAGTGTTTATCACTAAGGACCAGAAATGCGATTAAATATTATTTTGTAAGTATATGAACGGTAGTTGAAAATAAACGCACTTGTCTCCTTCCCAGGATATATGTATGTATAAAATTAATTATTCAGAAATTGTCGAAATTTTTGAATTTCGGAGGGAATATTGTAGTAACTTAATCCTCTCAATTGTTTCAGATTCAAGTACGTCAGCGTTAAAATATTGAAACCATTCGTTAAAAAGGTAGTACACATGCAAGGCAGTACAAGTGTGCACGTTTCCCATAAACTTAATAAAATATGCTAAGATCGCTTTTTCTTAAAGTAAGTATTACGCGTGTTTATAAACATGCAAAATTATATTAAATATTATTATGCATGTAAAATATTTTATAGAATGTACAGACTTTATCAAATCGTGCTTTTAAGAGCATGCAAATGAATATTTCATTATTTGATCTCTCGAGTAGTCGAACGGTTCAATATTAACACAAATGAGTTTTATTTTTGTTTTATAGGATTGCCGACCCTGTGCACAACAAACGCAAAAGTGGCCAACGTGTTAGCTAACGTTGCATGAGTTTTGAAAGATTTCAAGAGTCGCTTTAAACGAATTCGAATTTAAAGTGTACATAGAGCAGGTCTAGCCCTAAGAGAACGACGCGCAAGACTATATACTATAGTAGGGCAATTTCAATTATTACTTTAGAACTCGGTTCATCATTCCAACACTTCAAGTGCGAATTCCTCTGTTACGATAGTAGAAGAGCCTTTTTGGATAGTACGTGGTTCAGTTAGTCAATACAGTCAATAGGCAAATGTTAATTAGGAGATAAGATGCTATTCGTTCATTGTCTTACAGTGACTTATAGTATGTAGCCTTTGTCTATTAAGAAAACTATACTTTTTTTTTTTTTTTTTTTTTTTTTTTTTTTTTTTTTTTAGATTGTATACATTAATTTTAAACACCGAGCCACCAAAATAAGTTTATATTTATATATTTTGTCGAATGAAAATCATTTTGCCGTATATTATCTTTCATAAAGATGCATTTCAAGATGCAATTTTTTCCTTGTACTCTTGAAAATTGTAATAAATTGGAATGATTTGTAATTTATAAATTTTTTGCGCGCACGTTGAACGAGAAGAAACGATTTCACGTATCAAATTAAAAAGTCGAAAATATTGTATATGAGAATTTTATTGTATCTTCGCTCAAAGTTAACTCAAAGTAAACTCAAAATAAAACAAAGTGCACAGTGCCCACTACTTGTAACCATCGTTGGTTGTTATAACTATTACAATTTTTTTTTTTTAGTATCGCCAAAGAGCCAATTTCAAACGATGTGTGTTGTAAATAGGTTTATAAATATGTTTTACCTTTCGAGCCTAAGCCCTCGATACATTCTTAATTATCCCAATAAATAGAGATCGAGATTCCGAAGAAAATGACGTTAAAATCGAGGTCCGCATATACTGTATAAATAATTTTACCGCCATTAAAGAATTTAGTAACTTACTCAATCATTAGCGATCGTTAACACAGCCAAAGAAGTTAAAAATATGTTTACATAGAGTAACATTTACGGAATCATGGTATTGTATATAGTTAGCTCAAGAGTGGAATTAAGTCGAACTTTGCCTAAATTACTAATTGTACAGACTTATTGCCACGAGTGCGAATGCGATGTAGTACGCCTTTTAAAGGTTTTTAAAGACTTGTAAAGTCACGTAAATGCAAATTGATTACAAATTGATTACAAATTGATTACAAATTGATTACAAATTGATTACAAATTTATTACAATTTTCGTACGCGATTTGAAGTAAATTCAACTTACAACGAACGAAGAACGAAGTATGCAAATATAAATATCGGCTAAAATCCTAATGCGTAACGCACGCGGAAAAGTCCTGCGCGTCGTCACCTCAAATAATCGTCATACGTAAATGATCGTTAATTCGTCTCACGCGTTCTAAGCAACAGATTGCCAAGAACGATACCCTCGATCACACCTTCCTTATTAAAGCTTGACTATAGTGAAAAAGGAAAGAAAGAACCAAGAACAAAAAGAAAAAATGTATTTTTTGCAGTCAGACACGTAAGCCCTTCTCTGGTGTATCGTCGCAAGGGTTATCCATGTCCCCGCTGTCCGTCGTACTTCGAATGGCATCACAATCTTGTGGCACATCTGCGTCATTACTGCGGCCAGAAGCCACGTTATAAGTGTCCGTACTGCTTGTACCGTAGCAAAGTGAAGACCCACGTGCGCAGGCACATACGCGGGCAGCACCGCAACTACGACGTATACTTCTACGATCTCGATGACAAAGACACGCCCGTGCAGAAGGTCTTTTAGACTGTAACGCGCGGAGATTACCGGAGATTATGTAGGTGAGTGTGGCTTGATTAGCAATTGCTTGATTAGCAAGCTTTCAGTTGGTCGCGGGCGAATTTTTAACGTTCGCGATAGCACAAGGGATAGGCAAAGATTATTATTTTCGCATCTTGAGAAATGATATGTGAAACATTTCACTCGCTTGAGATTTCGTTCACCGATACCGTATTAAAGTTATTTAGGAATTGTTCGATTATTTACGGAGAAAGTACATTTATGAAGAAGTAACGAAAGTCTTATTAAAACGTTTAAACGTTCATTTCTTAGTTCAAGCCTAACGAATGAGTAATGCAAATACTTAATACGAACGTGAATTGAGTCTGTCTAAGAATCAATGTTTTTGTAATTTTATATTAACGAAACTCGTATTATTTTTGTTGCAGATCGAACTGTGCCCGTTGAAGTTACCACGTTTGGGAAAAAAGAAAAAAGTAAAGTGATTTTCTGGAACGAAGGGAACAGTAAAATTATGCATGTTGTTAATCGTATATAAGTACCTTAGTAATTTGGATCGCATCGGAAGATGCGAAATCATACATATTTTTTAGACAAAACTTGTAATACAAAGTACTTGAGATGATTGTTGAAAGATTTATATATGTATATATACAGTATGAAAAATTATGTAAATAATTGTAATAAATAAATATACAAATATATATATATATATATATGTTACTTGTTTTACCCATAAATATATAAAAGCAAGAGATAATGCTATAACTCTGGGCACGGCATAAATAACGATAACCTAACGCTGCGTTTGAGAGTATTTATTTTTAAATAGATGTACATTTATCATTGTTCTTCCTTTATGAATACCGAAAGTATAATCACATATGTATACAACATTTTTTCACGAGATTACGAATTATTAAATTGTTTTAATGATATATCTAGTTCACGGTATTTTAACGTTTATATTTTTATAATGTTACATTTATAAATATTATCCCTTTATTTCTAGTTGCTTCATCGTGAACATTATCATACACGAGGTTAAATAGTATTTCATCTATCGTTATATTATTTAATCCTTAACGTACAAATTGTTTACGCTTTTTTCCTTTATTTCAGTTTCATTTCATCACAGAAATGCGAAGAGAAACCTTTCATCGGTTCTTTGAATTAGCGCTGAATTATAAAATTAAAAAAGAAGTTCAACACGCGCGTATATTGCAGTAAGGAAATTGGAATTCATTAAAATAATTCAATATGCAATTGTAGGAATGAATGCAAAATGTATAAGTAATATTAAAATTGGGAATTTTAAAAATATCATCAAAGAATTTAGGTGTTAAAATATAAGATATAAAATTGACGAAAATGGAATCGGATTAAGCTAGGAATTTATAAAATGCGTTGAAGCACGAATAAATCGGAATATTTTGCAAAATAAATACTTAAAGTAAACGTAATCAGAAACGTACTTGGAAATCGATACGTATGAAGCAATTAAGGGTTACCACAATTGAATATGTAATTGCAAGATGTACTACGAATCCCTGCTGTTTAAAAAATATCTTACTTTTGCGTCGTACGCTGTTCGTATTACAATAACAATGTGCCTGACATAATTCAAGGCAATATCCTAATCTGCCAGGAAAATTTTATTTTCTTTAATTGGAGATGTTTATATAAAACTTTTATTGCCGACTCCGAGAGTTATTTATTGCAGGTATTGATGTTAATGTCCAATTTCATCGAAGAGAATCGTGAGTATGCATTTCCGTCTTCCGTTGGCTAAGATTATTCAATTAACAAATTACATCGATTGGTACTTACAACAGTATGGTAAAATTTATACAAATAAACGTAAATATGTGCAAATAAATTAGCACTACAGTGTATTATGCAATCAGCACAATTACAACGTAAATGGGCGCAATGTCAGAGAAGATTATTAGCATTAAGCAGTACTTTTTATTTATATTTAATTCTTGTTGGTTTAAAGATTTTTTGTAACAATGTTTGAATAAATGGGCTGTAAATCAAGCGTCTGCACCGGTGTTTGTAGTTCATTCGTGAACGTTTAAGGTGGATGGTGATTTATTATATTTACAATTACTTACCTAGTCGTTAATTGAAGGGGATAGTATTTTATATTTTTTTCGTCGATATAGCGTTTTGATAAAATATAATTATTTATGTGTGCCTGATTAAAATGAAAGGGAAAACTTTTATAACAATTATACTCTACAAACAAGATTATATTTTATATAAGATTTTGAACCATTGAACTTTTGATGAGATTAAATAACTATTACCAATTGATCGTTTAAGAAACGCAACGATCACGTTTATACAAAAGAGACGTTTTAATAGTTCTTGGAAAACTTTTAAGAACGTTTTACAATGCATTTCATTTTTATTACAACTGATTTTTCACATCAGCTTTTTGATTTTTCATTAATTTCTTACGACTATTCAATACTCTGCGGCTTTTATTATTCTTTTCATATAATACAAGGTCGATAATATTTAATGCACAACGTTACATCAGCCGACATACAAATGGATTTTGTTATTAATCGAAACTTCATTATCGCCAGAATTTCTAAAATAAAAATGGGCTTACAAATAAAAACGAATAAAGCCATCAATGTATGTAGCATCTTTCCACGCTATAAAATTATGGTAGTTGAGGAAGCAGTTAAGCAAAGTAATCGAAGCTTTCGCAATAATTCGCCAGTTGGGAAAGAAATAAAATTGATGAATTTCTCCAGTGAATTTTGCATCCGTACCTTATCGTAGGAAATACAAACATTTGGCATTATAAGCAAATTTATAAAAGGGTTTCACTGCATTCTAATCTATCTACATGCAGCCATTAGCCAAATCTAATCCATAGAGTAAGTTGTATCGCTGTATTATATAAATCCTATAAAGCTTATGCGTTACGCGTGTAGTACAGTATAATTTTAGCGTACAATAGAATTATTCTCAAAGGTATAGCGAACTGCAAAACATTTTCCAAGTCTTAGCTCCGGTAAATTCAGTAGACGTTGCATTAACATCTGCATTCACTATCGAACAAGGGCTATGTAATAAATAATATAGAAATACAGAAAACAACAGGTCGTCCTAAGCCAGCTGCTGCTCCTTCCATACGTCAAATCCATAAATTGCATCTCTCTACACACGAACACAAATGAACGAAATGCGCACCCCATTCGGCAGTCCCGAGTCAAAGGTCCTCTCCCCTGATAACAATGACACGTACAACTACCTCTTACCTCAGACCTTATACTTTATCGTACTCGATGTACCCGCTTGTGCTCGCGAAGAATGCGTTCGGTTCGATTCACCTTTAAGAGCAAAGTAACCAAGCTCGAAACCTGTCTTGAAGTAAAATCCTTTAAAATCCTTTAAAATCCTTTGTTTCTTTGGCAGCCTGGGAGCCTTGCGTCTTGAATCCGTTGAAGCGTCGCACGAACTTCGTGGACGAGCGCCTTGGCATCGAGATAATCGAGCTTCCGGGGCGTCCCGTGGACGCCGTCACCTATCGCGGCATGCCCAAGAACTACCAGTGCCCCAAGTGCCCGAAGCGCTTCTCAGCCAAGAGCAGCGTCGTCCAGCACATGAAGTACGACTGCAACCGGCTGCCGAGGTTCACCTGCCCTTACTGCAGCATACGCAGCAAGTGGCCCTTCAGCCTCTACAAGCACATACGCAAGATGCACGAGGGCTCGAAGGTTTACTGCTACGACATCATGCACGACGGTCCAGTGCAGTGATCCCCTCGTGCGGGGCCGAGGGTTGATTATGCCCCCGAGACTGAAAAGCTTCCTTTTTCCAACTAAGCTGTCGCGTTTTTAATCGTTTATCGCGGTTCCTGGTTATTGATTCGGAGGTGGGACGGCAATTGATTCACGCGCTTTCTTGAAATTCCGTTAGGTTGCCATGAATTCTTTATTTATTTATAAATATTATAATGTTCCTTTATTTTACTTCTTGTACTATTGAATGTTCCAAATTAAGGTGAAAGACTCTGATTTGTTGTGATTGTGATATCTAAGATTAGATTGTCATAGTTTTCATTTCGAATGAACTACGTTTTATATTTGTTAAAGTGACTTTTCTATATAATGTGTGATATAATCATACCGACATGAGAGGATAATTATACATAGGATTTTTATCGATAAAAAGAGATGCACTTAAATGGAAGTTCGTGTAATGCTTTTAATTGATTTATGAAATTATGTCCGAAAGTGTTAAGTATGAAAAATTGTCGACGCTTGGTGTAAATGGATACGAGTCACGAGTCATTACAATTACTTATACTTTTCTGGGCGCTTTTGGTAGCCGAAGCTACCAAAGCCATAATATTACGGCACATTAGTATGAAAGTGTAGGTTAGTTGTTCTTTTATTGATCTCTTATTTTGTTGAAATTGGAATGTCAAAGTAGACTTTGACATTTCAATGCGAAGGAGCAGTTACACGATGTTGAATTACTTTCCTTTTTGTATTAACAATAGGCTGTTTACCTTAACAACTGAAATTTCGTTCTGACGTTTTTATTAAAATGTATCGCTTCGTTAATGAAATGAAGAAAGAAGCTGTATTTTATGTTTTTTTTTTTTTATGTTTCCATTGGAGCTTATTATCTTTAATTATCGTAGCTCGTTATGAATTATGCTTATCGTAAGTTGCTTTTTTAATAAAAATTTATACCCATTTAAATGTTATCGATTATGTTATTAGTATTTATTAAATATTATAATTATTATCACGTTCACAAGTATTAAAACATTTTATACTTATATTAGTTAGTGATATTATTTTTTTAGTTACTGGCATTGAAGATCCGTTCAAGTTTAAGGAAACAAGTAGTGTAATATTTAAATTTATTGCGTTTCTGCTAAAAATTTATGTTTAACTTAAAATTGAAATATTCCTTGTGTATTTGGAGTGATTTCGTTAGTTTTAAGTTTGGTGCGATAAATAATAAATTTGGTGGAAACGCATCTCATTTTATTTATCCCAGCACGACATAATGGCTGACACAAATAGTGCAATATTTACTAAATTTATGTATCAACTGTTTTGACACGTATTTGTGGTGTATGATAAATTGAATTGAAAATTTTATTTTCTCCCCATGTTTATGAGTCTTTGCGTGGCTTGAAATTTTTTCACTTACGTGCAATAATGCATTGAAGCCGTAAACGACGAAGCCTGTAAGAAAAGAATATAATATAAAGAAACGGTCAGTGTTGTTGTATTTTAAATGATAAGAGACTGCCTATTTTGTTATCTTTTCAATTACGTTTATATAGTTTTATTTGATGTTGCAAAAGAGTGTGTTTCAGTAACACGAAAGAATTTTTATTATCTCGCAAACAACATGTTAAATCACTATGTCGCATCGATGGAGTAAGATATAGTATTATTTTAAGATATTTGATTATTATTAATAAATTAAAATGATTGAAAATAGAGGATAAATACGAAATTATTTTTGTAAATAAATTAATAGGATTACTTTACTTTTAGATGTGTTTTAAAGTAATCGAAAGAAAGTAAGAATTTAGCACATATATTTAGAATAATGTAATTATATTTACTTCAAATAATTAAGTATTTTAATAGCTTGTGCAGTTAATTAAGTATGCCGTATTTTAACTTTGATATGTGTATTTCAATAAAATGAAAAATTTATCTAATTATTTGATTCGTTAAGGCTTCTCTATACTTGTAAATGACAAATGAAAACCCGAAACGCAAGAACTTGTATTATACTTTTCGGTATGAATTGATTGTTGATTATTAATTAAAAAATTAGAATTTCATTAGATACTGATTTTCAAGTGCTTACAATAAATGAAAATGGAATAAAAAAAAAAAAAAAAAAAAAAAAAAAAAAAAAAAAAAAAAAAAAAAAGGTAAATAACAATCAGTTATTACTTAATAACGTTCAATAATGTTAAAACGTTTTATTACAGATTTAAATTTTTTCATTTCATTTATTTGCTTTTTATCGTAAATGCGCATAATAATCTCTTACCGAAGAAAACATTTCAGTTACTCAAGTTCACGTCATTTGTTCAAATTCACAAAAAATCAACAACAACATGTTTATTTCTTCTTTACCGTGCATTTTACTCAATACACTTTACTTTTCATCTTATTAATTTCAAACGGAATTTGTGCTTTTTGATTAATATTCATCCAAAAACTAACGAAACTTGAATAAAGTGAAATTTATTTTGATTATGAAATTATACTATTCTAATTGTTGATTTTTTGATTGCAGTTTTAAATTGAATCAAGATTTTGAACGAAGAAGCAGAGTGCGATATTGATGTGGAAAATTACTGCGAAATACATTAATCGAAATACATTCCGAAAACAGCGAATCGAACTTTAAGTAAAATAAAAATAATCAAGGATTGAAGATACGAGTACGAAGGTTATCTTTGTATTCGCTAGTATCCATCCTCATTAGAAATGATATTAATTTACATATCATAATATG
This sequence comes from Wiebesia pumilae, assembly GCA_018907045.1. NCBI lineage: Eukaryota > Metazoa > Arthropoda > Insecta > Hymenoptera > Agaonidae > Wiebesia > Wiebesia pumilae. The sequence goes on from JACCHZ010000022.1 coordinate 6,464,693, forward strand.
TATTTCTTAGTCATAGTATCCGATTAAATTTACTATTGAAAATCATTGATAGTACGCGTGCATAATGTGATACATTTAAAAATGTACATACTTAATGCTTTTTTCCAAAATGCATGAGGTTGGTAATTTTAATGTTGACTGGCGGTGGTGAGATTTTTAAAGAATTTCTATCTTATTATCATGCTTGCATATATTTCTAAATAGTGGGAATAAAACTTCATGATCTGTATTAGTCTTGTAATTTTCCAATCCTTTATCACGATCACCACATCCTATAATGATATTGGTTTAAAGATAAACGCACATATTGAGTATTATAATATTAATTGGAACTTTTCTTTTGCACAGAACTGGTGTTCCCGAACGTCAAGGAAGAAGTAAATTTCGAGTTGAATATTTTAAGCAGTTTCAACAATCTTTCTGCGGATATTATTTCTGAAGACAGTCAGGAGATGAATCATGACATTGTATTCAAAGTAGCTCAGAAATATTCCTTGAGAAAGCGCCACAAAACTACCTCAACCGCTTTGGTAAATACATTTTATACCTGCGACAAGTGTAGGAGAAAATTCCACGTCGAGAAGAAATTCAGAAGACACGTGAACTTGAATTATTGCGATTACGCTAAACTTTCATGCCCCTATTGCAAATTTGGACCAAAACATTACAAAAACGAAATATACAGACACATTCGAAATCGTCATAAGGGCGAAGAGATTTATTGTATCGACTGCTTCGATGGTTCTCGCAGGAACGACTAAAGTATAACGTTTAGTGTTAAAATAGATAAAAGAAATGCTAATATTTAGCCATTAAAGAATCCAGAATACAATGAGATATTTCAAATGTATAATTTTAATTAAAATATTCTGTATAAAATTTGTATTTAAAATATAAGAAATTTTCTATGCTTTTACACGAATAACGAAAAGTTATTTACCCTTGTGTAATCATTTCTTCACAGATAATCGCATTGTATTTAATATGATCCTTGTAGTAAGACGTCATTTTTCACGTTACGGATGTTACCGATTTTGAGCACAATTAGAATTACTTTGAATTAAAATTAATTTAAAAGCTTGCGTAATTTTTTCCATTTCGTCGTAATGTCATTTAAAGTCTCGATATCGATATTCTCAACAGCCTCAATTAGTCCCAACAGAATCCGTACACTTCATGCAGAACCTAATTTTCATCATTATTAATCTAATATTGAAAATACGATGCACAGTTTAATAAAAATCTGAATTGTTGGTGGTCTTTCGAATTTCTTAGGTTGAAAAGCCTTTTTTGCCCCACCTTTTATCTTTTTGTTCACAGCAGCATTAGTTGCAGTTAAGGCAGTCCACGTGATCTTCTTAAATAGTAAGTCTACGTGTAACGAGGAGCCGAGAGGGTTTTCATTGGTTGTAAAAAATGGAAATGCCTTGGTGAATCGTATCTAAGGCCGTTCTTACGAAAGTCCGCGTGTGCACAAGGTCTTCCTATGTCTTAAAAGCACAACGTGTATTTGTGAATTTCCGTTTTCCCGTGGCGAGGGTTGATCGAGAAAAATCTCAAGATCGGCAGACTTGAAAATTAGAGTTGCCTGTCTCGACGATGAGGGTTTCGCAAGGTTATACACTTGAAAGACAGAAGATTTTGGTTTTTACATTAATTCTAAATTCAACGTTTCGTGCTTAAAAATGTATCCATGCAATTTCTACGCCTCTGTAAGCATTAACTCATAGTAAATTACGACAGGTTGGTCTGAAATAACTGAAATTAACCGAATCATTGACGAAGCTTTCGATTCAAGATTATTATGTAAAAATAAGTTTGATATGAATAAAAAGAGATATTCAAGATCTGCAATTCCATCGTCCGTCCTGCAGTCCTGAAAAAAGTGGAAAAAAAAGGAAAAAAAAAAAAGGAAAAAAAGGAAAAAAAGAGAAAAAAAAGAAAAAAAAGAAAAAAAAGAAAAAAAAAAAAAAAAAAAAAAAAAAAAAAAAAAAAAAAAAAAAAGAAAAAAAAAAGAAAAAATAAAATAGCAATCCAATGTAGGAAGTGTAAATTCTTGTAGGAGAGTAATACAGGTGCATGCTTTCACGATATTACAAATTCCTTGTCGATAGTCGAGAATTATATTCGGGAATGTTCAAAAAGAGAAACAACGAGAACGATAGCGGTCTAATGATTAACTACGTTATTTACTCATTTTTTGTTTGCAGACTGGGATAGTTGCCTGCAGTATGTTAAAGCTGTAACAACGGAGGAATGTTTCGAGGCAGTAGCCGCTCTCCAAGAGGGTAATCTCACAACAGACGATGACACATCCGAGCTGTTCGGCCAAGAAGGTGGAAGTAGTGGACTGTCGCGTAGACGCCAAAGGAACAAGCGTTCAATGACGTCCGAACCGAAGAACTTCCCGTGTCCTAATTGCTCGAGCGGTTTCACGTACGAGAAGGGCCTGGTACAGCACATCAAGTACGAGTGCGGACAGAAACCGAGATTCAAGTGTCCGTACTGTGAGCACCGTAGCAAGTGGATGAACAATGTTTATAAGCACGTACGTACGAAGCATGAGGGAGCTGATGTTCGATACGTCACCAGTCCAGAACGTTTCTGAATGCCACTGAAAGAATGTATTGAATATCGTTACTTATCTCGGCTGGGACTCGTAGAATAAACTCTGATTTTCACCGATCGTGAAAATATTTCTCTGATTTCCACCGTTGCGATCAACCTTGTGCGCACTGCATCCGAACATGTCAGTTTTGTAAATGAGGTCTTAGGATAATTCGCTGAATGTGTAAAAGCTTTATCTGAGTGGCTTGTACGATGTAATAAAAATAAATTAGTTTATTATACAGATATTAGATTTGTAAGCTGTTAGTGGTATTATTGTAGTTCTCAATTGAAATTGGCATAATTAAAATTGTACACAAAATAAATAGGTTAAACCAGAACATTGGCCTTATCTCGTTGGAGAATACGAATTATTGGATAATTGAATAATTATAGCTCGAAAGGTCCAGATCGAGTACCACTTGTTCATTACCGACACTTTAATTTAACAGCTTATTCAGACCGGTTAACATATAAGATGACCGGACGGACGGACGTCTTATCGTCGTCCGGTTCTAATTCAACTTTTCTTCTTCTTATGTTTTAGACTTTAAGAATAAATCTAAAGGCTTGGCACCTCCTTAGTTTTTGCATCGAAGTAAAAGAATATATTGTTTTCACGATTAACTAAGAGACAATATTTAGGATTTAAACCTTATGCATATACTGCGTTAGTAAATTGAATGTCCGATACAGTACTTAAACATTTTAAGTTGATTCCGGACCGAAATATTTTGTATTCGCGATCACTGCTCATTTTTGTACTAAATATTTAGAGATTAAAGCATGTTTATTGTAAAGAGGGTGTAAGAATTCCAATGTAATTCATTATTTAAGGAACAATCAAATTTTTTGGAGTTTAGTAAATATTTAGTAGACTTTTGATGCTTTTAACAAAAAGTATTCTCTATTCTCTATTGTATAACAACATCTTTCTTTCGTTTCTTTGAATCGTACAACATCTAATATTAAGTGTTACATAAAAGCTTTTAAATACGTGTTAATTTGGAACTTTATGCTATTTTATTTGTTTCAGTGCCAAAATTTTCAAGCAGCATAGTTATAAAGGATGAACATGACTGTTTACATGAATATCAGAATGGCTCTAATTTTATTCAACCGCAAGGACTTAAAGTCGAACAGATGGACGTCCATATGTCATCGATCAAAGTACTCGATGTCACGAGTATATCGCTCAAAGAAATGGAACAACTTAGTCATGGCCAAAACACTTTATTGGAAAATCCTCTGTCGATTATGAGAAGAGGTCTTAGGAGATTCCAAGATCCTGTGATAGCACCGGACGTCGACGAAGGAAAAGGTGAACCTCCCAGACCCAGCAACGCTGTTGCAACTGTTTTGGCTGAGCAAGAGCCGGACGAAGAAGAGGATTACGCGAACAGCGAAGTATTTGGTAATAACGGACTTGAACGCGAGTTGCTGATGCCTCAGAAGGTTCTAGATGTTAACGATTTGAAAAAGAGACGTGGCAGACCGCGCAAGAATATGCAAGAGAATTCTATTACCCAAACGGTTGTCGTTAATGGTATCGTGAAGAAAAAACGGGGCAGACCCCGCAAGTGTAACGACAACAAACCGAGATCGCCAGTCTTCAGGAGCTTTCAGTTGATTAAGAAGCCGGACACCCATTACTTCAGGGATGAAATTCTTATGACAAGACTGAGGAACAAACGCTTGTAAAATCGTGATAGAGTCATGCGAAAACTTGCCGATCAAGTGTTCGGTGGAAAATCGAGGCAACTTTCTCTACTTAAAGTAGAGCCCGAGCTTTTAATTTCTTTTACGAGACGATATGGGCGTAGAAAATGGTTACTAAATACTTGGTATAATTAATTAGCTTTGAATTTTTTTTTCGAATGGTTGGCGTGTTATAGGCATTTTTTAAGCGATTAGTTAACAAATAAATTTATTGCACGTTGTTGGTTAGGAATGTTTTGATGGTATTATTGTAAGGCATTAAAGGCTTCCATAAATTATAATGTTTCGATTTTAATGCGAAGGAATTTTCTTTATTTATTTAATATTTTATCTCACTCGTTTTCATAGTTGCAAAAGCAACTAGTACCTTATAAAGGGAATGAATAAGCAAAAGTATTTCGGAATGTTTTTTATTAATTCCAAATTAAATTGTGATATGTTATCGACATATTTTTTCTAAGTTGTAATTGGTTATAAGGTAACGTAATGTAGCTCTTAAATAAGTATACGTTTATGCGATCATGCTTCTGTTAATTATTTTTCTTCTTAGAAATAAGCGGCTAAAGACTAATTTAACATAATGAATAAATATTAGAGGCACGCGTCTCGGTTTTCCTACCACTTCCTATATTGATATAAAAATTAATAGTGGACAAATAGCTTTAGGTAATATTGTTTGCTCAGTAATTAACTACTACAGTGATCCTATTAGCTTAAGGTTAGTTATTAATCTCAGCGTTGTATAACCACGTAAAGCATTATTAAACACCTTATGTAATTATTTTACTGTATTACGTGTTAAAATGAAAGTGTTAAAATTGTGTGCGCAATATCTTGAAATATTTAAAGAAAAAAAGAAAAAAGAAAAAAAAGGGAAAAAAAAGGAAAAAAAGGAAAAAAAAGAAAAAAAAAAAAAAAAAAAAAAAAAAAAAAAAAAAAAAGAAAGAAAGAAAGAAAGAAAAAAAGAACCGTCGGAGCTTTACAAATATCCATCAATGGGAGTGTGCAAATATAATTTTGATTTTATTTCATTACATCGACACGCATCATTAAACATTTATTATTAGTTTATTTCTATAATAAAATTATATTAATAATCAATAATAAAGACATTTTATTATTAAAAATCTTGAACGTTGCTTCATTCCCTATGGTTTTATCATAATTTTAATAAATATATGGTTCGGTAAGTATAACTTGGTAAGAACACGAAACATTCTGGTGCGATAGTAACGTCGTCAGGTATTAAAATTTTTTGCTTAATTTTCCATTTATTTAACGTACATTTCAAAAAATTACAACGCTATTATTTTTTGGTTTTTTTCTTTTTTTTTTTTTGAATTATTTTTTTCTGAAACGATTAAATTAATACAAGACAGGGGAGCAAAGCGTAATATTTGGGATTTCGTTCCCGTACTCATATTTGCATGAAATCCATTCGCGGACTGGGAATCCGTCCATGATGACCACGGCAAGTACTTTGAGAGTTGTCGGTTACTGAGCACCAGTGGAGTCGAATGAAAAAGTGGTATTTGTAACGAAGAGCATCACAATGAAAGCGAAGTACGAGTGCTGCTAAGAGTTCTAAGGTCACAAAGTGCTTGGGCAGCACCACCCTGTGTAAAGTATCCGTACCGAATTTATGAATGCCGGAGGCTTTGAAAAGTCAGTTAAATTCGTTCGTGAAAATGTTTAAACACGTCTTGGATGTCATTTTTGTAACGGATTTTCGACGACAAAACTGCTGAAAAAATGTTGCTTTCAACCTTACGAAAGCATTGTTGAAAAAATAATGTTCGTTGTATTATTGGATTTGAGTATTATTCGTAAAGTGTATTTATTATTCTGAACATCTCGACGAAGAAAAGTTATTTTTCCGTACACTCTTACACTTGAATGGCAAGATGAATTTTTTGCATTTACATCCACATACTGTAAGGTACTCAGTTTTATATCGGGACATTAAAGAAGAACGTACACACGCATTATTCAAATACTGCGAAAGGACTCGAATGACTTGTGCGAAATTGCGAAATTCGATGTAAGGGTTTATTGCAATTTCGTGTCAAGTGCTGGACATCGAGTGCTAAATATAGAAACAAATACCGACTAGTTCGTGATGCATCACTTTGATAAGCTTACTAATAAAACACGATAGTACAATTTTTAACAAAACGAATCTCCACATTCTGTAAATATATTGGAAAGTACCGGTGACCTTTAATATCAAGAACGAGCAACGTTATTATCCTTTATTCATAACTTTTATCATAACTTTTATCATAACTTTTATCATTACCTTTATCATTACCTTTGTCATAGCTTTTATCATTACTTTTATCGTTTGGATAATTTGAAAGAGCAATCATTCTCGTTATTTTTATTGCCAGACAAAATAATTTTACAATATATTGTCCTTGCGACAAATTCATTCTTAACTAAATTGAATTTATTTGCCAACTGCTCGATTATAAGAAGATTCTAATGTAGTAGTACCTAAGCGTCGAATACAAAACTCGCGGTTGAGGGCAACTTAACCGCACATGAATACCATCAAAAGACACCACATTTAGAAAGTAGTTTTATGTCGCTCTAAAATTTCTGTCTCCCTTTTCGTTTTCCAGCCTCACCCTCGGAGGACTTTATTGGATTTCGTGGCTTCGAGCGGGATGAGCTCCAGAGCGCTCTTTGCTACTTACAAAATTGGGACCTCCTCATGTCCCACCATTTGTTCCCAAACAACGTCAGTACGTCGACCGACTTCTTTCTGAAGAAGAGTTACACGCGCTTCCTCTGTATGAAATGTTCCAAGGAGTTCACCTTTAAGAGAGATTTGTGGAAGCACTTGAAGTACGCCTGCGGCCAGGATAAAAGATTCAAGTGCCCCTACTGCAAGTACAGGAGCGAGTGGACGTCGAGCGTTTATAGGCACATCAGGAATGTTCATCCGACCTGCCGCATATTTTGCATCGACGTTCTCACCAGTAAACCGTTTCATGGAGCACTAGATTAATCGCCAATCTCTTGAGACATTCATTTCGAGTTAATTTCATTGCGTACGTTTTAACTTCGTTTTATTTTGTGTTACACGTTGAATTCCTTCAGACTATTAAAAAGGATTTTTCAATTTATATACGTAAGGCTTTATATTATGAAATAGCGATTAAGCGATAATGGTTGATTTAAATAATCGTCGAATTTATTTTCGTTTATTCGTGGGTCAAAGGTCAAAGGTCAAAGGTCAAAGGTCACTCGCAACTGTTACTCGTTAACATTGTTATTCGTCGGCTATTGCTATGCATTCGTTCGTTTCTTGAGAAATTACAAAATATAAATTACAACGTATAAAAATGGCATTTAAAAATACTTGCTATGTGTATTGATTGATAGTAAAGAAAGTGGGCCTCGTTGAAACACAAGACTTCCCGATACGTAGTAACTAACTCATAGAAAGTTAAATTTTTGGCCATAAAAGTATTTTTCGAAAGCGACGATTCAATTGATATTGTATTGTTTTAAGCGTTAATGTAGCTCGATCGCTAATAAATCTCTTTGGTTTTTCAAAACGATAGGCATACGTTAAAATTTTGCGTTATATAACTTAGTACGACAGAATTCCGACGAAAGGAGAAAAATCCGGGCAATTCTTGGATTATTGTAAATGACGAATCCTAGAATGGGTCCACCATAATTTCCAAAAATACAAAACGAGATCCGTTTTAAATTGTAAAAATTATGTTGTTGTTTATTGCATAAAAATTGCAGATCGTATAATAAATGTAAAGCACGCAGCGCAATGCGTACCGATTGAATAATAAATGTGCTTGAAAATGTATTAAATAAATTTTCCATTAAATAAATTTTGTAAATTATATCGCGTGGATAACCATAATTTAATAACGTACATTACATGCCTTTTACACTTTCTCGCTCCGAAAGACTTTGTCTGTAAACGTCAATTTTACATTAAAGTATGCGAATAGAGATTATTTGGATTCAAGGAATTTTCACTCACTTATCGTATGGAATGGATTAATTTGCATTTCATATGTTAATTTCTCCTTGGATGCAATTTATTATCTTAAAAAGTCTCTCGATATTAAAGAACTTCTTCAAGTATTTTCCCTTTCAAAGTACCGATTAATACACACAAAAATTCATTAGGCTTTATTTAAGAATTGCTTATTATAGTGCTTCTGATGCTTCTTAACAAATATTATTATACGTCAAAAAGTTAATAATTTTTACAGCATTTTTTTTTCGCATTATCTGTAATCTCAACTCTTGAGGACGTTGAAAGAAAAAAAAGGATCGTTTCCTAAATTCAAAAAGATAAGTCACTGTATTGTACATATTAAAATTGGCATTTCTTTTAAATTTCTTTTAAAAAACCGTTTCTCTTTTGTTTTCAGTTCCTCTAAATTACCAGTTGAGCACAAACATCACCAAAGTACACTTGTTATTAACAAATATGATATTTTTTCGCGTTTTATCAATCCCCTTACTTTGTTTCGCTACGAACGAAGATAATTGCACTTGGAACGTATCGAGCTTTATTTATTGTCTTTCTTTCAAATACAAGAGCATCGGGACGTATGTACATATATATCATCCATTTCTCGAGGTATGATCGTCAATTTACAATACGTGCATTGATATTTAGACACTTGTACTTTTCAGTAAACTAAATTATCCGTAATACGTTTTTACTTGTAGTTTGTGAGATTTGTAAGTGTGATGCTTACACATTTCACGTTGCTGTAGGTATGCTGTAGGTATGCCTAATAAGGTAGTAAATTTTAGATTCATTAATAATTTAAAGAAGTATATCATTTTTGTTGTTATTTAATGTCGTTATTTAATTATTTGGCAGGATTTAATTTGAAAGAAATATCGAAAATATATTAAGTATTCTGTTTACAATCACTCTTAATCACATGAAAGTGAAATCACTTGACCCGAAGATAGTTAAATAGTAATCACATCTCTATCAGGTTACTTAATAAGACTGTTAATATATCTCGATCACTTTTGCCTTTATGATCCGTATTCCCTGTTCGGCTGTTACGTGGATGGAGCATTGAATTTGTGTGATGCATTTATGTGTTTTAACTGTAGACTACAATTACGTTTTTATCGATATAATCACACGCATTATTAACAAACGAATAATAATCTAATAACCATTTCGCAATAACCCGAATTCTATTTTCTTTGTTTAAGTTTGGCTGCCGGATCAATTGGTTTGCGTGAAGAAAGAGTTCAGATTGGATGATTTCAACTTCGATTTTCTCCAGAATGAAAACTTGAGCTCCGGCACAGTGGTTGACTCGGAGCCTCAGCGTAAAAAGTGCAAGCCAAAGAAATGCAACAAGTTAGTCAAGGATAATCAGATCGAGAACGATGAATCCTCTGCGAGGAAATCTTTTAACCTTCGATCCTCAGACTTGATGCGATACACTCGTGATTTACAACCTCAGCTTAGTGTTGCTCCGATGTTGGTTGGGTGCAACAGTGTAAAATTAGTAGATATGAAAAAGCAAGAAAAAGAGAAAAAGTTTGTTTGCGTTAAGTGCACACGCAGATTTACCACGAAGCACGGAATGATTCAGCACCTCAAGTACGAGTGCATGCAGGAGCCGAGATTCCAATGTGTTTATTGCGCGTTCAAGTGCAAGAGGCCTTGGGTCATAACCGATCACTTGCGCAGGCGTCATAGGGGTAAAGCTATGCAGTACTTTGATAATTGTACTAAAACATAGATCTTCGGAGAAGAGGATTGCGGCAGGAAATGCACACTTCTAACGTTAAGGACAACAACGCAGTAGATCGCAAGTGGTAGAAATGCTTGAGTTGCTCGTAATGTATCAGATGTTTACCGACGGAAAAGAATTTGCGAGAACCAAGTTTCACGTTGAATATTTATATGTTAAATGCGTACTCCAAATATATTAATATACGATAATTGTTTTTTCTAATAAATAATGAGTGTAAGGTACCATATAAAGTTGCAATCATTGTAGCATCTCTTTGAGATTAAGATGGCAATATTATTACATAATAAACTTGAAAGAAAGATACTTGAACATTGACATTAAGACTTGAACTTGCTGCGCATAAATAAATATTAATTTAAGACAATGGAAATATTTTTTTCTGTTCGCCAATGAATTCTATTGAAAACAAGCTGCAGGTTATACAAATTGTCTTCTAGTTGAAATTCAAATAATCAACATTTTCCTTCTTTTAAGTGACTCATTAATCTAGATTATATTTTTATTATACATCTATATTTACTCGGTAAATAATAGATAATAATAAGAGGTACCTACCTGACTTTATTCAAAGTCATTGTTTATTTAGTGAATTTAATTGACTAACAAAGAATAAATTTTATTGAAAGGCTTAAAAATAGTACACGAGTAAATTTTTTGCTTATTTTATCTACATCAATTGTTTACAGAATTGAGAGATGTTGAACAAATTAAAATTTGAATAATTTTTGTTGAATATTACACGCGAGTCTATTCAAATGTATTTTCATGAAATTTATATTAATTATATGTATCAGTTGTACTTTTTTTAAGTCTTTACTCAATTATTATTAACAATTTTGTGATTAAATATATGTATACATATGTAGGTATGTACGTGTAGTCCACAGTCAAGTTTAGAAATAAATCTAACATAGATTGATAAATGTAGTTTACGAGTTATTTGATAATATCATTATTTTTATATTATAATAATAAATTACTGTAACCACGACTTTTATTTTTGTAACGTTTAGTTCAAATTTCTCATAAAAACTTATATACAATCCTTAAGTAAAGCATTTAATATGTACGGATCAAGTTGCATTCTATGCAATTATTATTTTTTATTTTCAAATACTTTCCCCACGGTTTAGAAACGCAGTGTATACATCTGCATCATTTTTTAATTTTATTAACACGATCAATGTTTGGTATTATTAAGAAATTTAAAATAAATTTTCCCGAACTCAGCAGTATTGATTAAATTGTTTTTGTATTAAAAATTAATGCAGTCAACTCGAAAGAAAACGTACGTATTTGTATATTGCTACCGTCGACAATTAATGAAACGTATATTTTTCGATTTAATTGTGATTTTTTGAGAATTTTCAGAGCTTTCTTCTTTACGGGAGATTTAAAGCTCAAGCTTATATGTCACCGTGTCACTTAAAATATTGTAAAAATGTTTCCAGAATTTTTTCTAAGTTAATTAAAAATAAAATCCATAAGATTTATAATATTTTGACATTTTAATTAGGGCCAACAAGCCAAAGAATTATACTAGACAAAAAATTAAAAACAATTGAATATCAAGGAAGGTTTAGGATATTACAATACGTTTAATTATGTAGTTCTACTACTAGTAGTAACATGATAGCATTAGTTGCTTATTATAATTATAATTGTAAGAAATATTTATTTTTTTTGCAGCTGTGTAATACAATCTGTATGTAACAAAAATATATAAGCTGAAAAACAATTTATAATAAATTTAAATGCCAATTACATATTAAAAATATTTGTTTTATTTATTATTTTATTTAAGTGTTTGAATGTACATTCTTATATCGTAAGAGAACAATCGTTTTTATTTTTTTATAATTTATAATAATATAAACAGTTTTTATATTTTTTGCTGAATCACGAATATTATTTCAAAAATGTTTGACTTAATTTGTTAATTTCTCATTTAAATATTTACAAATTCTTACAACATGCTTTTTTCTTTTTGAAAATATGAAAAATATAGCAACTTAATTTTACCATTAAGTTATAATTTAGTAGTATAAAACTATTTGACGCTTCCATGTTAAATTGAAATAATTTTGTGCAAATAATTTAAGTCAAACATAAGTTGAAAAAGAACTTATTGTATTTGGGAATACAACGACTTCTTTTTTTAAATCATTCTTTATTTCAAGTGCTCACAAAATAAAAAGTTATAAGTTGCTTGTAAGTAATTTATTCATAATTCGTTTAGATAATCGATTATTAAACATAGTAAGTTCGATAGCTTGTGTAATATTATTTTGAAATTATTAAACTTGCAGAGAACAGTACAAATTTAATATTTAAAAATTAAATAATAAAAACTATCTCTTATCATTGTCATTATTTATAATGATATTATATGTATAATTTTAATCACAATAAAATTATACACATTAGGACAGTATAGACAGAACAGATCATTGTACTAGTTTTATGTTGTATCTTATTGATAACGTATCAACCAATATGTCTTTTCCATAATTAAACAGTTTTAAATGTTTTATCAATTTGTATTGTATAAGAGCACTGAAAGGCAACCAATGTGATAAAGTATATTTTTCTCTCACACAGGTATTCACAAGTTTCGCGTATAATTTTTAGAACCATATAAGATGGAGTGATCGCAAAGTTAATTTGCATTTAATAACGTTCTTATACAATTTGAACTAAAGCCGAGGAACTTTGTTTTGTGTTTACAGTGTGGAGCAGCAGATCGCATACATTGAACCAAGACAAGTTGGGTAAAATCAATGTGGCGCCCTTTTCTTTAGCGTTTTCCACGAATGAGGCAAGAAGCCAAGTTTCGAGTGCCTGTTATAAATTTTTAATGAACGAACTTCGTGAGTTTACTTGCAGTAGTTTCGTTACTGCCGTGATGTATCGATAATAACGAAATGACACCCAAAAATGATTTAATTTTTGTTATTCTTGCAATACACGATGTACCGTTTTAATGAAAAGTAATATTGTAAATTACGAAGGTAAGCCGATGTTTTCCTTTTCATTCTGGTAATGACTCTTATACTGTTTCCGGATGTAATTTTTCCTATGATATCCAATGCTTTTATAAGTGACTATTATATAATAGTCACGGACTATTATAATGTTTGGGTTCTCAATTGATACGTTTCAATTGATACGTTCTCGAATGCTGCAACTCTTTCAAATTAAATCAATAACATTATCTTACGAATTCGGGTAACTAATTGAAAAAGGTTTTTAAGCAACTGAAAGCTGGTTATGAATTAAATAACATATTCGAGTAAAGTTAGCTTCATTTGAAGTTAAGTGGTATATTAAGATTTTGTTGATTATTTCATGACAAACACCTTGAAACTTTGAATTTGAATGCAAATGAATGATTAAAACTCTAGTTTTATCTTCATTATCGTTGAATGTACTTAAGCTTTTTTTGTAGCTTCTAACATAAATTAATAATTTAGAATATAGCTTTCTTGCTGTTATCAAAGTATAACGTGTTCATTTTAATATTTAATATCTGAAATAAATGCATGCGCTAAGGAAATATTATTACGCAACAACTGGATATATACTTGATTTACTATTTATTTGAATAGTTCAGTGAAAATTGTAAATAAGTTTACACGAACAGTTCACCATTTTTTTTTATTGCCCACGACCTATTGCGATCGTACGAAGATCGGCGGTAGATCTTTTAATTGAATTTCCGATCGAGGATTGAAGAAGAGTAACGCCTTATCAAGTTTAAAATGAATTGTATAAATGTACGAAAAGTATATTAAAATTGTTTCGATCAAATTTAGTTTCTTAATTATCAAAGGTTTATTATCTTGTATTACCTTTTTCGAATCGTCATATAAATAAAAATCTGTGTTAATTTCATTACCTCCACCTGTCGTGCACTTTAGTGAGTTAATCTGAATCTTTTAACTATATTTAAATGCTCTTTCTAAGTCTGTTGGACCGGATTGTTATTTATCTGAATATGTCACTACTTTGGCAATCCTCTGTTTAAGATAATGAAAAGCGGCAAAAGAAGTTACAAGCACGTTGTCAATTGACAGATCCGCAGCGATTGATCGGGCTCTCGTGGCTTTTCAGGCCTCGCATACTTTTGCTTCAAGCCGATGTTTCAGTCGAAGATCATGTTCAAGTCGAAGATCCTGCCGTGAAAGGTTTCAAGTGCTGGAATCGTTGCGGAATCTCGCGCAATCACGCGAAGCACGAGTTCGGCAAGAAGGACCATAGCCAATGTACCCATTGCCCATAGCGCAACCACTGCAGGCTCAATATGTGGAAGCAGGTAGACGCCAATCACCTAAGGATGAATACTCGTTCAACAAAGATATGAATAGGTAGACGAGACTGCAGTCGTGTAAGTCGCGTAGATCTTATTTATTTATATCTTTTTCGTTCGACGAAACGAAAGCTTGAGATTAATCATTTTCACTGTACATGTATGCGTGTACCATTTGTTACAAGATTCAGCAATATTTGTGCTTGTTTTATCGCTATTTAACTCGTCAAAGAGGAATTGATCGTTTTACATGTCTTCGAGCATTGTTTCTTTTCTCGAAGAATTTTGATTGCTAACTTGTATGTCTACACTTGTACACGATGTATTCAACATAATTTTGCATCTTGTTAAATACACTTTAATCAGGTTAAACGAAATGCAATCGCAGTTCGCAGTAGTTACCAGCTGTAACGTAAAATTATATCTTTCTTACTTATTGTTCTGTCTGATAATGCGTATTTTATGTTTTAAGCGTACACTTAATATCATAAATACGTGGAATGACTCGATGAATCAGATTTACGAAATGAATAAGCGCATCAATCTGTAAGTATTAACCATTTTGAACGCAGAAAGATTATGGTTAAGTCCAGTTATAGAGGGTATTGGTTTGCATTGGATTTTACATTTTCTTGGAAATTGTACGTATTAATTTTATTTTAACCGAAATTTCTAATAAAGTAACTCGATGTTTTTGCTTCTCAACAGGGTCGATTTCAGTTTGAATGCATCGAGCTAATAATAGCGAGTCATAACGTAAGGTGAAAACAATATCTTTTTCCTGCGTTGAAATTTCGAAAACATCATAGAACGTCCTTTATTATAATTATTACTCATAACGTTTACAAATGCAGTTGTTAATAGAATTCGTTCACTTTCAAACCCAAACGGACTTGGTCGCAGAGTTCAAGATGTCGTAACATTTTTTCATCATCCAGCATTAATTAACATTTAATAAGCGTTACACGCTCTAACGGCCTAATCAATGAAACGTTCGTGTGAAACGAGCTCTTTAATTTTCCAATTTGAACAGCCATTTTGCAAATAGTCCATTTTGAAAGGGCGATCGGGCACAGCAGGAAGCTTTCCACGATTATCTCGTACACCACTTGCCCTGAAAAATAAAACTCTACATCTGAGTCGACTCATGCTTCACCGCTAATCTGCAATTCTCTTCTTCCTTTCAGACTGGCTCAAAGAGGAGCCATTGAGCGACCTGGAGGTGGACGTTGCAACTGAGGCGGACGAGTCAACGATGACAACCCTGCACCACCAGCGTGACCAATCAGCCCCATCCTCGTCGTCGTCACCTCGTCAGGACCAGCAGCATCAGCATCATCATCAGAGCGGATCGCCCGAGAAGGAGAAAAAGTTTCATTGCCCGACGTGTAGCAAGACCTTCAGCGTCTACACTAGTCTGTATCGACACTCGCGCTACGAGTGTGGCCAGCAGCCTAGATTTGGCTGCACATATTGTCCCTACAGGACCAAGCAGACCACGAGCGTGTACCAGCACGTGCGGAGGATGCACCAGGGTTGCGAGCTCGCGTGCATCGACGTCATCCGGGGCAAGGTCGTCAAAAGGAGGAGCTACAAAGCATTACCGACACCACAATCGTCATCTTCCTCCTCGTTGTCCATCGCAGCTGCTAAATTCGATTAGGAGATCCAGTTCGTCGATCGTTTACGTTTATCTGTACAGTTTCGATAACATTCACGTGGAGATGGACAGTGTGCGTAACTAGTTGTGCACGATCGACGAGGAAAGAATTTATTTTACCGAGGATGATTATTGGATCGTTGATTATTGTTAGGAGTAGTAATTTTGTGGAAGATTGAGCTTTCGTTATCTGTTTGCTTTCTTTCGGGAATATCTCGATGAAGCTTTGATAATTATTGCGAAGCAATAGCGTGCCGTACGTAGTATTTGTTGTATGAGCAAGTACACAAAGAGAGATTATATTGATAAGTAAATTTCATAAGAGAAAGGTAACATAATGATGAATACTCAGTCGATTTTTCTGTGTTTGTATACGATTTAGCAAAATAATATTTAAAATTAAACGTAGGAAAATTCGTGGTTTTAAAACGCGACTGAGGCATACCTTTGAAAATTAAATGTTATTACTCAATAATAAGCATTTTCATGCCTTAGTCAACGTACACTCGAGCATCAAAATTTAAAACACGCCAAACGAACGTTCTTATAATGTTAAGTTTATATACAGGGCTCTTACAATACTTATTATTTTGCATTTAATGTTGATTAAAAATCATATCTATTAAGTTTGATTTATAAAGTACTGATTGATTAGTATGTGATCATGTTTATTGAGATTTGCTTAAGCACTTCTATTTTACAGATGCAGTTACCATATTTATAGACGTAATATATAAATTTGAATTTACACATGTAAATAGTACATAACTTAATATTGATTATAATATTCATTGTAATGCGTAGAATTTAAGTCTTTAACCAAAAGCTGAAATTATATCGCTAAAAATTTATTCGTAATTCCCCTCTGTATTAATTTTATTAATTTAATACAGCAAGAGTTTGATAGATTTTTTTTTTTTTTTTTTTTTTTTTTTTGAAAATTTAAATCGTACTTGTACGTTGAGGTGAATCTTTGTAAAAATTATTATTTTTACCTTCATTGATAAAAAGTGCGGTATCCTTAAAAGTTGAATTTTTTTAGTATGTATTTTCATGATGTTTATAAACTTCAATCGAAAAAGAAAAATACGTAAAATAAAATTATTAATCCTTATTCGAATAACTTTACGAATGAACAATTGTGTTTTGTATTTGCATATTTATATAATAATGTTTGTATGTTACACGTGCCAAATTTTAATTGTTTTTATAAACATTTACAAATCCATTTTAAGAGTTGCATGGAGTTGATTGGAAATATAAATGCCGAAGATTTCCGCTTTCGATAAAAGATTTATGGGTTTTATTCCGTCAGATCAGGATTTCAATTAAATAGAACATTCGTGAGATGATTTTGTACATTTTTATAATGTAAATAGAAAACAAATTGATTTAATAAATAAATTAAACTAATTGAAAATATGGCTTCTATTGTGCACTCCAGTTCTGCCTCCAACAATAATATATCTTTCTTTGTTACTACTTGAGTTGAACGTTGAAAATTCATTATGAAAAATACGTACATTTGCAGATGGAGAGGGCGTTACACATACATCTTGCAATATAAAACAATTTTCCTTCATTTTACAATCATCAGCGGAGTTTTGCACATGACTTTACTGCAATATTCCAGGGATCCTGCGCGCCACTTAATATAAATGTAAATATTTTCAGGATTATCAACATTAATTATCACACTGTGTTTGTGAATTATTCCGTCTACATTCGTTCAACTAACATAGCTAAACCAGATTATATAATGATAACAGAATTGATAAAAAATTGTACCCAACCCGCTCTCATATCTGATTAAACTCATATCCGATTAAAATAATGTTATTGATTATTTACACTTTTATTTACTACTTTTTACTTTTTACTTAGGATTGCAGGACGAATGATTACCGAGGAGAGCGAAAGAATAAACACTTGAAAATTTTTAACATAATTGTGTTTTTCCTTTGATTCCACATCATTAAAAAGCCTTGTATTCAATATCTACGTAAGGTTCGATTGAAGCGAGATGCAAGTTGCGTAAAACTTTTCAACCAGAAGACTTCGCAATCATTAGCTCCAACAATGCGTTTCAACAGCACATTGCAGAGCTACTAATTGTGAAACTTCACCGCTCCAACTATTTATATCGTTGAGCCTTTATTTCGCACTGTCGTTTTCAAAAAATCATTACACGATAACGTTAAGCGCACCCCAGAAGCGCCTCGGAATGTCCAAGAAGGAATGTTTTAGCTCACTTCCAAGCTCATGCAAGACCTCTAAAACTCGAGAGGCTCACTAACGAAAGCCATCCTAACGAAAACTCTTGATTCTTTTCCAGCTTATCTCCATTCGCTGTCGTTGGACTACTGGCTGAAGAGCTGCAACGTTATCAACGGCAAGCACCAGCTCAAGAGAGAACTAAGAAAATCGTGTCATCGCTTTCCGTGCCCGCGCTGCGACAAGAGTTACACAACAAAGAGTGCGGTAACGTCCCATTACAAGTACGATTGTGGTATGCCGCCGCGTTTCGAGTGCCCATACTGCGGCAAACTCAGCAAGAAAAAGTTCAACGTGCAGGATCACATCAGGAATATACATCCGGCAAAGCCAGTCGTTTGCAATACGCTCTATTAGGCTCGCGGTAATTCTGCGCGAGATCGATCAGCGGTACTTTAACGAGAAGAGTGCACTCCTTTTGGCTAGGGTTTTCGGTGAAAATTGCAGGATGCATCCAACGCTGTAGTTGCATCGTCACTGCGCTACAAGAAAATCCATTAAATAATACCTCGTGGCGTTGTTCTGATCGAATTTCTGACCGAAAGAAAGGTTGCGCATTTTCCTCGGGAGACAAGTTCGTTTATGCTCGAGCACTCGCGCCAACGTTGTAGTCGTGACAGGATCGTAACGACGGGGCTGAATACTCGGTTAAGTTGAAGTTATTAAGTACTTGAGTCCAATGAAAAGTGAATAGTTAATTCGCTTTACCATTGGCTATTGACTGGCTACGCGAGTTATAATGCTGCTATGAAACTACGTTACATTTTCAAGAGAAAGAAGACGTTAATTTTAATTTTTTTTTTAATAGTTAATAGCCTTAGGGTGCGAAGGCTCGGACGGAAGATAATTTTTAGGCATGTGCTTACGGGTGTGACGATCGGTTGTACATTTTGCTGCTAAAAGTTGCGAATAACTTGAGCAGCACAAAAGCATTAGTCGCTTGTAGTATAAGTAGGTGAAGAATATTGTCGCGGTATTTTATTCGTTTAATTTGCAGCTGTAGATTTTGTAGTCTTGTAAAATAAGAAATCAGTTAAAGCAGCACTTTAACGTAAGTAAGTAAGGAATTAAAAATATAAGTCGATATGAAATACAACGTTGTCAAAAATTATTAAAACGACAGGCATGAGTATATTTTTTCAGTGTACACATTTTACCGATGGATGGGCAAGCAAGCCTTATTGTAAGGAAGCCACGTTAAATACGACAATCTTAAAAATAACGAGTGTCGTTATCTATTTTCTCTTGCTCTCCTTTACACGATGTTACTCGATGAGGGTAGTTTGTGAAATTAATTGTAGATTTACGCTGTATATTTAGTCCGTTGATTAGTCGCTTTTCAGGCAGTATTAGTTTTGCATTGGTTTGATACGTCATAGTAAATAAATGCTAAAGTAAGCGAATCGAGTCTTGGAACATTGTCAAAATCAAAACAATTTTGTCAAAATCAAATCACAGAGATTTCTTTAGCAGTTGCGTGAGTGCACGCGTTACGTTTTAAAATTAATCATTCGTAATTCATTAGAAATTGAAATCTCGAATGAAATTTACGCGGCTGCAGGAATTAATACAAAAATAGATTTTTTCTTTTTAAGGGTAAAATTGGTTACTTTTGCTAAAAAACATTCACACCTGTAATGCGAGGTTTACAATCTGCATAAATGTGTCTCTTATAAGGTTAACAAATTTTAAAAGATAAGTATCGCAACAAATACATCGAGAGCACTAGGGAAAGGCCACATACGCTTTAAATATTATATTAACGAAAGTACTGCGAACTTGGAATTTCTAGAGCCCAAATGAATTTATTGAAAGTATTTCCGAATAAAGATGAAAAAGAAAAAGAAAAAGAAAAAGAAAAAGAAAAAGAAAAAGAAAAAGAAAAAGAAAAGGAAAAAGAAAAAATATTCATTTTACCGGTAGTTCTAATCGAGTGATAGAATTCAGTTAAAAAACACAGAAGTGACTCTGCCGATTTACTTAGAATTGAATTTTTCGAAAATTCATGTGTATTTTCTTATATAAGTTCTTGTTGCCAAATAAAGTTCTCTTTAAGCTCGAATGTAATTGTTCCTTTTATTACTTGCCATGCGACAAAAAAATCGACGTTTAATGGAACCGATACCTGATCATCTCTCATACGAGTGAAAAACGAAAGCGAAACGAACGTTGAATCGACATGAAAGTTGTCAATGAACGCAAGTCAAGGGGAATTATTTGCATTCGTTACCACTCCAATAAAGCTCCATCACAGCCACTGTAAATGTTGCTTGCGCATAGACTGCGCACAAAAGCGAAGTGATCGGTATATTATTCTCAACGGCAAGCGTTTCGACTGATTTTGTTAGATCTCTCTTTAAAGCCGGCGACATTCATTCAATTTCTTATTTATCTTAATAAGCGTTGAATTTCTTACGACAAGATCAAGCGAAATAATAATTTTATCTTTTTCTCTTTCGGACCTCGAGTGCATGCTTTACATACTTCACACTGAATTTCCTTTATATCTGAATAAAAAGAAAATAATTACATGGTTTGCGGTGTCTCAATGCCTCAATGCCTCAATGCCTCAATGCTTTTTTATGTACGTCTAATAAAGAAAATAAAGAATAGGAAACAATCGAATCGCCAACTGCGCCCTTTCTAACCCACGCCTCGTCGTTTTCTTCTGTTCCAGATAGCAAACTCCTCGGTATATCGATGTGGACCTCACCAGAGAGCAAAAAGTACCATCAGCGTAAACGCGACCATCAGCAGTACAACAGCTTCACCGGCAAGTATCACTGCCCGACGTGCAACAACGGCTACGGCAGGCGTGACACGATGCTCGGACATTATCGCTACGAGTGCGGCAAAGCCCCGAGATACAAGTGTCCGTATTGCTTACTAGTCAGCAAGAAGACCTCCAATATTTATCAGCACGTCAGATGCGTGCACCCGAATAAACAGGTCACGCTTGTGAAGCTCTACTAAGTTGTTGGGGCCTTTTTTAAAATTTTTTCATTTTTCAGCGCTTGTAGCTGCGTCCGTTCATTCGCTTGGGGTCGTCACGTAATGCCGTCGTCATAATGTGAACGAGTTGGTAGCATTTTATGCGGCATTCGTGGATTGACTTTTGCTTTTAACATTCTTGTGATTTTTGCACTCAATTTCTCTCTCTCTCTCTCTCTCTCTCTCTCTCTCGAATTCGTGAATACTTTATGAATACTTGCGCGAGCGGATGAACTTTCGTGAAGCCTGTTGCGTTTCATTATGTCACGATGTCACGTGTCACGAGACGTTGAAAGCACTCTTCGTTGTTTGGTAAGGAGAGCTTTTTTCTCAGTTTGAAAAATTGAATGATGAAAAAACAAAGCACGACTTAACGAACGTTTTCTGACGTCTTAAATTCTTTAGCTTGTGAACATTTTGCAATAAAGGCGATGATGGATTTTGTAAATATTTCAGTCACGTTTTTCCTCCCTGTAAGATACAAGTAGTAATGCATTATAAATAGTTGCCCGCAATAGGAAATACAGTTTGTACATTTTTCATAGGATTTTAAGATTAGTGAATATTACAGGATGTATTTACTTACGATTTTAAAAGTACTTCGTTCGGTTAATTCAGTAATAATATTCCAATATTGTTTAATCCTGTAATACGAATATCTTAACAGTACAAGGTTGGTACAATTCTTTTATCATTTTTAGCAATAGGAAAGTTATCGGTTTTGTTACAACTAATACATTCGGTAGAACTACGGTATATCATAGGATCTTATTGGGTTTGTAACGCGCACGCGCACGCGCACGCACACGCACACGCACACGCACTTTAATCGAGACAAGCAAATAGCACTGTATTTATTGCAATATATTGTAAGTTAAAGAGTATAAAGTAGAAACCAAAGAGTTACTTATATCACGCAATTAAGATGATTCTACAAAATACCTCCGTCTGTAAAGGTTGTTTTAAAAGAATGTAAACGAATATTTCTATTCTTACATCATGTATTTATTTGCTTATTAATTTCATTTTTACACAAACACCGAAAAAAGGTTAAATAATCTTTTAACTACTTTAGTTTACATTCTAGCATTGCTTCTTCTATTGTAATTGATAATTATCGAAAGATGCGTTAGTAATAAAAGAACACCTTAAGACTCGTGCCGTTTATAAACGAACGATGTAATAAGAACCACACACTACGTGTGCACGTAGTAGACATTTCCTGTAAATCTGACTAGATTATAATTTATGGTTTGAAATGACGTACGTCGAGTAAGGTGGTACTGTTTTGCTCTTCCTGTAAAAAGTATAAACTTGTACATAGTAGAGTTAGTTGTCTCATTCAATGAAATAATTTAAATAATTTAGTCGTAGTGTTATTATTATTAAAATAATAATAATACTAGTACTGCTGTAAGAATATTCGCGTATTCAAATGTGGCACTGAACATTGTAAAAAGTAGCTTTTAAAATGATTATCAAATGATTATCAACGAAAACGACAATTATGTTTTATTGTTCAAGTATAAAATGGAAAATGACAATGTAATATTGGGATGAGAAACTTCGCGTCGATTGAAATTGGTGTAACGAATGCGCTGTAACGGTAATTTGTAAGAGAAGTATCAATTCTCGAAAGAAGTACATGTATTTAATAAATATTTTTCCCTATTGGTATAAGTTGCAGTGTTTTCCAATTTATTTAATCATAATTTTATTCTACAACCTAGCAATATGCGCAATATGCACTTGAATGTTATCCTTGAGTTTCAAAACTTACTCTCTCTTTTTTTTTTTTTTTTTTTTTTTTTTTTTTTTTTTTTTTTTTAAATACTTATTGGAGCCTTGAACATGTCACGCTATTACATAAATTACAAAAATATAGTTTTACGCTAATCTTTTGCGATACTAATATACAAATGTGTCTTTTTGGTTTTATAGCAAAATCTCTCAAGAGTGATCAACACGTTGAAATACAGTGGATCAATGAATCTCAAAAAGTCCGTAATTGGTCGAAATGTAACATTCAGGAAGTTTTTAAAAACCTAGCCTGTCACTCAGCTAATACAGTGGAACTTTGTAACCTGCAGGATCTTGCAAATTCTGCTGTCGGCCTCAATCAAATTCACAAAATGGAACGGTTGCCAAAACGCGGACGACCCAAAGGACGTTCACAAATTGCGAGACAGTCGAACGTGAATGTGTCAGTGAGAGGGGACGACAAATTACTTGTGAAACTCTACGGTTGTCCTTATTGTACTTATGTTTCGAAATATGCACACAGCGTGTATTCTCATGTGCGCAAGCAGCATAAGGGGGTTAGGGTTTACTGCATCGATTTTCCATTTTAACTCTAGATATAGTAATAACGTACACGTAAGATAATTTTGTCGCGATGCCGTTTGTAACGTTCTGATTACGGTTAGGCTGTCATTGCCGTAATGGCAGCTTAATCGCTCAAATGACATTAAACTAATCATGGTTCAAATTTTAGTTCTCGATTTCATCGTATTTTTCATATTTCAAGTATTTTAATGTCGTATTATTTTTCACTGCATCGCAAGTACGCGTTGATTTTTTCCGAACACAGTCTGCACGATTATTTTTATTTATTACGAATGCCAATGTTATGCGTTTCATTAAATGTATTCATAATGTACAAAAATTAATACGATTCAATTGTAACGACAATTTCAATGCTGTTAAAGCATTGATTTAAGACAGCTTGTGTCGTTAAATTTCACACGCAGATAGCGTTATGTATCCCGCAAGTAATCCGCACTTTACCAATAGATTTAACTCAATAGCGTAGAAACCGACCAGTACTGAATACAGTCTCACGTTTAAGCGGCAATTAACATTGAACTAATAATTAATATTGTGATGTAGCATAATAAAGTAATGATTCTGGATGTTATAAAAAATGATTATCCGTTCAAAAGCATGCAAAACAAAATTCCCTCCTTCTCGTTCGTAAATCTAGCCGATGACGTCTCGTTATTAAGAATCTCTCCGAGAGTTCATTATCCAGCAGTTCATTTCGTTTGTGAAATGAAAGTGAGACGAAGAAGAGGATTCTCTTGGAGCTTTGCTCATTGTGTTGCAGCAATCGCGCAAGTCGTGGTAAGTAAATCGCAAGGGACGTCCGAAGAAGCAACAGATTATCTGGTACATCCGGCATCGCCACTCGGATCCAGCCAAGTGAGTTTTCCAATAATTAAATCAACACCCAATTATCCAACGAGAACGTAATGTCTAAGACCGCCCACCTATAATTCTAATGCGAACCTCAATCTTCAGCCAATGCGTTCAGTTGCACGCGATCGACCCCAAGCAAAGGGCCCAAATTACCGAACTAACCGAAATCTCTTTTTTTTTCTTCATCTGTCGTAGTGGTCGCGTCCACGGATCGAGATGAGAAGGAGAACTGTAGCAGCGTCCAGGAGCGTCTGGTCGGCCGCAAGATAATCGAGTCCTCGCTCAATCCATTCACCGGGAAGTACCACTGCCCCAAATGTCAGTTGCGCTCCTTCTCCCAGAGCTACTCGATGCTGCGGCACTTCAAGTACGAGTGTGGCGACACTTTGCCACGGTATCAGTGTCCTTATTGCGGCTACGTCAGCAAGTGGACACACTCGATCTATAACCACGTAAGGAAACTGCATCCAGGTCTGGTCGTGGGCGTCAACAAGCTCTACTGATTTTTCGTTCAATTACTGTTTATCTGCACATCGAGATTGCATCTTGTTTCGGTTAATTTTCCGAAACAGAAGCTGCCCGACGATCAGGCACGTGAATGCCTACGATTTGACGTGTTAGTACGAGTGATTTTATCGAGAGTTAAAATTTCATTTTGTAATGATTACTTTTCTCTTTTTTTTATCGCTATTCAGACGTATCGCTATAGTCGAACTGACTCCAAATAATTTATGTTAGTCTGATAATTTATTTTTACCGTTTCGAAGTAAATTAAGTGTATATTTTTTCCGTTGAGAGTTTGATTTAGATTTCGCATTATTTTAAGGTATGAATTAAAACGAAGACGTAAGAGACCAAAAGTAAGACTTGACTTTTGCCTTGTTACGGTCAAATTATTAAGTTAATAATAAAGAGATACTTTCGAACTTACTTTCGTTATTTGATTATTTTCAACGAAATCGACATTTATAATGGTATAACTATGACTCAATGGAAAAATATATTAATGATACGGTTATGATCTTTTGTAATCAGAAAAAACGTAAATGGACATTTGGCTTGAGTTTTAAGAGTGTAATTTATTAAAATAAGTTGAATCGACCACAAGACTATTATTCCTTCCTTTCGAACGCATGACAGTTCATAGAATCTCCTTTCGCACATCCACTTTTATAAATTAAATAAATAAAATCCAGCAAATTATTTCCTTCCTGGCAGTTGCGGATAGAGTTGAATGATAATTGGAAAGATCGTCGATTGAAGATAATTTCAATTAATCTGCTTAGTCAATACAAATTTCAGGTACTTTTGCTTTATTTCAATAAATCGAGAAAACTGCGTGAAATGTTAATTTGCTCATGAAAATTCATGTAATCACATCTAGCGGTTTCGAAAACATTGGAAAATTCATGTGGATGAGTGGACGAGCATGTGATTGTAAAATAATAAAACGACTGATTGAATTTTGTCTTCTTGCAACTGTTATTATTTCAATTAGACTACTAATAAATCTTAATCGTTACTTGCTTTAGCTACTACGTCACTTGTTGCATTAATTGTAATATGCCATTGAATTGTAAGGTGCGTATGAAAATTATTAAGACATCAAAGCACTGTAACTTTAAGATTGTTAAAAAGTTTTAATTTATATTTAAAGCTCCACTATTTGCGGTTACATCCGTTGGTGATCTTTATGTTTCTCACATATTTTGTATATTTATTATTGTTTCGAGAAAGTGATTTTGTAATTAAAACATTGCGTAACATTTACTTGTCATGTAATTTGTTATTTCACCTGTGATTACCTTGCCGTGCAATACTGTAAGTTGTAAGACTCGTAGCTTTTTTTTCTATTGCTGAATTGAATTTCGTCCCTCTGCATTTGAATTCTTGTATTTTGTGTATTAGTATATCAATGTATCCTTTAATCGTGTTTATTATATTATTCTAGCACAACAAAATGTAATAATGTCGCAGTAATTAAGAATCAGCACTGATTAGGTGGACACTTGAAGTTGATCCGAAATGAAGGTACTTAGGTTTCTTAAAATTTCTATTGCTTTTTAAATCTTATTGAGAAATAAGAAATAAAATATTTTATGTATTATTACACGTACATATTTTTTGCGCCATGTTTGTTGCTAGCAAGCACTACAATTGGAAAGCCTTGGTAGTATGAAACATTGGAATGATAAGAAATAAATACATTGTCAGCCGCTTAGAATAGTTGTTATGTAGTAATTCATCGTGAAATTTAAATGTTTTCATGAAATCGATGAATTGCTCATTTAGTAACGGGGAAAAAAAGCAAAAAACAAAGAAAGCCTTACAGATAATTGTTATTTTTATTACACGTACATGTTGTTTTTAGAGATGAACGAACAAACGAATAAAAACACGCTGAAATATTCTAGGATTTTTTTTAATTTAAAAAATACATTCTAGATATTATTATTCATTTTCGCTGAATTATCCACTTCTCGCCTGAAACCTAAATGATTGGTAAGACATCTTTATTTCTATTTTTTAAATTTTTTACATACTTTGCTTCAATTGCTGCACTCTCGCCTAAGTACGCAAAGAACAAGAAAAATTACAACTCCAAACCCGAATGAATGATCTAACCAATCTATTTTCGTTGCTGTTCTCAGATCGATTTCCGACTTATCGCACCGATTTTTTGGACGTCCTTGGGTTGGACTCCAGTGAAGCTTCAGAAAGACACCATCGAACGCTACCGGAGGACGTTTCCAGTGGCAAACCTGTGAGTTACCATTGCCCGCGTTGTAATGCAGGTTACACGTATAAGAAGACGTTGATGACGCACATGAAATACGACTGCGGTAAAGAGCCAAGGTTCAAGTGTCCCTACTGTGGCAAAAAGGACAAGTGCTCGTCCAACATTTACAAGCACGTCAGAATGAGGCACAATGGGCTACCCGTCAAAGTCCATAAGAATTGAGAACGAAGAGGAGATTATTAAACTACTGGTGCCTGCGCGTTTAAAATTAAATGTAAAACGCTTTCTGGTATCGTTGTTTTCTTTGTCACCTCGAGTTGTGCTAGGCAATTTAATAATGATTACTTTGATACGAGGTCGAGTCTTGAAATTCAAATTTCAATGTAAATTTACTGTACAGTAATGTATAATAATGCGACGTACGAGATATTACATGGAAGATAATGGTCGATTATTCTGGTTTTATTTCGTTGGATCATTGCTTGTTGTTACGTGAGAATTTTTTTTTATATTTGACCCATTATTTGTTGACGCATTATTGGTTACCTGATGGATATCTGATATTTAAATGGACGAGATGATGATACCGAAAGTGTCGTAAAGCTGATAGCTTCCAAGACTAGTTCCATGGGAATTAAGTTAAAGAGACAGAAAAGCGCGTAACACCGAGTTCTATGTAACTAATAAATACTGTTTTATTCATTAACAAAGATTTTACCAATATTATGAAATATTAAGAATTAATATTTCGTCAATATTCAATACATTCTTTTTATTAATTGTAAAAGAATTTTTTCGAGACTTAAAGTGGTTTTTTCTTTTATGCTAATAATTATGGTAGCAATTGAGTTTTTTTAATAAGCGCATCGAATAAAATATTAGATGCATGTGTGACAGGTTTTGTTCCTGAAGAACTTTGTTAGATATTTAAAAGGACTCAATCGCTTTTCACAAGTTAAAAATGATAAATTATATTAAATAAATGCAGTAGTCAAAAAATGGTAGATCCTGACATGCTATTTGTATTAAAAACGTAAAAATACGACGATGTAATGCTATTGCGAAACTAAAACGTATTTTTTTTTACCATTAAAGAACAATATTGATTATAAATTTTACGATAGTTTTAGTTTCAGTATATCTTAGCGCATACTTTTTTTTATAAATATACGTGTATCCTCGGTTCTGAGGATACACTCTAACGAGTACATTTTATCATGTAAGTAATTAAAACATTAAATTATTTGTAAGATTCAAATTATACTTTTAAGCACCCTTTATCGAGTTCGCATGCGCTATTAATTCTCTTTAAAATTCAAGTTATCAGTCATCTGTATAAAATGTATATAAACGGTTATTCATGTGGTAACTAACTGAAAGTCTTCCTTGGGTCTGTGAGACAAGCAGAGTTAGAGCAAAAAATTGATTGTTTTCCTTCTCGTTATTGAAGTTGATAACCATACCGCTTATGAAGTTTCTACTCTTCGTGACAAAATGTTGGAATCTTCTGATCCTTGACCAGTAAGTTATGAAAGACGATATTTACAAATGTACAGCTAATATTAATAAATACATGAACAATTATATCTGGATTACAAAGTTATTATATGAGTAAAAATCTAATTACCGATTTGGAAATGAATGTAAAATTGAAACGAAACGTGTTCAAATTTTGTACGTAGTAATTCTTATGGTTTGAGAAAAATGAGGTTTTTATCTAATATATTGTATTGGTTTTTTACTCGCGTTCCTTGCATTTAATTACTTTTTGAAAAAAGGTGGACTAGTTTATGTGTTTACCCTCATCGAATACAGTTAAACCCGAGTAGTCATTTTATTTTAAGAAATTTTGTTATCTATCAGAAATCCGTATTAATGCATTAATACATATCGATAGAATATTAGGTAAAGGCGACAGCCTGATAATAATTATTTGCGCTCTACTCGAGTACCTGGAGTTTGCAACTACGTAATGTCTTTGAAAAATACATTTATGAATATTTAATTAACTTTGAAATGCTCTTCACGTTGACTTTGATGAATAAAAGCTAATACTTAACGCATCGATTATTTTTTTAATTATTCACGATATCGAAGCTTTGCATCTTGATTAGAATGAATAATTCAACATTCGTATATATCAAGATAAAGAGAAAACGTTAGAAAATGTAATGTATGCGAAGAACCACGAATTCCACGATTCGGATGCCCAAGTGCCAGAATATTACTAAAATTGAACAATCATTTATGTTTTATTCATATTTAAGTATGTGCGCGTGTTGAAATCACACCACTTTGAGTAAAAAATTAACAAATCGATCGATTCTTGCAGATTCATTCAAGTCTACCTGCAAACTGCCATCTTTCCTCATCAGGTTCGTCGGCATCAACTGCGGCACAAGGTTTTATTCGGTTTTTAGGTCGCGCTACGCTCGTTCGTTTCTACTTCTCCAAACGCGACGGATTGTCGTCCATTATCGACCGCCACATTAACAGATGGCAACCAAATGATTCCGTCAAAGTCGATAAGCTTGTTTAATTGAAAAGCAACGACGCTAGTACTAAAAGTTAGTAAAAAGCGATAATTTGCTAGGCAAAACGTTGTTTCTTGTGTTATGTACTTATGATTTCTTCTAACTCTATGGTTATTTTCATTATGTACTGTATTTTTAGTTAGTTTTAAATCGACTTAAACTTCGAGGACAATCTCAATGAGTACGGTGCTGTGTAAGTATTTAGAAATTTGGAAAATATTGTGTTAAATGTCAGCATTTAACATAACCCTAGATTCCCAATTAGAATTTCATATTAATTTTTTGATTAATTTTTCTAGAATTCAATTTAATTATTATTAATCAATTTATTAACGGCATATGATGTTATTCGAATAAAAATTCGAGACAATTCATAGAAGGGAGGAAGCTATGTAATAACTTGGGTAAATTTATTTCTTATCATCGTAGAATGCGAAGAATATAATAAATCTTTACATGTTGCGTATATTGTAATGTCGTTTATGTTGTTTCATGGCATTTTATTTGTTTTTAATATAAGTTACGTTTTGTGTGTTTTAGAACAGAATCGTACTTTGATCGTTCAAAATGTTCAAAATAAAAGTTCACACTTCGAGGAAGTCAACTTTGCTACGTTTATTCAGCTGAATGCTTATTGCAAAGTAGAATAACGAGTGTCAACGATAACTTGTTTTAAAAATCCGAATATATTAATTTCATCAAGTGTTTGCCAGTAAAGAAATATGGTCTAGTTAAAGATTGTAACACAATTAACGTTTAGAGAGCTGCTAATCGTTTATCATAACACTAGTTTTTCCTTTTTTACCAAATATTTATCCAACAGATAAATGTAACTCTCTGAACTCTTTGTTAAAAATTGAGACATTATGCGTTATTTCATTTCTCTAAAAGTTAATTGTATTTTTATAAAATTTTATTATATTACTCATAATTAATTAATAAGGTATTATTTAGTCTTAATACACATGCCTGAGTAACGGTGTACAACAACTATTTTGCATAATTTTAATTTCTTTCATTCGATATAGATGGTTTTCCTGACGAAGAAAAATCTTAGTTTGAGTTAGTAAAGAAGCTTCGTACACATATCCAGTCTCAAATTAGTTATTTCAATCAAAACTTAAAACCTTCTAAAAAGAAAAGAAAAGAAAAAAAAAATAATAACCCACGTAATTACGTAAATATCGACATTTATCATATACACCTTTTGCCACGAAAAATTAAACTCACTTAAACTCACTCATGTAAGCCTTGTGTAAATTTACAAATACATCCACCAGTAGCATCCTTCAGCCGTAAAAATTTACAGTAACTTAATATATAAGAAAGATCTAGATCATTTATAGAGATATCGTTGCACGGTAATAGTCTCCTTACATTTGCAAAACAAAACAAAAACAAAAACAAAAAAAAAACAAAAAAAAAAAAAAAATCCAAACGCAGCCCACGATCGCTACAAATCATCCACCAATTGACGATCCTCTTTCTGTGCTCCTCTTTTCCAGACAACATGAAATCCTGGTCACTGTACCAACAACAGCAACAGCAGCAACATCAGCAACAGCAGCAGCAGCAGCAGCAGAAGGACGAGTACGCGGGAATGGTGTCGTACAAGATACATCCGAACGAGCGCAAGTGCTACGAGTGCCTCAACTGCCGGCGACGCTTCAGCCAGAAGACGACGATGACCCGCCACTTGCGCTACTTCTGTGGCAAGGGCCACCGATACAAGTGTCCCTACTGCGACGCTTTGGCTTCCTGTTCGTCCAACATCTACCGGCATGTACGTTCGAGGCACGACGGCAAGATACCGCACGCGATCAAACTCTTCTCATCCATCGGTAACCGGTGAAGTTCCCCAGATGGTGCGAGATCCAGTCTGCAGTCGTCACAAGTGAATTACCTTGAGTTTTGCTCTTGAATTTCATTCGCAGTGTAAAGACATTTCGCCAGGTTAACAGGTTCAACGAGATTTTAAGTGGATTTAAGATACATGCCGCTTGGACGTACGAAGAGTAAATGGTCCGAATCCGATGGTTCATTCGAAATTATTTATTTTTTGAATAAAGGATAATAATTTTAGTTGAATTTGAGCGAGCGAGAGTCGAGTGTCGAATTGAGCCAGAAATTCACTAAGCAATAATAATGCATTTTCCACCTCTAAAGGCATTTACATGTGCGCGCCTCCGAGTTACTTGAGATTCCTTAAACCTGCGTTTGAGAATTAATTGAGGATTTATATTTCTGTGTACATAGTATTATTACCATATTGTTCCTCGCGCATGCGGATATAGAAACGTATGAAAATATATGGAATAAATTGTACTTTGTAATACAATTGTGAATTTATTCTAAAAACATGAATCATGTTGATTAACAAATGAGAATAGAAATTTCGAGGTACATTCAGAGGTAGTCGAATCCTTTTATTTTTACGTGTTACTGTACTGCGCATTAGTACGAATTTGTAACATTTAAAAATAATCTCACTTATCTCGCGTGGTCGTTTACAGAAAATATTATTTAATTTTTACGAAGTCGGATGATAGAGCGCAAGTGTCAAATAGTCATTCGTGCAAAAGACAGTCTAATGTTTGATTTGAACTCTCATAAGTACGGATTATGGATTAACTCTACACTTATGGGTTAAAAGAAATTGGGAATAGAAATTAATCGTACACTTGATTTTTTTAAACATACTTTTGAGAAAATTATCATTCCTCGTTAGATAATTACACATTTCAATAGCTCTCATAAGTTTGTTTTAACTTTTTTTACATATTTAATTTATTTATTGTATTTATTTTCATTTTTATATCGGTAAAAAAATCAAGGACACGAAAGAGTCGAAATATGCTCTGTATTTAAAATATTCTACAAGGACAATTCTTTCAAACAATATGACAAATTAGAATTTCAATTTGCTTAAGCGTTATAGAATTAAATTCGGTATAAATTCAGTATACGAGTCATAGATTGTAAAGTTAATTTAACACTAGCTTGATTTTATTTCAACTTCAACGAAATCATTGATTGGCTAATCCTAATACTCGTCTTAAATGATGAATCTTAATTACAAGTCGCATTATTATCAACGCTATTAAACGATTGAAAAATTTAGTTAGAAAATAATGTATTAGTTATGAACGAAACGTATCTTTGCCTTCACATTGATAAGAGAATCTTCCGAAAAATACGGCTGCATCTGAGAACAGTACGAAAAGAAAATGAAACAACGTAATCTTACAAAACGGATATGCTTTATTTAATAAGGATTTCTTTTCATTTCCTTTTTAATTGGGACTGCGTGAATTATTAGCAAACAATGTCAGTTCAGTAAGAAGAGCTAATTTTGAATTTATTACAGCGTTTCGGCACTTTTATACTTTGATGAAAGAATTTTTTTAATATACTTTATTTTAAATATACTTTTATCCATATAAATTTTAATAGTAAAGCTTTTTGTCAAAATATCACGTTGCGCAAGCTTCATTATTAGCTTGATGAATCTTCTGGTCTTAAATTATCGGTTTTAGAGTCGACAAAGTCATTGCGGTCGGTCGAGGTGACCGACTGCAATGAGCGTACGTCGTACATTTTATTTACACGTTTTATTTTAACTATCACGCCGATGACAAGAAAATTCATAGATAATGGTATTTATTACGTACGCAAGTACGCAAGCACGCACGATATTCGTTATTTATGTAATTGATAAAACGCATGCGTTGCATTTTTCAATACACGATTGAAACAGATTTGATAATTTTGCTCGTTAGGCGATATATCATAAATGAATAAATCTATAATTAGAGGTACGCTGACAGAAGGTAACGCTAATGTGTAAATCACTAAGAAAATAAAGTTTTTGAATAATTCATCATACAGTTATTTCACTTATTTCTCTTTTAGCTCTTGCTTAATGTCCATATAAATAACTTTAATAATTCGTCCGAATTGCTGTACGTTCTGGTCTTTATAATTTGTAATATTTTATAATTTAAAAATGCAAGATGGGAGATGTAAAAATTATTACCGAATTCGCAAGGAAACTACGAGCTACTAAATGGTTTTGATAGGGAGCAGCGGTTATCGTCGAGCAAAGTATCACACTTTCAAAATACCCAATTAACTTGGTAGCTTCTTCGCTCTAAAATACACCTAAAGATTAAACTATTTCCGGATTACAGTCACAGTTTGTTCTTACTAACAATTCTTAGGAATTCGACGCTATTAGCTGTCTTCGAGCAGGTGACTCAACTTAAAAATTTATAAAAAAATCTGCTTGTTGCGAGCCCCCCGACTAATTATTCGAATAATTGCTTTGCAGATGGCGGCCTCGTCGATAGCCATACGATATTGCGTCGCAACATCTATAGTCTTTGCAAAAGCTACTTCTGTCCCCGCTGCAACCACGGCTACACGGAAAAGGCGAATATGATTCGGCACTTCCGGCACGAGTGCGGCGTTCCACCCAAGTACAAGTGTCCGTACTGCGATTACGTGTCCAGATATACGCACAACATTTACGCCCACGTCAGGAGGCATCACCCACAGCAAAAGCCCTGTTTCAGCAAGATATTTTGAAGATATATTCTGCTCTTTTTTAACACTTAGCTTTTTTTTACATTTACGTTCGATAAGGAGACCTTGAGAGGCAAAAGACAATTTTCTCGCAATACGAACAACTGCATTTTAAAGTAGTAATCGTTCCTTTTTTTATTTGTGTGTTTTACTTAAGTGTACCTTAATAACGTGCATGAGTTGATAAAATTTTGTTGTTAATTGTGCTATTTTATCAGTTAGGTACTTGATTTTCTTGTAAGTTAGGGAAACTACATCTCATCCAAGTTTGTTTCATTTTTTCACACGAATACATCTTCAATACAAGTTCCTAAACTCATATACGCTTTTGAATGGTCGACTAGTTAATTTATTTGCCATGTTTTTTTTTATTAATAATTAAAGGAACAAGTAACCTCTCAATGTACGGATAATGATAGTAATAGTCGAAAATTACATGTACTCTCGTTAGAAAGAATTGCTGGGATGTTTAATGTAAAGCAAATAGGTTTTAATAAACTGACACGATAGAAAAAATTCGAAGTAAGGTTATAATTAAAGATTTAGTTTTAAATGCTTACACACGTTTATTGATACGTGATGTACGCAAACAATTAGTATTTTGTACAATTTTTTGCAATAATACCTCGACAATAGTTCCTTAATCAAAGATGACAACAAGCAACTTATTGTTTTTAGTCGAAGTTTTAAGAAGTATTTGTACATTTAAAATATTTTTATATTCTTATAACTTACAGTATACATAAATGATGAAAGCTTTTATAGCGTAGAGCAAATTTTTTTTTTTTTATAAGCTTTTATAAATATGAAAGAGACCTCCATCAGATTTTCGTACGACGATTGTATCCGACTTATAGCGTTGAAATTTTTATAAATAATGCTTTAACTCGGTCACTTATTTTTATACACATGTGCTTCTTTTTGTCATTTACAATGCTAAATAAATACGATTTGTTACGTATGATGTATTTAAATGCAAACAATATAAATAAATGCATTTATGAATTTGAAATTGCTATGAAATTTTTTCAAATGGTCTACTGTAAAAAAATGTCAATGACCTGTTTACGATTGGCTAGGGTAAGAGACCCATTTACCGCCTTGCACCAAAAAAATCAAAGGTATAAATTGTAATAACGAGGGAAGATAATTCACAAACGGTGTGACGTAATGTAAATCTGATCTCTCGTGCTCATCCTCATCCGGAATGACGCCCAGGAAGAGAATGACTTGACCTCGACTCAGGGTCTTATAACTTTATCTCTCTCTCTCTCTCTCTCTCTCTCTGTCTGACCTTCGACCATTTGTTTTTCAGGTTACTGGAAGCCTCTAGCCGCCTATCAACACAGTGCCGTTCGTTTCTCCGAGCGCTATTACTACTGTCCGCGCTGCAGCCACCGTTACACCAATAAGGCGAACATGTTCAAGCACTTCCGACACGTATGCGGCAAGCCGGCGATGTACAAGTGCCCGCATTGCGAGTACGTGTCTCGATATACGCACAACGTGTACGCGCATGTCAGACGCGTACATCCGCAGGAGAAGCCGTCCTTCGTCATGAACAACCGAGCCGTCGAATGAAGGTTCTGGTAAGTGGCGTTTAAGATCCTGCCCTGGAATACTTGGCTTTTCCTTTTCCGTTTTTTGTCGGAGGTACGCTCGTAGGACATCGGGTCGGGAGCTTCAAGGATTGGATAGAAGTAACGTCTGTTAAATTGTCTTTCGTTTTTGCTGATGAATTCTGCTAATGAACCACGACGGTTCAATAGAAACTAAGTCCGTGACGTTAGCAGGTTCTGGTTTACTTTGGACAGGTTCGATTTGGCTGGTAAAGCACCTTGATCGTAGACACACGCATTTTCCACCACGTTACACTACCTACTACTGCATTGTCCCAATGGGAATGAACTTTCTAACTTACTTTACAGAGACGGTCAAGTTGTACAAACAAAAGTCGCTCGTGCTTTCGCAATAGAAGAGCTAACGAATGAAAAATTTGGCGGAAAACAATGCGACTCTATTGGGCCCTTTGGAATACTCGAATCAACGGCGAACGTAAAGAAAGTTTCTTGAATCGATGGAAACCTACTCGTGTATTAGAATTATGTAATAACTCATTTACACTGTTATAATAAACGTATTCATTTTTGTTTTTCTCTTTTACAGATGTTACTACTGTGTTAATAAAAGCTTGAGAATTTGCAAAAGATTTGTAAAATTTTATTTGCCAACTTATAAATGCTGATCACATTTTTCTTCTTTCCTTGAGTCTCGGTATTTATGATTTTTGACACGAAAAAGAAGGTATGAATATTAACACATGCGCCTTGGATACTTTTTCATCTTGGCTTCAGTGCTTAATTTTCAACGCGTATTACCTAGAATGATATTATGATTCTTTTATCCTACCAAACATGTATTATATCACTTGCGTACATTGTCAAATTCATGCGTTTACAGCATGAATTGTCGCATAACGCGACAATGTTTGTATATCGTTGCAAACGTCACGCGATGCTATTTTTTATGTTTCTTATTTTTTATCATCTTATTTTGTTATCCATTGGTTTTATCCACGATACCGTACACGATAATGTTTTTATAATTTTAATTGCCTTCCTAACAGGTGTTTTATGTGTGCCAAAAGTGAAACCTGTAGCCTATGTACTGTTGTGTTATCTGGGGATCGCTAGCGTAAAAACTGACTAAAAAACATATCTTGTCGCAATTCACGTCGTTCAAGAAAGATGTGTAATACCTTGTATTTATCACCATAATTCTACTGTAATTTCTAATGTAATGTTACGCTAATTCTGAGAGCCCGGCATCGAATACCAAGAGACTTAGAAATTGTTTGTTTTCCTACCATACCGTCCCTTTTGAGAATATTTTGTAGAACGAAACTTTAATCTTTATGCAATTCACACTTGAATGAAAACTGTATTGGCAGGCGCTTCAAAGCGCTTCCGCAGCAAACTTGTGACTTTAAATTAAAATTAAGAAAGGTCAAAACAAAACGATTAAATACGTAAAATTAAAGATAGTTCTGATGGATGAAAAGTACGCTTTGCTCGGTACTTTCGTTCGACGAGAAAAATGCCGTTACAATATTCTTCAAGATTTCAGATACGCTCTCACTAGACATTCATAGATCTGACACGTAAGCCAAAATAACATTTGTTCTATACACGCATCATCACAAGTTGCACAGATAAATCAGCCCCACCACACGCGCCAAATTTCTCTGCAAATATCCTTAACATATAATCATATATCGGCAACTGCATCAGTTATAACCAATTACACTATTGCAATACGATGAGGCGCACGTGCACACGTAACTTTTTCTCCTATGGTGCATCGGGGCTGGCTGAAAGAACACAGTCAAAGAGAAAGAGAGACTGAGGGAGAGAGAGAGAGAGAGAGAGAGAGAGAGAGAGAGAGTGTGCGTGTGCGTGCGTACGAGATAGAGAGAGAGAGAGAGTGTGCGTGTGCGTGCGTACGAGATAGAGAGAGAGACTGACAGAGATGATAAACGAGTATCCTTCTGTTTTCTGTGTGCGCAGATCTTTACCAACTGGACAGGCGCAGCTCCATGTACCGCGAGCGCGGCAAATTCTCCTGCGACACCTGCGGCAAGACCTACAAGTGGTACAGTGGCCTTTATAGGCATCGCACCTACGAGTGCGGCAAGGCCCCGAGATTCCAGTGCCCGCACTGCGACTACGTCGCCAAGCAGCGGCCCCACGTCTACACGCACATCAAGGCCGCCCACAAAAATAGCGTCGTGTACGCCCTCGATCTCGAGAGAACGTGAGCGCGAACTCGGTTGCAAGCGTTCTCGTGATTTTACCAGCCCGTGGGAACTTTTTGTGCAAACAAGCGACGAGGAGCGCAACTCGCATTTCACATGTCACCGGACCTCACCGGGAGACGACCAAGGTTGAAGCGACGGTTGAAGCGACGGTTGAAGCGACGGTTGAAGCGACGGTTGAAGCGACGGTTGAACGAGAAGTACCGAGATCGATCGATCGACGACGTATTTTTCGAAGAGCTTTTACATTGAGAGTTAGTACGCGTAAGTTTCATTCGACACATTATTTTTTATTTTAATTCGGAAATCACTCACAATTGTAGAAAAGAAAGCCAATTTCCAGATGTGCCTACTTTCAAGCGGTCAAAACCGATTCGGAAGGTACTACGTGAGCTTAGTACCTTTATTAGCTTTAAGGGATTCTGCGCTTGTCGATGATAACCTCGAGAATTGTAAGCGGTTGAAATTTCAAGTGGCAAAGTTAACACTTAAGTTAACTAAAGTAAAGTAGAAAAATGGCTGGTCACTAAATACCATCGGGTAATATCGTGCATCGTATATAATGTATATATACTTTATAATTCAGAATTTTATCCGATTGAATTTTGGCTATTCGGAGCTTTGAGTGTTTATATATTTTGTCTGTAAGGGTTTGAGTTTGAGCGGCAAATTTAGTCACTTACATCAGCAATTAAGTGCGATCATTTACGATCAAATGTTCGAATAATCGTTACTGTTAAAATGGAATCGATAGCTTGGATTATTTGGATATTTTGAATCTTAAGTCTACAGGGAGAATTGCTTTTTATAACTTTTTTTTTGTTTTCGACCGATGGTACCAAACAACTTAATAATTTACGGTAACAGAGTACATCTCAATGATATTGCGTCGTTCTTAGTTTTTTAACCGTGCAACGACAGCAACGTTTATAAATTTACCATTCAGTGGTGGTTACTTTGTTGTTGTACTAAAGTTTTTTTTATGTGCGTTTTATTAATTCGATGATTTCTTCTTTCGATAAGATAATAAGATAATGTTGGATCGCATCGCGTGTACATATTTAACTTGTACCGTTGATGTTGGAGCGTGACCCAATTTGTTAATTTATAAATCCATGATTCAAGACAGGAGTCAATATGTCTGTACATATATTTTAAAGATGATGGTGGTAATAGGTTTCGATATTTGAGAGTAATTGAAATAGTAACAATGACGTATTGATAATACCGTGATAACTCTTATACACATATTACCAGAAACATGTATAAATATTTATATTTTTTTCTTGTTGATCTCATACATTACTTTTTACAGCGACAATTTGGATTTGTACACCTACGCAAAATGTAATATTTCATAGTAAGTTTGAAAATGATTGTAAATCTGTTTATTATGCGATTTCGTAGTTGAAAAATTCTAAGATATTGCGAATTAAAAAATGTTCATCCTTTAATATTTTGTACATAATTTTCTTGTGATATTTCAAATATCATTATTTCATCGTACTTAAACTCTTTGAAATTCCATTTAATAAACGACACATTAAAGTCCAATATTTAATTATTATAAACCAATGAAATTCTATATTTTTGTCAAATAATTTGTAACAAATGAAATATATATATATATATATATATATATATATATAAAAAAAAAAGAAATATTTAAAACAATGCAAGACCTTCTTTATTTTTATCCTGCTTCTTTGTATCTGTATAACGCGTGTACGAACACTAGTCAAATAACTATACCAAGATAATCCATTTATATTAGTATTTCTAGAAATTTATATTCACGCTGTTCCATCTACAATTTAAGACTGATAAATGAATATTGTACGCAATGACGAAATAAGCTTTGTACTATACGAGCAAATAATTCTTTGCTTAATGTTGAATAAAATCGTGACTCCAAAATGTTTTCCTTTCATTATTGAGAACGTAAAGTTTCATTTGAAATCTAATGAAAATAGCTATTGTATAGACCTAAGTTCAATTGTAAAATGTGTATATAAAATGTCTCTTAAAAATAAGTATGGTATTTTACTTTATGATGATTGATGTAATGTAATTGTACAATATTTCAAATCTCCTTATTCTACAATTGCTTGAATGCTATGAAGCCCCTTAAGCTATTCTATTCATAAGATTTAATTGAGTTTTAGTAATTTATTTTAAGCTAAACGCGCTGGTTGTCTCCGAAGCAGGAAATTGTTTTCGAGTTATCGAAGTAGGTATAAATCTTTTTAAATATGAAAAAAACGATCGAGTTTGAAAGATCGATTCGTTTATACTTGTTTGTTTAACAGAAATCTTTAAGAAGGCAAATTTTCAGAGTGTGCACTTCTAAACGTACAAAAAAGATACGGTCATTATTAAATCAACTCAGACTTTGAGTGCAGTCTCAAATATTGAGAAGATGATAAATTGAAAGCGAAAATTTCCATAATTTCAATTTTCAAATAAGAAATTATAATTTACGCGTATGCCTTTTAAATTAAGCAACATTACAATAAAAAATATAACTGAATACTAAAGAATATTTTTATTATTTTTCAGATGAACCATTGTGTTTTTCTAGTTTTAAAATATTACATCCGATTTTTATTCATTTAATTAGGACTTTATATATATATATATATATATATATATATATACACACACGCGCGCGCGCGCGCGCGTATATGTTCATGGAAGTTGACTCTAAAGTCAGGAAAACACGGAATCAACCCAATAACCCAAATATAAATTGGTGTTTTCTGGAGAATTAAAAACAGATCAGCATGCCATGCACACAAAAAGGTAATAGAAGCTCTACACAATAAAGTCTGACACTAAAAGATGAAAGGAAATAGAATACTGGTCTATTTCCATTTTAGCAATGTTGTAACTGCGACAAGTATGAATCCTCTGATAAATAGATTAATGCTTTCATCATATTCATATAATTTATGTCGATCTCAAGAATGTGAAGGCATTCGTCAATTTTACGCCTTCGATCTCGAGAAGGATGAAAATGGTTATGGGAAAGTGAATGTGTGACCGAATGTGACCGAATCATAGATCAGTTTTAGATGAATAAACGCAGAGTCAATCACTGCCTTCGAAAACTAGCTTACCTGTTCAAGGATTTTCACCGCAAATCTCAAAAGAAGTAGCGCAAGAAAAATATCAATTTTTACACTGATTGATACGAGGATTGATCACGAGGGGAGATGTAACGCTTAAAATGGACGTCCGATCTTCAAATGTTCAGTAAAAAAAAGTATTTGCAATTTTAAGGAAAAGAACGTATCGTAATTAGCAATCAGTATTTGTAACGTAACAAGAATGTCGTTTTTACGACATAAGTGTCAAAGAAATTTATTCTAGACATAAAATAAAATTGCACATGAATTTTTAGTCAATCACTAGATAGTACAATTTTTTCTTGAATTAAAAAATTCTGACTCGTAGAATCGGTTAGGAATAAAAATGTAAGTGTTACGAATTTCCATATTTATTTCCTTTCGAAAAATAATTGGACTTGAAAAATAGAATTAATTATCGATAAAATATAAAGTCAAATTATATCGCATTTGAAACGGGTGTAGTTATATTTAACCATATGCTCGATTGCGATTTTGATGTTGCATTGCAAGGCAAAATACAACCATTATCTGTTTCAGATACCATTAATTCTGTGCGGATTTATTTTACAATACAATTCTGTAAACAAAATTAGGCAATTCCTTTTCGAGTAGGCGTTTTAACATTTATATGTACTTGA
Organism: Wiebesia pumilae; assembly: GCA_018907045.1. NCBI lineage: Eukaryota > Metazoa > Arthropoda > Insecta > Hymenoptera > Agaonidae > Wiebesia > Wiebesia pumilae. The sequence goes on from JACCHZ010000022.1 coordinate 6,506,669, forward strand.
AGTTGAATGACAAGCCTCACTGATATAATCCGATTTGCTAAAAATGCTTGCAGTGTACCACCATCGATCAACCAAGTCAGAGTTCTCAATCCATCGTGACCGGGGTAATTTCTGCTGCTTGAGTTGTGGAAAAGCGTACAAGTGGTATCGTGGTCTACACAGGCACCTCACCTACGAATGTGGAAAGGCTCCAAGGTTCCAGTGCCCCCATTGCAACTACGTGGCCAAACACCGATCACACGTTTACTCGCACATTAAGAACGGCCATCAGTACAGTGACGTTTATGCCCTCGATCTCGAACAAATTACGAGTATCCAGTGAACGACGAAAGAAAAACCTGTTCTTAGGAAGCTTTTTATACTTTGCCAACAGTTTAAAAGTACAGTATCATCCGACGAGGTTGTAAATAGCTTAATCTCTTAAATTGCAATGAATCCTATAGTTAAGTAATATCTTCATTGATTGTGAAACAAAAAACATTTCATTTGTAAAATATGGAACTGCGCAGATGTTAAGGGCAGGTATACAATTCAGGATATAAAGATACTTAGATACCGACAAACCTAAATATTTTTTTATTGTTGCAATTGTAGTATTTTAGCAAACTTAGTAGTATTTTAGTGCAACATTTAGCGTAAGAGTTGAATTTATTTACGAGCCGCATCTAGCGATGATTACATTCGAATAATTTTGACCACCTGGCCATGTTTGCACATTACAATTTAGTTCATCACGAAATGAGCTGTATTATAAAATATAGTTAGTATAGTTATTTACATATTGGTAAGCTACACTGTAAGAATCTCATTAAACTTGGTACGCTAGAGACATTATGGATAGAACAAACAAAATACTTAAAAGATCGTAGTACAAGTAAGTTTAAGAGAATTGAAATATTAAGTTTTTATTTTCTTAATAATATATTACAAGCATTCCGTGTGCATTGTATTTTAAAATAATATCAGTTACTTTTATGGAGATTTTATCTTCTATTAAATGTTGCTTTCCGGGAAGCAATGGACAACATGGGCTTACAGAAGTATTTTCAAATCTTTTGAAATTAAAATAGGATATCTGCTTCATTTTTGTTTGTATTTGTCAAAGTGCAACTGCTATTGCCGTTTAGTCCTTTGCGCTTTTGTCTTTTGATTCTCATATACTCAAATGAATACTCAACGATGACTTGCTCTTTTAATTACTTATAACTGTTATCGACTTACATTGTAACTAAGTAGTACCTACACATTCAACGCTGTTCCTTTTGAGATCTCACGATGAAAGTCCATATTTTTTATGTATGCTTAAATAATAGTAAAAAAGTAGTTACAAATGGTTGATCCATTGCTTATTTAGGATGCCTGGGATTCAATTGAAACGCTCATAACTTACGCAATCGAAATACTTACTTCAAATGCAATTCTATAAGCTTGCAGTCTCACTCGGATGTTATGTATAAAAAGTGCTAAGTGCGTTCAATACCGAGCATTTTAAAATTACCGAGGCTATTGCTGATTGAGTTTCAGGTAGTCCTTCTATAATTAGTCAGAAGCAATGTTCTAGTCAAAAGATTCAACTAACGACAAATATTGATCTTTGAAGGATCTTTTTCTTTCGTTTCATTTTGAATCATATATTTTGTATCAAACTAATTAATTGCTTCCGAGTTATGCTAATATACTTGCGCGTAGAGGAGATATATTTGTCGTTAACATTTGTCGTTAAAATTCGGATTTCAGTACAAGTATGTATTTAAAAAGAGCATATAAAAGTTTACGCAAGTTGAAGGAGGTAGTCGGCTATAAAAATACACGAATAAAGGTATTAATATTGATATTATTAAAAGAAAAAAGTATTTTGTCCAGACGTTGAATTCAGTGGTTGTAACATGACATACCGTAATAAATTTGAAATGTAAATTATCATACGCCAAATTAATGCGAGTATACAGAATAGTAAAAATTGTCAAAATATCGTACGCAACGTTTCATGCTAATTTGTGTATTCCAGTGAATGTTCAACGCGCGAGAAGAAATTGATCGTATTCAGGTTGCCACATCAATTTATCATTGACTGTTAACGTTCGTCTATTTATTATCTACTTTTAAACTACAAATTTCTCATAAAGCAGATGCACTCTGTCTCATGCTTTACAGTCGGAGTGAAATATTCGAATCTTTTTCGCGATAAGCGATAGGACTGCATAAATTGACGATATGTACGACGATATTAAAATAACGATCCCAACTGGACAGTTGGATGGGTACATCGATGTACTTTTACAGAACCAAGTTCTTCGTAAAATATACGACAGATTTTACTATTTGACTATAGAATTAAATTTTATAGTTAAATTTAAATAAACAGCCGAGAATGCGATTTAATAAAATTTAATGAGCGCACTTTAGATAACGTTTACTTTAGATAACGTTTTGCGTTAGATAATGTTTCATGTACAATTACGTTAACCGAGAAGAGAGAGAATGTAATTCTCGGGGAAGGACGACGATTCAGTTTAACAGCAGAATATGTAATACAAGTGAGAAACATTATGGAGAAACTTAGAAAGTAATACGTGAAACCAAAACACTTATTTGCAAATAACAAGTGATTTATATTCTTAAGGAGGCAATGTACGAACTACCGTTGTATAATATAAGAATACAAAGAAATTATGTGATACCACTCGAGCTTTCATTTGAATTAAAGGAAACAAATAACTCCCTCATCATTCCCGGCATCCCGAATAAAAGTATTTTTTCCAAACACGCGTCGTATCATACGCGAATATACGTATATTACCATACGTAGACTCGTTGGAAACGCTGTTTGCGGTGTTCTTTTTTTTATCATTAAAAACTAATACACAATGGCTTATAATTATCGAAGAATCACTCTATAAAAGTGACGTCTCATACCGAATGAAGTGCTTTCCCTCAAATCAAAAACTCGTTCCACTCCTTCACCTGTAAGTAAAAATTCGAACGAAACATTGGCGAAGGGTGATGAAAAGGCACCCTTGACATTCCAGAGCCGCCTTACAAAACACATTCTCGTACCGCTAAGAAAGACCGAAAGCATAGAAGGCCCAACACTAATGTAAGCACCGCTCTCTCTCTTTTGCAGGCGTCGCGTACAAGAACTGGCCGAGCATCAACGACTTGTACACTCAGGGCGACGAGCTCACCAAGCGTCATCCGTGTCCTCGCTGCTACAGGACTTACAAGCACCGCAGCCACATGATCCGACACTACACTTACGAGTGTGGAACCCCACAGCGCTTCGAGTGTCCCTACTGTAAAATCCACCTGCGGCAACGCACCCACGCCTGGACACACATACGCACCTTCCATCCCAACAGTGAAATGTACTGCGTGGACATCGCGACGAATGCCAAACTCACTAGGCGCGATTACAGGACCGAATGAGAGACGTTGGATGCGAGTGGATGCGACCGCTTTGCGCGTGATTCGTGGTTGCATCAGGAAGTGGCCTTCGGGATGTTCGCGAGGAAGACGCGCGGTATCCTTCCGCGACTCGAGGGGAAGTATCTTTTTCCTTCGAATGCTGCTTACTCGTTAGGATTTTTCCCCCACGATCAGCTGTAAACAATTGCGCGCTGTACGAGCGGGGAAGGTGTTGTTGAACTCGGTAAAATCTGCATCGAGAATCGATGCAAGACGTTGTAATGTAAGTTTGGTTTGATCGATCCTTAGATATGTCAATACTTCCTCGTTTAGGCAACTTTCTACTTGATCGGATGTGTATTAACGGGCACTGAAAAGCTTCATGACTTTTTAGCGAAACATTGTAAATTTTATTCGACGGTATTACACCTTAGTAAAATTGACCGCTGAGTTTTTCAGTACGACAATCACAAAGTTAGTTCATTAATTTATAAACTCGACAGCTACCATTATCAAAGTGTAAAATTTTCTCTTACATTTTTTCCGTTGTTTACATTTTGTTTTACATTTTGTTTTACATTTTCTTTAAACTTTCTTTACACTTTGTTTACACTTTGTTTACACTTTGTTTACACTTTGTTTACACTTTGTTTACAAATATTTCGATAGCTCGACAGAAAGTGTAGGAAGTAAATTGGGTATCACGAGGCTACTAATATTCGTTTCAAGCATTTAGTCCTTATTACAAAGCTAACCTTTATCAAGCTAATATTGTTCGGATATTGCCATTATAATTTCTCAATGTTGCGAGATAAATAAGTTCCGTGGACGTGTAAGGGTTAAAGTTTTTAGTATAAGATTTTTATTGCACGAAAAGAATGAATTAAAATTGAAAGTTCACCCTTAATTAAATCGCATAATATATTTATAATGTTAAATTGTGTGCATAATGTTAAATTTCTAAGTTTATATCATTAGGCGAATTTCATATTAAACTTGATGAATATATTTTTCATATAAAATTTTTTATTCCACACTTCTCTAACTGGGACAATCTCTTTTACATAAAGAAATAATTATATTAAAGAGCTTAAATCAGTAGAGTATATTATACGAATGACGTCTGAAAAGTAATGAGATTGGTGATCAATATTTTATTAACAATTAAATTAGCATTTAGTGCTGTATCTTAATTGAAATACTTAATTGAATAGTTACATCAAAGTGCTATTTCTTCATTTTAATTTAACAATAATGATTTACAACGTTGATTTTCAATACTTTTAAAAGTTTATTTTTTATTACGTTCGCAGCGTTACTAGACTTATCAGATCTCTGCGCGCGCGCGCGCTCGCGCACACCCACACACACAAAATCTTAAAAAATTGATTTTAATGCAAATTGAATAATTGTACACTAAAACGTGAAGACGGCACAAATGGGGTATTTTTGTCTTACACCTTTAAAAAATATGCAGATAAACTTGCAAAAATTAGACTTCATTATTGAAAATTTATACGGAGACGAACAATTTTTCATTATTATTAGAACGGAATCTAATTTAAAAAGTAAACATTTTATACGCGTCGTATGCAAAGTAGTGCAAGTAAATGCCAAGCGTTTTGGTAAAGACGAATTTCAAAAATTAATTGCACCAAAGTCTCATTTTTACGATTACCTAACTTGTTGCATAATGTGTCACAAGATGTTGTATTTTCACCATGGTATTATAGGATAAATTTATTATTAATTTCGAAACAATTACACGATAATTGTAAGATTATTTTTCTTCGTATAAATTTTTCTTCGCATTATTGAACCAAAATTTGCCGTAGAAGATATTTTTATAAATATTTATCTTGATAATTTGGTTTATCATAAAAAAAGAAAAAGAAAAAAAAGAATTCCCGATAAATTTTATTCGAAATTTCAAACGTTCGTTTTTGCAGACTCTATACATCACTCATACCCGTAAAAGATAAATTCTTTGCAATGCGCATACTAGTATTTGATTTTTCTTATAAAAACTTTTGAAAATTGATATAGAGTTAATAAATTTAGCACATTATTAACTTTTGTAAATATGAGAAAAGCTTCAGCGTAGAGTGAACTGACATTTTAATACATTTAAAATATTTTCTCGAAATAATTTATGTAAAAAATTCGTTCACCAATTTCATATTTGAGTGTCAGTATTTTTAATCTACACAGTGTATATTTGTTTTATTTTTATACTATCGACCGAAATCATGTAAAAATTTAGATTTAAAAGTGAGAAAAGCGCAAACCAAATAAAGAATTGTATTCTAGTGTGATTGTGTAAACTATTTTTGGTTATTCTACATGCAGTTCATAAAAATTTACTTCAGTTCACTTTATTCGAATATATTTTAACTACAGAGCTTACCATAATGTTATCGATAATACATTTAATTTTAGGTATATAAAATTTATTAATAGAACCCTGTATCCGTTTACACAACCGTTTTCATTCACTGTGCTGGTTACTTAATATTTTAACTTAATAATTAAGATTTGTAATTACTTTAGGTAAAATTTTATCGCTTGATATATATTTTTTTTGAGTGAAAAATGTTTACTCGTTGGCACGTGTATTATTTCTTTACTTGTCATAATTATAAATACGTCAACATTTACAGTTTAATTTTTTTAACTTCATGATGTTGAATCAACAGAATAAATAATTTTATCAATTGTAATATTAAACATTTACCATTTATGTACTATTAAATTTGGGCCACTTTCATGTATAAATGCTTACGCTAATGAAATATGTAATTGATGTGCACAAATCCTTACCAAAACAATGTTTCTAGTCAATGGTTTATTTGTAATTTTTATCATTATTATTGTGACTTTTTATATAAAAAATGATTTGCCATAATGATACTCAGTACTTTTTAATTGAATAACAGATTTTGCGTATAGATTCGAGAAATATGTAAATATAAATGTAGATTATTTATGAAATAAAATATTTATTGAAAATGTACATGCTCCTCATTATTATTCAAGTATGCAGGCGTACATGGCGATCATATTACATATTGCATAAATGAGAATTAATGTTTCTAAAAATTGTGTTTGTGATCTTGTTTAAACAATTTTGGTCGTCGTTCAAATGGGTGATGGGCTGATACTAATGTACTGCATTATATGTCTACATCATTGATGTTTCATGTTTCAGTTATTCAAAGAGTGAAGTGCAACAGCAGTTTGTATGTGAAGTGGAAGTGGACTGATTGCAAGATGTCGGCAAAAACAATGAAATACTTTACCTGACTTCTATCACATAACTAAAGTGTAGTAAATAGTATAAACGTGAAATTTTTAAATAGATTCCACTCAAACTTTAGTAACAAAATTTCTTACATGTTGTCTTAACGAAATAAATTCAAAATGATAATAGCATTTGGTGTAATGTACATGTTAATATTAATGCGTAGTGAAAATTACATTTTCTTTAGAAAATGTAGCTACATTTACATTAACAGTAGTTTGTAAACAAATTTAAATTATAGTTTTTTAACAAATCTGTACTCCGTGTTTGGAACAATTATATTAAGATTGTAAAATATGTAACGACGTTTATTTACTTGTGACAAATAGGATTATCCGTAACAGTTTATTATTGTCGCTGGAAATATATTTGAAAGTATACTAAGAAATATTAAAATGGTATTTAATCAAGTTATAATTTAAATGCACATCATTATTATTAAAGTGCGCTTTAAAGAGAAATTTTCATTGAAAGTTTTATTACAGCATCATCGCCATCTCATTATCCGAAAGGTCAATTAAAATAATTTGAAAATAAAAACTGAAAAATGTATTACGTTTATACAGAAAGCACGTCTTCAATAAACGAAGAGTTGATAACTTGGTTAATCGCAATCTACATTCAAACCTAGTAATATTGATTTCACTCAGTAAAGTATATTTTTTGTGCTGCATTCTAAGGGCATTATATATTTCTTTGTTTTGGAAATACATTGACGTATTTAATAACGTTATTTTACAGGAACCTTAAAAAATGCTTTACTGTGTTTTATAAAAAGTTCGAACAAACACGAAAGACTTGTTTAAGTACTTTTTCGATTTTGCATACTACATATGTATCAATACCACTACCATCATTATCACGACCACCACCACCACCACCACCACCACCACCACCAACAACAACAACAACAACAACAACAACAACAACAACAACAACATTTAAACCGTAGGTGGAGCTATAATTTAATTCTTTCACTAACCAGTGGAATCTTTTTCCTTTTTCAGGTTTTTTCGTGCCGCAGTTGGACCTAAATTTCATGTTGCAGCCAAGTACATCGACTTGCAGCAGCGAATCAACTGAATCGGATTCGGTTCAGCGTCCGACTTCCACGGATCAAACAAACAACTCTACCCAACCATCGGATTCCGAAGACTTTTTCAATCAGATGAGGTCGAAGGTTATTATTACTTCACCGCAACAGCAGCACCAGCATCAGCAGCAACAACAGCATCAGCACAACAAGCCTTTTGGCTGTCCAAAGTGTTCACGTAGTTTCACCGTCAAGGGTAATATGACTCGACACCTCAAGTACGAGTGTGGACAGCAACCGAGGTTCCAGTGTCCTTATTGTGAGTTTCGCAGCAAGCAGACGTCGAACGTTATGTCACATATCAGGACGAGACACGTCGGCGAGCGAGTTTACGTTGTTCATCTCAAGTCTGACGATTAACGGAATTCTCATGTGACTCGTTGCTTTTGACAAGCCAAGTTTATAACGATTCACGAATATCTTCTTACTAATACGTTATTATAGCGCGTTTGATAAAGGCTATCATCACTGTGGTTGTTATTACTTCGTTGAGAAAAAACGAAGAGCGAATGAGTTTAACTAAAAGAATCTTAGTCTGATAAGTTTGTCTTAATGCTTAGCAAAAGCCTTGAGTTGAGTGAATTTTTTCAAAGTAGTGTTCGTAGATTTGCAGGAAGAGGGTGATACACAATGGCCAAGGGATTTTTAGAGGATCAATAATGTCAAATGCTTACTCAAATTTATTCAGCATACACAAAGTATGCCGTTGAACTTTGATTAAATATGCATTTTAGTTCGTGTTTTTTGTCTTTTAATATTTGAAGCGCAGATCGCTTACATTAGAACGAATCTTTGATGCACATTTAATTTAGGTACAGTTTTTCATCAATTGGTTTTGGCATTCGTGAATATTATATTAATGCGAGAATATTATATTTTTACTTTGCGCGAATTATCTAGATGTCGTATTTTATCATGCGTTATCGTATTTTAGCTGCACTATTGAGCTACTAATCGACGTTTCTCATTGCGTATCGCTCTCTAATATTATATATTATATCTCTATCATTTTGTTTCAGTTTGTTATATTCAGAGGAGTTGTTTTCGATGATTATTATTACGATATTATCTGTCAAAGAGATTAAGATTGTAAAAACGTTTAATCATTAGAGCTATACACGATAATATGTAGATTAATTGATCCAATGTAACTTGTTATTAAAAATGTTAAAGTTTTTTTTTTCTTTTTTAAATCAAGAGTAAAAATTGTATTATGAAGTATTTTTACAGATAATCTTAAGGATACAGTTTGAGAAATGCGCTGTAATGTGACTTTTTCCCTGCAGGCTCTCCATTTACACATGTACAATAGGCAAAATTTATTTTGATACACTGATATCTGTTACAAATATAAGGTTACGGATTAATTTAAATATGTGTACTTGCTTTAGTTTGTTTACTTTATGTTTACTTTATGTTTATTAATTAAACTATATTGATTGTTTATTTTTAGCGAGTACTCGTTTGTTAATATACAATATTATTAATTGTTAATTAAAGACTGATGGGTAACACGAGTATGATGTAATCGACCAAATGCTGAATGTAAATTACTATTTCGCAATTAATCCAAAATGGTAACTTCAACATGCATACATTTTATTATGTGATATATTTAATAATGTATTTGTATTTATAGATGAGCATTTCATCCGACTCAAGCCATGTGTCTTTCTATTAGCTAAAACAGCGAATAAAATGAATTTCGTAACATAATCAGAGTTTATCCTGTTTCTATTAAATTTTACGTCTTAAAATATATTTTTTTAAATATATTTTTTGCTAAAAAAAACTTGTGCTCCAGTTGCATTTAATTTAATTACGTATGTATTATAAATGTCTCATCAGTCCTACTAATACCAATGAGAAAATATTAACAGTTTGCAACTACTAATGTCTAATCAGCGATGGTAAATGATTCTTCGCATAATCGGCATGTACTTTGTGGAAGTTGATAACGTAAAATTGTTCGATAACTTGCAAAATTGTTTGATATCAGCATTAAAACAACCTATGCACACGTGAATCAGCCGTTTACTTTTATAATTCTTAATTTCTTCAGAATGTGAAACATAATTGATCGGATCGCTTCCACTGATCTGTCAAATATCGACAAACGGTACGAAAATCGTAAGTATCGATACAAATATAAAAGTTCTATTCCAAGGGCAATAACGATGTAATTCAATATTAATTTTAATTTCAACTTCGCTTCGATTTATACTGGTCGAATAGCCGTTGGGATATTAATACTTAAATAGTCAATAATTCCTTGTTTAATCTTAAACGTCCTAATAATGTATTTGTTATTTCAATACGATGCTGCAACGATTACAACCGAGTCAAAGTTGGAGAAGAGAACGAAGCTTCTCCAAACGTCGACTCGACAAAAATGCGGCGGAGCTTCCCATTGAAACTCGATGAAATCGAGCCAGCAATATGTCACTTCTCGTAAGCAGCTGCATCACGTTTCCCGTGATCACTAACAAACGGAAAAGAAAAAAAAGAAAATAATAACAATAACAATAACGATAACGATAACGATAACGATAATGATAATGATAATGATAATAGTAGTAGTAGTAGTAGTAATAATAAGAATGTCTCGTGCAAGCCGAACAAACCCAAAATATCGGACCCAAGACATTATCCAAGCAACTGAATCGTCCTTTGTTCGCAGACCAGCTAATAAGTTCGCTCATGAGCTTCATCCAGGATGGCAGCACCACGGATACGTGCACTAAGCGCTCCTTCGTCCGCGGACCCCAATGGCGTGAGAAACAGCACTACTGCCCAAAGTGCCATCGGGGCTTCACCCTCAAGAGCAACCGCAACCGACACTTCAAGTACGAGTGTGGCTACGAACCTCGCTACAAGTGTCCTTACTGCGATCTCAGGAGCAAGCAAACCTCGCAGGTGTACTCGCACATCAGGAAGAAACATCCTGGGGAGAGAGTCTGCGTCATCAATGTCGAGGCTACAGACAAAAGCGACTGACCTTATTACACTAAATCTTAAATACTTGAGTTTCTTTGAGTCTCGTCTCGGTAAATTTGTCCTTTTGGGTTCGCCTAGGTTTAATAGCCGCGATTGGTGGCATCGGAAGGTGTTTGTAATCGACAAAAGGAATCATACCTGATGTACTGAAACTCAATGAGCTAAGACAATGTTCTGAATGTAATGTGTGCTGTTCGAGAGGTAGAAAGTGTTTTTTAAACTTAGCTTCTTTTATCAAAAATATTGTTAAATTTAATTTAAGGTTTCCTTATTTACAGGCTTTTCCTAGATCGATATGTATCCCGTGATAAAATCTGTATGCTCTCGTATGTCGAATTTCACATTTAAAATAATTTATACGATATTTCGAACTAGTGAAAATCATCGTATTCGCATTCGTGCGAATTCATGCGAATTCATGCGAGTTCACGTTATTAGATAATTTAGCCAAGGTTTGGGGAATCTCTTTCTGAATAATTGACGATTCGTGTGGAATTTCAACCGAATTTCAATTGCTCAGTCTTAATATAAGATTAGATTTCGGTGGAAATTTATTTACAATTGCAGGCTAGTGTCTTTCTCATATATTTCTTTACAACTTGTATGTTTTAGCCTTATTCAGTACCATTAACATCGACACGTAAAGTACGAATGTACGTAAGATTTGCATTTTCTGTACCAATATATCGCGATTCCCCGTTCATTACCTATTATTGCGCTCGTGCAGGTAGGCGATCGTTTTCTTTTTCGTTCGAACGCGTTTTCGTCTGTCCTTTATTGTCACGGTATTATTCGTGATATTCGGTTGGATCCCCGTTAAAATTTACCAGAGATTACGTTTTATTAGCCTTAACGTGCACTACGGCTTACTTACCAAATAAAATCATAAACCATTGGCTGTATTATATAATAAATACATCGATTGTAAAAATCACCCGATGATTAATAAATTTTAAATATTTATTCATCACAATTACTTGATACTTGGAATATTCTTCCGATTAATGATCGATACCCTATTGTTTTTATCTAAGAAGTACCATTTTTCAGTTATTAATTACATACGTTATTACGAATGAACGAGTTGCTGTTTTAATACAATTTTAATGCAAATGACTTAATTTACATAATATTGTTCGTATTACTCAAGGCATCAATTTTCTTTCGTGTGATATTTATTTTTGGATATTATACTTATTTAAATCAAGCTGTATTATCGGACGAATGTTATACATTCTTTACATAAAATGATCCTCGTATAAATTTATTGTCGATCGATAGAATTTAAGCGTAGGCCAAAAATTTTATAGTAAAAATTTGTTGTCGAAATTTATGGTTAAAATTATAATGAGCCGAAAGCCTCGGCTAGAAAGGAAAAATCAGGGTAACATTAGAACAAATGCGAAATTTATTTTGAAGTAAAGTACATTTGTATACTCAATAATGACAATAAAAAAATCGAGTTAAAAGCTCCGAATAATGCAGGGTGCCAGATTCTTTCCTTGTAATGCCAAATTCATATAATTTTCTTTCAGTTTTTAAATTATTTAAATCTTACTGCTTACTTGTTAATAAATCAAGCTTTCCTAGCCGACGATTGAGCAAAGTTTTTTTTTTTACCTTCTATCAAGGAATATAATTATAGTACGAAAATACTTGAAATAATAATATTTCATTGACGCTTAAGTAAATCAAATGCATTTAACTTCGAAAGATACTTGTGATTTATGTTTTCGCTCTTCAAAGATTATGTTTAGTCAGAGCTATTTTTTGGGCTATAACCTAAATAAATAATGGCCTAACGACGCAAAGAGTACTACTATTGTATTATTATTTCATGCATCAGTCCTCAGCGTGCAATGGTATTACGTCTGATCAACGTGACTCACACGAGTAACTCCTACTCGTCGCTAACGAGGAAAAGGTAGAGCTTTCTTAGATGGAAAAATACCCGTTAAGAATTAATTTGCACAATTATTTTTATTCTCTTAATCCGAACGAGTGAAAATCACGCGATTTTGAGATCGAACGATAAAGCCACCACCGCTTGAGTACAGGCAATGCGAAGTGACTTTCACTAATTCGGATAAACGGCATATTGCTAACATTTGTGCGTTTGTTTTACAAATACTTACACTCCAGTCATGTACGATAACAAGAGTTATTCAGTAAGTTCAGTAACGACATTCGCAGTTTTCTTAAACAACTGCCTTTACATTCGGTTTAGGCCACAGCTTCACTTGTACAGAATAACCAAGTATACGTTCACTTTTGCGCCGTACACCGTTCCCTCCGTCATCCCAACGCGATTCCAAAAGCTCTAGTGGAATCTATTAACCTGTGCCTCCCCGGGGCCGTCCTGCTTTTTGCTTGCAGTGCCAAGACTGGAGCCGCGCTACCAGCAGTACGTCTCGACCTGGCAGCGCAAGACGCCGGGATCAAGTAAGAATCACGTGTGCTCGAGGTGTGGCCGGGGTTACGTTTTCCACAAGAGCCTCAAGCGCCACCAGAGGTACGAGTGCGGCCTAGAGCCGAGGTTTCGATGTCCCTACTGCGACGAGCGTAAGAAACAGCAGACACACGTCAGGGAGCACATCAAGCGCAAGCACATTGGCAAGCGCATCTACATCGTAGATTTGAGGGAGTGAGGACGAGCGGAGATTCACTGTTTTTATCCTATTCTAGCCGGAATTTATGTACAAACTTTAACGTTCTCTTTCAGGTGATTGTGGCTACTCTTTTTTTCATTTCAACCCCGCACTCCAATTTCTGCAATTCTGCACCGATCGCGAACTCCTTTAACGAGTGGAGCGACGATGAAGAGCGACGAGTCACTTTACGGCCTCCGACACGTTTCTTAGGCTTTTATCGAACAATTCCCCATTGCGGAAACAAAGCGAGGCTTCAAATAATGCCGAGGAAATATCGTACATTTAATCTTTATACTCGATTGTTGCCTTGAAAGGCTTCGTTAAGTTTTGTTAAGTTGTTCGAAAATAATGTAGACGCTCTATGTATGTTTGCGCATTGTAAGCTTGCTGAGGTCGTATCAGTACGTACGAATGAGTAAGGGACTCATTGTCGTAAAAAAGAATAAATTTTAAATCGAATTCCATTCGTTTGCAGCCACACGCGTTGATAAAACGTGTCGTTATCGCGATCGCGATAACGACGCAAAGATAGCCAGTCGTTTAAGAGAAGATGACAATTTCGATTGTGCGTGTCAGGCTCAAAAATTAATGGACACGTCTGACGAGAAGGATCGTCGTAATGTGTAAATAATTGTATGAAATTTTGTAATTAAAGTCGCAAAAGAATTTGTCAATGCTGTTGTAGTACGAAAGAGAAAGATTCGAAATAAATATACTAGTCAAATAAAGTGATTGGAACAATATTTTGAATAGAATGCTTTAACTTTCTTCCGTTGTTCGTATTTTTCGTATGCGTTTGTATGCATTAAAAATATATCATTATTATGTACATATTTAAAGACTATTGAATTTCTAGTAGACAACGTATGTGCCCACAATGTTGGAAATATTCCTTTTGTGCTTTCTCACTTATTATTTGTTTTTCTTGTATTTTATTAATTTTGTTTGATAGCGTTTTATTCGTGTAAATAAGATTTGTTTTTAGCGCTTGTTTCATTTCTCAGGAATGGTGAATGGTTATTTAAGATGGTAACGTGATTGGTAACACGATACACTATTACACTGAATTTTGTTTAACTTGATTACTTTTTTATTGCATTACTTTTGTATTTTGTAATCTGATTTTAGTATGTATGTTAATTTGCTGTTACTTTTCCTTCTTATTGTACTCTATTTTTAAGACTTTTAGTGTAAAAAAAGGAAGCAAAAGAAAAAGATAAATAAGAAAAAAAAAAAAAATAAAAAAAAAAAAATAAAAACACACAATAAAAAACAAAATGAAATAAAAATACAGCTTAAGTAAGGTAGTTATTTATGTAAGCGCTTATTCATGTGCGATGAAACATTATTTTGTGATGTCGCTCACCTTTGGAAACCTAAAGTAAAACAGTTCTGTTTGAACACGTGTACGTGTTAGCCTTAATCCATTGACAATCAGGATCATCATGTCGATTTCAAGAAATTATATCTTTTTTCAGATATACCAGAAAGTTGGTTTCATCCGTGTGTTTGCAATGTCTCTGTAGTACTAATAGTTTTTACGAAGAAAGTTTTGTTGTTAAAAAAAAAAAAAAAAAAAAAAAAAAAAAAAAAAAAAAAAAAAAAAAAAAAAAAAAAAAAAAACACAAAAGAAAAAAAAAACAACTGGTGCCAATGGATTAAGAATGAATGTGAGATTAAAAAATCACTCAAGAGCGCAATACGCCCAATAAAACTGATGCATTTCAATCTTGCATTTTAGATTCGGAATTCATGGGCTTCACGGATTACAGCTCGGATCCCCTCTATCTCCCAGAAACCATCGTCATCAACGAGAAGCTCAAGATTCGACCCTTCCGACCCCGGGCTATCCGCAGTGAAGATCGCTACGTGTGCTCGAAATGCGGTCGCAGCTACATGCACTCCTGGTGTTTGAAGCGTCACGTGAACCTTGAATGTAATCGCGAGCCAAAGATGCAGTGCCCTTATTGTAGCATTAGGATGAAGCAGCGTAGTCATGTTTACCGGCATATAAGGATGAAGCACCGAGGTCAGAGTGTGTACGTGATCGATCTTAACCATGAAAACAACGCGTAGGTCGCTGAGATAAAGCGAGACGGGTATCAAATTAGAATTAGTTTTATCTGGGAATACAATCGGCTTTCATGAATGCAGCGAGAAATTTATAGCGACTCGGCACTGTACGTTTCATTTTAACTTTGGTTTCGAAAACAATGTGGGATATAACTTGAACCAACTATTTATCTTGCTGCTAAAGGTGTGTGCTTGGTTCACCTGCTTCATTAAAGCTGGAAAGCCTTGCAAACTGCAAACTGCTTAATGAAGGTACCTAGGATAGTATGCGTTGATAAATACGTTAAAAAATACACTATGACAGGATAATTATTTGTTTTCCAACGGTTTTCGAGTAATTTCACTTTGGAGTGTTTATTATCGTGGAAGGCCTTTTTTCGAACGATGAAATATTATTGGTTATGTGTAGGTTAATGTAGGTTTCTCTGACCCGATCAAAGCTACATCCCACAAACTTGTCAACGTAAGCGCACGTACCAATAAAATACTTTTCCCGTTGTAATTTTCAATTAATATTTACTTAACGGTAAAGGATTGATAATCCATATAAGCCTATTTATAACTATATATAATGCTTGTATATACTTACAATTATGTATAATTATTTACATTTGCTCGATTAGTAAGCATTGCGTAAATATTGCTTAATGAAGTTTCATTGTCATGGAATTCAAGTGCGTGCTTTCTTTCTAAGCGTAAGTCAGGAAAATGGTTAATAATGAAAACGTCTATCGAATAATTGATAAATTCTACAACCCAGTAACCCAAAACCCGACAAAACTCGTATTTGCGTAAACAGTGATACAATGTAAATTAGATCTATTTTGGTTTTGTAAATTGCATTGTATAAAAAAGATCACTTGTACAGTAGCTTAATGAGAAATATTGCGACACGCATTATTCAAAGGCACAAGCCTTGAGCACAAGTCGATGAGATGTAATACTACATTTTCTCAAATCTGATTTCGATTTAGTGTTAACATCACGGTAATTCAGGCACACGTATTCTCTTGCCATATACTGTACAATAAATCAATCTCGACCTATTGCCAACCATTTTTATAATTCTTCAATACAATGCGTAATATATCCTTTGGTGAATTTGTCAATGTAGTTATTTACATGCATGTGTAAAGTGTATCAGTATCGAGTGAAGCGACCAAATTTTTAACTTATTAAAGAAATCATTATTTTAAGTGCACATGACAAAATATTAGTTTTACGTTTATTGTACGAAACCTTGTAAAAGTTAGAATTAATCGAAATAAAATTTTTCGATTAAGCACATAAAAACTTTTGTAAATATATTCATTGAATGTTATCCACATGTAAAAGAATTAATTTAGAAATTCTCCGATTTATACGTGAAATTTCTTGTTTTAAATTACACGCCCCTGAAATATAGTCGAAAAGTCAGGATTAATCGTAAATTCGGCCAAGTTCTTTTCTCAACATTGCAATGTGTAAATGTGTAAAAAGTTGAATACATTTAATGAAACAATGTAGATATTTGTTAAGTCGATTCAAAATGGAGTCTAATATTTAGTCTTGTATGCGGAAAAATGCGGTATTTTTGGAAAGAAAGAATATAAATTAAACATGAAATTTGGTTTTTCTTGCCTTCTATTAAGAATAAAAATAAAGCACACCATTATGGTTGAATTACCGAAAAGAAAAATGAAAACAAGTTTACCGAGGCTTAAGTGCTTGAATTTTTTCCCACGTACTTTCAAGGAGTTCTTGAATTAAATTGAGAACTACGTCACGAGGACTTATTCTAGTCGTACCTGTGCACACATTAAACAGCTACACTTTTCAATACTTGCAATCTCTTTTGATACTTTCAGTAATTTGTGACCCACCACGTTTGCTCGTACACGGTATTTAAAACGAAATATCTTAATTTTAATTGCCTATTGTCATTTTACCATTGAGATATTTCAAATTACTTTTATCTACTTTTGCGAAATATTTTTATCATCGAGAAGGTATTTGGACTTGCCGAATATTTTTTAAAAGAATTAGAGTTTACGTTTTCTGCTACAATTGACTTTTTATTACCAAGTTTTATTTCTGAAATACACGAATAAACTTGTAGTATATATATATATATATATATTTGGAGGCTGGTTACAATTTTTCTTGAAAATGAGTAAAATTTCATCGTGTCATTATCTTCAATATTTGTATTTTTCAGAGATTCGTCTTCTAAAGTTCCATACGTTACATAAGAATATCGCGTAGGATGATGATTTTGTTACGCGATTTAATCGATGGAAAATCTGGCTTTTCTCATTTTATTGGCGCATCGCTACTTTTGCCTCTCCAAATGAGAATTGCCCCGATTTTCCAAATAATGCTGCAACTGGAGCACGTGGCTGGTCTTTTCAAACGTATTTAAGTTTATTCGGCAGCTAAATACTTGAAATAAAAATGAGATTTAGCCCCTTTTTGTGAATCGGGACATTAATCAATTACGCAACCCTATAGTTATTTCAGGATTCTTTCGCTTTTCGTTCCACCTCGATGGCATTACGCAAACACTCGCGTTTAGTACTCGATGTTTACTTTTTTCTCTGTTTTATTTAGAAAAAGAAAATTAATAAATACGTTTGAATAAACACAGAGCCGTACTTAAAGCACTTGAGTAAAGTATTGTTTCATTTAGAATTAAAGTATATTCATACTGTAATTAAGAAATTAATAAAATACCAGTTGTTTCGATATACAAGTAAAATCAGATAGTAGGCGTTTTCAGTAAGTAAAAACGAACGAGAGTAGAACGAAAAAAATTTATATAAAATTTATTGGATAAAGCGTTACTTTCAAAGAAGTTTTTTGCTCGCCGTTAATTCCTTTTAATACCGAACGCATTCCCTTTTGACGCACTAAGCAACGACGACACACAGAGATAAATTGCAAACGTTCTTGATAAAAAGAATTAAGTTTGGCAGTAATGTAGCGTGCATTCTAGAAATTGTAACAGAACTGCCTCGAAACATTTTCAAATTATTTAAAAGTAGGTATTCGAGGTAAATGTACGTTAGAAAATTTTGTATCATCCACGAATTACGCGCGTAATTCGTGGATAAAAATCCTTTAGCCTATCGTTTCGAGGCCCTTTATTGCGCTCTGAAACATTAATTTATTGTATCGATTTTTATCCAATGGACCCATGTGAATGTATAATCTTTCTTTGAATAATTATATTAATAAACTAAAGGAAATTTATCCAAACTGATTTCTGAAAATCATTTTATCAACAGCCGATACAAGAGTAAAAGCAGTAGTAATAGAGTAAGGATGTAGTTGCGCACGAAAGTGCGAACGTAAAGACTTGCAGTGGAAAATCTCGAACCACCGAACTTTAGCGCGAAGCCTAAAGTTCTAACAAATTTCTCTAAACGTGTCGCTAATTCCTTCTTAGCTCCAATTTCCAATTGTTTGTGAATTCTCGACCTCTAGCATCGCCGCGAACCCTAAGAATGTCTCCGAGTTTCTTCATAAATTATTATATTTATTATCGATTCGCCCCCTCGTGCCTAACCTCGATATCGACTCGGTGAATGCTGATATGCAAAAACGGTAAAAGAATGTACGTTTCTGCAGGAGGCCCACGAAAAACTACGAAAGCTCATCGCTAACGTGCTCTCCTCTTCTCTTTTTCAGGATTCCGGAAGATACGCCTGAGGGAACATCCAAACTCCGAACACGGTTCCGACATTGTCGTTCAGAGTCCATCCTCGAAGAACATGAATGCAGCGCCCGGATGTTTTACGTGTGACAAGTGCGGCAAGGTGTACCGGTGGTACAGGAATCTGACCACCCACTTAAGATTAGAGTGCGGCAAGGAACCGAGCATCGTGTGCCCATATTGTCCAAGGCGCACCAAACATAAAACGAGCATGCGATCGCACATGAGGCGAATTCACAATGTCATTTTTTGAAAAGGCTTTGCTGCCTTGCTTTCGGTTAAAGATGCCAGGTCGAATATAAATTAATTAGTAGCGGGTCCTTTTGATAGACAAGTTCTCATTACCTTACGTTGACATTATTTATTCGACGAAACTCATCTCTACGAGACATCGCAGTCCTAATTTAATTCTTCCTTCGTTTATTTCAAGTAAATAGTGGTCTTAATTAAGTCGTCGTTAAAAGGCACTACTATCATTAGCAGCATCTCGACGTTATGTTGACATACTCTTAACGTAATCTGAGAGTATAAGAAGAGATGCCTAGATTTCCATAAAGCGTTCCTCGCACTTTACGTTAATTTGTCGAATATCCTGTGAATTGCAAACTTCATCTTTATTTAATTAAACTTAAAGGTATGAGATTGCAAAGCGAAGTTTACTATATGTGTTGTTATCATTTCGTTGAATATTGTTATAATAAAGGTTGTTTGTGTACTACCACTGAGAGTAAATAAACACGAGAAAAATACAGCAGTTTGCATGTAAAATGATTTTTTCATTCTGAATTTTTTTATCATGCAATTTCTCCGAAGACTCACGACCTTCTCGGTTACGTGCACTGTTTCGCTAAATTTTCCTTTACGCCGTCTTTATTAATCGGTGCATTTAATTTTTTCAGGTGGAACCACGACGCAGCAAAGCCAACAACATCGTCTCGTGTTTTATCATTTCACGAACGCTTGAGATAAATCCGAGAAAAGGAGCAAGAGAAAGCAACGATTTCATTTTCTTGGGGGTCTTGCTTTTATCCTCGAATTAATTTTTCAATGTATTGCAAAACTAAGAATGTATAACCCCGACTGAGAACTCCTTGAAATACACTACTGCGAATAATTTATAATTATAGAAGACACTGAATACTGCATGGAATGGTTGCATGCCAATTAGTGTTTCTACTTTTTCTTCTTCTTCTTCTTCTTCTTCTTCTTCTTCTACTACTACTTCTTCTTCTACTACTACTTCTGTTTATTATTTTTCTTTCGTAGTGCCTCGAAAGCTCGTTAGGGCTAGAGATAGTTTGACTTTTAAAGCTGTGCATTCGAATTACATAGAACGCAAGTTTTTCTTTGTTCAACAGTGAGGCATGCATTTATCGATGTTGGCTATTAGTGCACCCATTTTGTGTTGTTGTTCGTTTGATCGAGTTGATGCATTGAGATCCGGTATAAGTGAGCGACGACAGTTCTTTGACAACAATTGAGATTGAATTGAAGGCTTTAGAATGATAAAGAATCGATTTTATACTTGACGAAACAATTTCCTTTATATGATTAATCCCCGTATAAAGTATAAATCGTCCTCAATCGTGAACGTCGCTCTTAGAACGATCGAGCTTGGCTGTCCGGATTTGATTTAACGAACGTTCCAATACTCGTGGAAGCGTTTCTTAATCGTAGAATCATCAACAGAGACAGTGCAACAACGATCAAAGTAATTAATTACTTTTACCCGAGACCCGTTTGGAAAAGGAAGGGATCGATTCTTTGTCATCGTACCGTTTAAAGATAAAATTCACGTAAAAGAAAAATGCTGTCGAAAAGAGCTGCAAAGTAAGTCTCGTCCCGTTTGAAGTAGCTCGAGCACGAACTAACGTCGGGAAACCGTGTTCTCCTTCGATTTTCCAGACGCCCCGCTTTTCCCGATCGTCAGACCGCGGCTGCACGTTTGCCCGCGCTGTGGTCAAATGTACTCCTGGGCATCGAACCTTCGCAAGCACCTGAAGATGGGCTGCGGTATGGTGACCTGCGAGACCCACTTCTCCTGTCAGTACTGCCCTTACAGGTCGCGCATCGAGGCCAGCTTCATCAAGCATCTGCTCTCGGTGCACAACATCAAGTAGGACAGGCCCGCGTCCGGGACCTCCTTGACGCTAGAGGCGTCGAGGTACTCGGCGATCGGCAAACCCGTTCTTCTCTAGGAGCGCGCGTTCGCACGGTTCTTTTTCCCGCTGCAGAAGCTCTGTGCGAACGGCGCCAGGGTTCGAGGCGAACATTTGGATGCGTGACAACCGCGTTGTTCATGGAGTATGTTTTAAAGACGATAGAGAGGCGAGGGCGCTTCGTCTCAAATGAACGATGACGCCCTGCACCGAGTCGAGGATGTAACGATGTAATGTGCCCCGGTGACTTAATTCGAGGATTATCCTGGCACATAAATTACACAATTTTACATCAATATCGCACCAGGAATGCGTGCTGCTGGATTTAGTAGCATTTTTTTTTTTTTTTTTTTTTTTTTTTTTTTTTTTTTTAAATGTATAAGTATAACGGGAGAGTCGTTCTTTTTTAGGAATAAAAGTGAGTCACTTTAGCCTGACGGTACGTTATTCCAAGAGCTGACGAATAATTTGAAAGATTTTTTTATAAAAAGTAACGAAATTTCTTTACGATTAATGAAAGGAATGGTATTAGCGGAGAAAGTATTTTAGATAAAAAGTTTAGAGACTTTTAACTAGAGTTTATAAATTGAGGGGTAACTCGAGGTGTATTACAATAATTTTCTTCAAAGTTCAATTAGAGTAGCTATGGTTCAACGGATTTTTATGCTTTCGTAAGACGAAAATTATACCGAAGTATGGAATTTAATGTTTGTACAAGAGCTGTTGCGTAAGCAACGTTTTCAGTCGACGTCAGAAAGTGTATAAATAATTGTCGATCGTGAGTTAACAAGAGTGATAAACGCTTTGACAAAATAATCCGGAGTAAAATATGAATCGGTTGATATTTCAATTTATTAGACTTGGTTGTAATTGAATTGAACGCGATAACATTTTTTGATTCACACATTCGATTTACACCTTATCCTTTTAACCCTCGACGCAATTATTCCAAGCAAATTATGTTTCCAATAATTTAATAGCGTCACTCGGTTTGCAGGTGAAAATCTGAGCCACTGCATAAAAACCTTAAAAGTTGTTTGTGAAAAATTCGTTTTCAAATAATTAGTTAACATATCAACTGATGCATACAATGATACCGAAGAGCCGGTTTTTTTTTTAAGTTCTCAAACTGTTATACAATACGTTATAATATGTAATTTTACTTATACTTGCCTTTATATCATGAGTAACTGATTTTTACTAGTCAATCCTATAAACACAACTAGTCACATGAGGTCAATTACGTCTAATTAGGAAAGCGCTTTCTTTTGTAATATTCAACTACGTGCGGGACATATTTATTTTTAAGTATCATTAAAAATCTATTATAAATCTATTATAAATCATTATGAACCTTGTAACTTTAATCTTGCTAATAAATCAAAGCGTAGCTAAAAATCAAACGGTTCTTTTGATCCGAAAAATGGAAATATGTATTAATTATGTTGCATGATCCGCTTACACGAAAGAAGCAATAGACGTTGATTTTAAAATACCCTTAACGTAAAGAGGCTGAAGTTTTCATTGCGTGCTTTTATAGTTTATAAGATTTTTTTTACAAGGCCTACGTAAGCTTGTTTTACAAGAAAATATTTATTCCCTGTGTTGATAAGCAAATTATTCTTATGATATCACCGCACTTGATGTATTCGCAGCGATTTTTATTCAAAATTATTTAAATGTGAGTCTCGTTTAACGTGACTGTTTCTTTTAAACGATACATTATTTCAATACAGTAATACACGAATGAACGCCTGTTGAAGAAACGTGCAATTCTCATCGAGTGAAAATAACATAATCAAAGAGTACCGAGTATGAATATATTATACAATAACAAAGATGCGAATAAATAGTCTGATATTTATTTAAAACTGTGCCGATTAAGTCAAAGACTTAGTTTTTGAGATTTCTCCGAAAAGTGGAGACACGTTCGCCACATAATAAGTGTGAGTGTATTTGCGTGGCTAGAATGTGTATAACGATGCACTGCGAGAACGGAAAGGTCGCAAGCTTATCACGTAGTAAAAATTACAGAAATTACAGAAGCTCAAAGAAGTTTTTAATCGTAATAAATTCAATTTTTCGGTGTACAATTAAGATCTTGACATAATTTGCCACTAAATCGTGACATTGCTTCACGAAGATCGTTTGCTTAAAGTAATTAATTAATTTAAATTCAAATAAATGCTGAAAATGCGCCGAACATTAATTCTACAAGTTTTTTAAAATTGCTATTTTTTGTCATTTGAAATGTAGCCACAGAAATCATATGAACATGTAGACCAATTATCACTTGCCAACTATCGCAAGACGGATTCTTTTAACACTGATTATTATTAAAATAATCTGCCTATTTATGGCGGACTTTTAATTGAACGTTGACCAGAGACTATCGAATAATCTCTCATTGACTTTTTGAATCTCTGCAATATAATGTACAACTAATTACGTCTGCGAGAACAAAATAATCATTGTAAAAATGAGAAAGTTTCAAAACGTCGAAGAGGTACGAAAATTTCTTTGAGTGTATCGTAGAGTAGATGTGCAGTCACTAAAAGGAACGCAAATCGTAATCATTTACAATAAAATTTTAAAAGATTATAAGGAGAAAAGTATAATAATGCGTGAATTAGTCGGGCTCTAGTAATACGCATATTTTTGGTCGTCACTTTGCGGCTGCAATCGGACAAGAAACAAATTTGCTTATAAAACTCATAATAAATCAGCGTATGATTTATGTTTTTTCCGCAAATGAATAAAAAATTTATCATCAGAATGCCAACTTTTTCAATAAGCAGGTATTATTAGAAAATAGGAAAATATATTTTGTACGAATATTAAAAAAGAGTCTGTAAATTTTAAATAATGCCTACAAGAAATTAACTTAATTCTAGTTGGTGCTTAGGATGTTATATGGACTCCGAGGTATTAGTGATTTGTGAATTCAGTGTTGATATAAATTTTGCGCTGATTTTTTGTGCTAACTTTATAATGATTTTTATTCTTGTGCAAATAAGCACGATGAAAGAAAGTTACTCTCGCAAAAATCTTGCGACAATGAAAAAGTTCCTCAAAAGTAAAATAAAAAAGAAAAAAAAATAAATAAATAAAAAGAAGCCGTTAAAGTGAAAACCGTTGATGAAAAAAAAATTATTACAATAAAGCAACGTTATCCCCGACAAATAATGAAAAATTTTAAGTTTTTGAAAATAATACAAGGCCACTTCTTTGTAGTTGCACTGCGATATATTTCGTCCGAGTGTTTGTTGGAGCGTCGATTTTTAAATAAAACGAAAAATTTTTTCAACCTATTTGCATATCACTGATGAAACTAATAAAATGTATTTACATAAGTTTTGCTAAATCTTGTAACCTACCCAAGTGTTATATTCGTACGAAAGTCAGACTTTACGCATACGCGCACGTATGTGTGTGCGTGCACGCATATCCAATTAAAGTTTGTTTTTCTTTCAAGTTTTCGTAGTTGTAATGCATAGTACCGAAACAATTGCATTTATTTGCAGGGCCTAATCTACCAAAAATTTGTGCTTTAATTATTTTACTCGCGTACAGATTTTTTAAATTTTCCGATCACACATCAGCAGATCGATTCAGAAAGAGATTATGTTGAATTAAAATTAATCGAATACCACGACGAGGGAATGAAGGAAAAATTAAGGTGCACAATTAATCAATTATTTTTTCACCCTAACACGTTGGAATATTTTATTCCGTTCTGTATCATTTACGTAAACGCATCAAGGCTTTACGATGAAAACTAATGCTTTGCTCTTCCGTTATTATTAATGAAAAAGCGTGATTATAATTCAACATAATTTCTTTCGTTAAATTAATTGCGAGGGTAAAATAAAGGCGTCCTCCCGTCCCTCATTCAAATGCGATTCGCATTTCTGCGAATGCTAATTGCGCAAGGCACAATTGTACACATCTCATGTACTCTCGCATGTTCGACGTAACCAATAGTATGGTCGACTCGCCAAGAGCCCTAATCTCTTATGCATAACCATAAACATAAAAAATTGTATGAGCAAAAAAAACCGAGTACTGCGCTAGTAAGTGTCTATGTAACGCTGTTTCCCTTTACGAGTTTTTTCAATAAATACATGTAAATATAGAAAAAATTCAAATATTCGTAATCATATCCAACAAATTATTCACACGTTCTTTGTATTTCTTTAAAAACTTTTTAATAAATATAAGGTTTTTTTCACTATTTTGTCAACCTTCATAAATTATTTAGCGTTTTATTTCTGCTTCTAACGAACGTCGTTCAATTGATTTCTTCTTAACTTTAATTTACATTGATTTCACTTTAATTTACATGGAGTATTTAATACGTGTTATTGTACAGTGTAGAATTTATTTTTAGTTATCATGATGATATATTGATATTTAAATTTTCTCATCGCTATCGTTTATAGCAATTTTTATAAAAAGTTTCGAATTTAAACCAATTTAAAATTTGCTACGTAATGTCTTTTATTTTTCAGACAATTGAATAAAGCAGAGCTGACAAAATCCGAAATACTATAATGATTGTATACATCAAATTGTAGGTGTTAAAAGATTTAAATGACATTCTCCTCGGTACAATCAAAGATATATGACTCCTCGCAAAAGAAGACTTGCAGCGGAATTCAAAACCCTGTTAATACTTATCAATATCAGTACTCACAAACTTTTTTTACTTTCAGATCAGATGACAATCGATGTATCAATTTTGACTGATCCAAAATATTCATAACACAGAGATTATTTGGAAGAATTCGTCGCCTTTCCGAGGTTGTAAGAGATAACGAAAGTTGGACGTTTAAAGGGGTATGGAAAATTCCATTGAAATGAAAGTTGTAAACATGAAAAATAAATTAGAATTGAAAATCCATTAAACAAATTCTACTATTTTGATATTGACTTTGTTTGTTACATGTACTGATAGGTGTCACCATTGATTAACAATTCATAATTCCGAGGGCCTGTGACTATTTTCGGATTGCAACTCTCTTATTTTTGGTCATGAAAGTAATTTCAATGATAATCTATTTTGTATTTGGCAAAATCATTTTTTACAATCATATTTAATTACAGTGAACAGATTTTTAGCGACCCATGTATCACTAACGTTTTCAATTCTGAAATTCATCAGTAGAACGTAACAAATGTATGCTTATTCTAATGCCTCTTCTTTTACATTTTATATAGTATTTATCATTTTATATAGTATTTACATTTTATATAGTATTTATCATTTAAATATAGTAACGCTGTAAGATTTTCTAACGTTTATTTCATCCATTAATTTTGTTTATTTTAGGTGATATTTGAAAATATTATAAAATATTTGAAGGAACTTGGTTTCGAGTGAGCAAGTGACAATAGTAACGAAACTATTATATTTATCTTGTTTGCGATTCACTTGGAAGTCATACGTTTGTATTTTCAATGTTATTTACTTGGTTATTTAAATAAAGCATCAATGAAGGTTCGGTTGCTCGAATCCACAATCAATACAGTAATAATGTATAATAAATTACTTACCATTATACTTTATTAGTTAATTTATTCAAGGGATGCATCTAAAGTATCGAAAATCCAACGTTAAAGAATGCAGTTGTTATTTGGAATCTTGAATATTCTGACTCGCCTTAAAATAATAAATTTTTAAATATAAATCAACAAAATATTTTCAAGCAGATCAAATTGTTTGTTGAAAAAATCCAAGGTATAAATTAAGCGTAGCATGCAACTCTCTTGGGTAAAAGCTTTTGAGGACTTTAAAGGTTTTATGGAGTAATTATTAAACAATCTTGGAAAAATTAATTTACTAGTACGGCATTAAAACTTGACACAGAGCTCAATATTTACGGACGCTTCAATCGGTATTTTTATTGGAATACATGTGTAAAGTGGTATTGAATGTTGATGTTTAAAAATTATTAAAACAGTTCGATCATAGTGACATATTAAATTTTGCATGAGAACTTTTGAGTTAAAAATAAAAATATACAGTGCAATTTCGAAAAACCTTACACTTCTAAAAGTAATTTACTTTTTGTAAAGTAACGTAGAAATGAATGTTTGTTTTAGGTTTTGTCTTTGTTGAATCGGATGAACACGCGCTTGACATTAAGCAGGAGATCATCGAAGAAGAATTTAAACAAGATATCGAAATCAAACCTGAAATTGAAGTCAAACAAGAAATCGAAATAAAATATGAGGTTGAGGATTATAGTAATGACGCAAATGGAGGTGAGGATGATGATGAAGGTGAGGATGATGACGATGACGACGACGACGACGACGACGACGACGACGATGATGATGATGATGATGATGATGATGAAGGTGACAATGTGGATGAAGATGAAGACTATGATTACGAAGAAGATGACTACGAAAATGAAGATATGGATGAAGATGAGGACGACGACGACGACGAAGAAAATGAAGATGAAGATATCATTGCCATTAAACAGAAGTTTAATGAATTTAGCGACGTCAAGGAAGAAATTAAAGTAGCCGAACAGAGTAAGTCTTTTAGCATTAAACGCGTAAACAAAACTTATACAATGGGAAAGGCATTTCCTTGCGATAACTGCGATCTACAATGAAATTCGATATCTAAACTCGAGTAATTTATGGATTAACAATTTCAGACGTAACAATTTCAATTACATCCCACGAAGTGCATAAAAAAATACCCTTTAACTTTTTCAGAGAGATAAACAAATTTAAAATAAAGTCAGTAAAGCAAAGATTGTAAAAGAGTTAGGAAGACAAAAAATGATGAAAAGACTGTAACGTTTGAAATCATGCAATGAAAAATGTACTTGGAAAATATACTTATCCGCTATTCGCTATTTATAATAAAAGTATATTATCATCACGCTTCCGATCAAAAGAGGGATACATTGTTGATATTCCAGCCCCAGAGAAGATCAAGTACAAGGTTGTTATTCCCAAGATTCGCCAAGGTCTCGACACTTTTGAGGGTTGGTGCATACGTAATGTTGCGAGACGCGAGAGGAAACCACAACCAATAGGACCCCCATACCGCATGACGGCAAATCTCAGAATGGCACTGCAGATGTTGGATAAAGGAGCAAGATATTCCTCTGTCACAGAGGCATATGGAATATCTGAGAAGAGACTGCGTCATATCAGGATGATGGAACGGAAAAATCCTGCTTTCATTTTACATCGTGAGTATAATTTATCGGAGCGTCATCGGAGAATATTTTATTTCTTCGCCAACTTGTAAGCGGTGATTTCTCTTTGTCGACTAACGCATGTTGTTGCTGACATGCGATATTACGAGTTCGTTTTATCGATTCGTGAAACTGTGGGCTCGATTTTTCAGGTTTCCGTATAAAAAAGTTCTTCCTAACCAACCGACTAAGAATTAAAAGTAATTAGTTAGGTTTATAATACAAATAAAAACTTAATAAAGATGAAGTAAATTGGCAAATTATTCGGTAAATTTCTGCAATATATTTTGCGCATGCGTCATGTTTAAATTGTAATAATTTAATATGTGCTTTTTTGTTGCAGGCAATTCAATTCAAAGATCGAAAACTAAAACTTAGGATTTTGTTGAAAAAAGGACCATATCTGCAGCAAGGATCACGTATCTGCTATTATTATAAGTCGAAATTATGAACAATATTTCAATGAAGGAATTCTTTCTTCTTTTTTGTTGCTACGGCTACAATAAATATCATAAAACATAATTCAACGTTTTGTGTTCTTTAGCAAACGACGATTTATACTGATATAATTAAGAGCTTTGCCACGTAAAGTGACTTGTATTTCAACATATTATATTTTCATTATATTTTATTTAATGAATAAAAGTTGTTTCTTTCACGAGATACTCAAAATTATTTCTATCATTTTCTTACGGTATATTTCAGATGACTGTGTAATATATTTATAAATAGTCAGAAGTAAATTGTAAATAACACTTTCATGTAATCTAAAATTTTTTTTATAGTCGTATCAGCATTATTCATACGTACATACATTTATACATTTACATACTTCCTTATCCGTTACATTACATTGTGGTGTGTCGAATATATGTATTATTTTACTGTTATTTACTTATACAAATCAATTGAATTTAAAAAAAGCCCATCGTTGCCATTTTAAATAATTATTTCAGTTTAAGGTGTAGTCGTAGACAAATTGTACAAAATATCATCGACTGCAGGAAGTACAAAAATTTTGTATATATTAAGCATATTTCTTACATTTCAGGCAATTCAAACGAAAAGTCGAAAATGTAAAAATGAAGATTGTAATGTTATAAACGGAAAGGTTACATACTTATTTTCTAGAATATAATTTCAAAAATTATAGCATCAAAGAAATTTTTAATCGATAAGTCCATAAAAGTTACAATAGAAATTGATTAAACGCATATTCTTCATGTATTGTTTCAATCCAGTATTCGTATAGAAGCGTAATGTTATTTTTGAATTTTATATTTACCATAAATATGGACGCTATCAAATTTCTTGAATGAGATTCTTGGACGTGAGACTGATAATAAAACTGATAATAAAACAATAAAATTACGTTGGTACCGTTTTAAAGAAAATACTAATACATTTGTAAATAAAGTAAAATAAACATAACTCTTTTAAAAAAATGTCGCAATTAAGCTGAATATTATCGATATTGTTTGAAATATTGAATGTGTTATAAACGTAATGTAATTCGTTATTTGTTTGACAGAAATTTACAAAAGTTCTGTTCGGAATTGAAAATATTAATAGAATTAGTAATACGAAATGAAAATAGTTTGGAACAATGACGAACAATGACAAATGGAGAATACGTTAAAATACCAAATGATTGTGTAAGTATCTGTACACTTTCCTACTTATATCGACAAACTCAAATGCAAGTCTACACATATGATTCTTCTGTGAATATAAATAAAAAATAATAAACTTTAAATAATTCTAATCGTTAAATTAATTTAAATAGATCGTCAATATTAGTTGGACAAAAAAATCGACGTCATATATTGAAAGTTCTACATTTTTCTACGCTTTTCATCATTTATCTAGCTATTTTCTCTAAGTACAGTCTACGATTTAAAAAGATGCGAAACCAATGACTATTATTTTTAAACTACTTTTCTCATTGTTAGATAAAGGTCGTGACGTTTGTAAATCATATTGTTCATACTGTATAATCCGTATTTCGGGATTGACAAAACTCGTAAACGCAAGCGGAAGTTAAGCTGTATATAATTGCAATATTAATAACAAAGCGATTGACCAAAGCACGAAAAAACGTATTAAAGGTTGCGTTGAGGGAAACAAAAGATCTTGCAAGCTTTTCATTGCATATTTTATTTCGTTTAATTGATTACTCTTATGCGGACCAGAGACTGAAAAATTGACTTGTAAGTGAAACTGTTATTCGAGCCAAGTACTGCATTTCGATGAAAATAATAGAGTCGGCCTTAAGTACTAAGCATTTTTTAGGCTTGATATGTGCTCATGATGTAGTCATAAGTAACGCGAACAGAATGCAGACTGGGTTTATTCGTTTCTTGTTTCACACAATTTGACCTTTGAATACATTTCATTTGAATCGCTTGTTGCTATAATTCTATTTTAACAACTTCTGTCTTTCCCCCTTTCGCTATTTCTTTCTTTGTGTGCGTGAGTATCGGTATGCAAACGTCTGCACAAATGTGGGCATCGAGTGATTGTGCGCCTAGAATGATAATTTACCATCAATACATTAAAATTTAAAGTAAAATTAAATTTTAGCATTTTATATTTTTTTATATTGTATATGTCAAGCGAATAATAAGTAATTTACTCATATGTGTTGAACTACTTCAATTGCCGTCAACACGAAATACAATAGGTAATAAAGTGCAGCTCAATGTCTAACTATTACAATTGTCATTTTCACGTAGATACTTGACTGTTTTTTTCACGCAACTTAAAACGAATAGTTGAATATACGAATGGATCATAAGTTTGTATTATTGGAAGAAATCCGGAATTCCTCCTCTGACAACTTTGAATATCTTAATAATTTTTCAGTAATGCAAAGATGTATGAAATAGACTTGAAAAATTTTAAAATCCGTACTGAGAGATTTGATCGACATATGTTTTTTTCTTTTACTACATAATGTATATCAAATGGTAATTGTAAATAGAAAATTACGAGTATTCTTTAAATCGAATGATCTTGTGATGTGAACTATCACGCAGTATGAAAATTGTTAATTATTACTCGCAATATCAGCTGGATTTAGCACTTAAAGCTATTTTATTCTGTGTTTTTTTTTTTTTTTTTTTTATTGTGCTTCTAACTGTATTAGCTTTTAACTGTTTTTTTTTTAATTTAGAACACCACTATACGTATTGTAATTTTTAATTTACCTCACTTAATACGAACTTTATGCAAAAAGAAGGTTAAAACATAAATCCTCTAAATATCTTGGAAGAAATCAGACCACTAATACATGTGAGTTATCCACTCCAAGTGAAAGACAGTGTCATTCCGAGAGATGAAAATTATCGAAACGATCCGCCATTAAAATTAAATGGCGAAATTCTAAAATCTTTAATTTGGAAAAGCATTAAAAGCGCAGGAAATGAAGTTGAGTAACGTTCGTTCGTTCGTTCGTTCGTTCGTTCGTTCGTTCGTTCGTTTGTTTTTTTTTTAAATTCGCTAAAACAATGTTACCGAAGAGGTAATCGTTTTACCTTTTCTTACGATACCTTTTTAGTTTCGATGCTGCGAACGATAAAAGTATCGAGCATCTTAATTCACCGAGAGATTTACCGTAAACGACAAGATTGCTCGTCAATTTTCTTGGATACGTACATCTTTTCTGGTCGAGTGCTATCGTACGAAAGAGCGCACTACAATTTACCGACGTAAAATTTTCAAAAAGCGCATCCAAGTTTTAGCGTAACGAAATTTAGTTTAGCGCGTGGCTAGTGACGCGTTTGATAACTCGTTATTAAAGTCGCTCCATCGACCAAACGAGGATTTCACTCCAAGAAATTTAGGGATTGTCTTATATAAACAAGAAAGGTTACGGGAATAAATGAGCAGAAGTGCCAGACATATACTGGCACTCCTAATACAGTTCAAAACTAACCCATTGTTTCTCGTTGCATTCTCCTTCTTGCAGTACTAAATGTGAACGAGGACATCTTCCAGTTGACTTCGCCGTCTCTATACGTGAAGAAATATCGTTGCCCGATGTGCGGCAGATCCTACAAGGTGCAGCGCTCGTTACGTCGTCACATGCAGATCGAGTGCGGCAAAGATCCACAACACAAGTGTCCCTACTGCGATCACTGCACCAAGTACAAGGCTAGCATACTCAAGCACATCATGCATATCCATCCTAACCTGCCCCTGACCTGCTAAAGCATCCGTGATCTTCAAGGTCAGGCTGGCCAGCCGTCGTACCTCATCAAAAACCTCATTCCGAGACACTAGCGTTGAAAGGAAAATATAGACCGACGACTATTTTTTATACAAGTGAGCGCGTTTTATGCACGGGTCCTCGCGTTACCATCGTTATGTTAACCGTAGCCGAATGCATTTTCGATCAGCCTGGAATACTCGCGTTGAATGACTTCTTTACAAAGAAAGGCGAAGAGTCGTGCAGTCTCACACGCAAATATTCATCATTTAATATGTCGAATCTTCTATGGATGTTATTAAGAATTCGTTATAATATGAGAAAAATCTATTACGTTTTTTTACAATACTTACAAAGTCGTTAGTAGTAGCGACTCGTACAGTATTTCTCTAAAGGTTTATTAAGTTCGTTATTCGGTTAATCGAGCCTTTGTCTTTTATTATTTGTTTCCTAATTGTCGTGCACCGTTGTCAAACTTATACTGGGTTATATTGGATTCATATAATATTTTCATGTAAGCGATACGAGAATTAAGAATCGGACGAATGTTTACGTATTTCGTGGGCTTTAAGGTCTGGTCATTTAAACTTTCATTACTATTAAGTTCCATCTTGTTCTCACGCACACAATAAAAAAAAAAAAAAAAAAAAAAAAAAAAAAAAAAAAAAAACAATACTGTGATAACTAATTTTTACGCTTTCTTTCTTTTTTTCTTAATTTATAATGCAGTTGCATTTTAACGTTAACAAGGAAGTTGTACGTAAATGTTATTATTCGAATACATTGAAACTTATTTCGCCAAAGTATGATAAAAGAAATTCGAAGCAAACTGCCTCGTAGTGTAATAAATGTTTGTTTAACGAAACCCTGCATTTACGTTTGTCCAAACAAACAGACGTTAAAGAAAACATTATTTCTTTGAGAGAAAAGTCGAATCTGAGCTTGCATACACCTATGTTAATTTCCAATTAAGCGAGTATCAGTGGATTAAAAATGAAAATGAATAAATTGAGATTATCTTTGAGTAAGTACGTTCAGTGAATGTTTATATTTGTGAAAACGTTTGGATGATAACGCGTTATGATCTTATCGAGTGTAAATACGAAGCAATATTGTAAATAACTTCCTATTATGTTCATTTTTCTGCAAATAAATTATTTACGTGAAAATCCTAAATCTATTATTCTCCAGTTGATACATCGAAAATTTATTCCCGCAAGATTAGTTTTAAAAACTGATTTTCATTTGTAGTAAATTATGTAATATTTGAAAAGGCGTTTTTCACAAAAATTAAGTTTCTTTCTTGCTTTGCTTTTTACCGAGAAAATCTGTACCAGCGGTGGTTCAGTCGCATTAACAATGTTGTACTTTTCACTGTCAATTACTGAAAAGGTTGCTTAGTCGGTGTACCAAGGTAAATAATAAAATCGACGTCGGTGACCGCATACATTTTGCATACACTTTAAAGGCCTAATAAAATGCAGCTAAATTGTCGTGGTTACATATCGCACACATTATTCACAAAAATAACGCCAACACTTCGCAAAACGATACATTCCAGACGAAACTGGAATAACAGTATGTTTTTCTGACCAGTAAAATCGTGTTTTTCGCAGGTGAACATCGTCATCGTCGTTGTCATCATCCGAGACAGCGCAGGTCACGTGGATTGGGTCGTTACGCTTGCGAAAATTGCAATCGCCGTTACTACGAGCTGAAAAACCTCAAGAGGCACATTAAGCAGGAATGCGGTAGAAAGCCAACGTACCAATGCGTTCATTGTCCCTTTAGGTCCTCTTATAAGACGCACATAATTCTGCACGGCAATCTACACGCTAATCATGAGAATCACTCGCAAAGACAGAGACAAATGCAGTCTTTCGTCGCGATTTATTAGCGCGCAATGTTAATTTTTTAGCTCGCAATGAAGAACACGCGCACTTGTTTCCTTTGGTATGAATGACTCGCTTTTGAAAAACCAGCGAACCCTTCTTTTTGAGAATCGATAATTGTTGCCCTCGATACGTTGAAGCTTGATCCAGCGCGATAATTTGTAATCAGACAGGGACTTAGGATTAAATAATAACTCAGTCGTAGACAAGTTCGTTTATCATTCTCAACTGTTTGTATCGTCAAGCTTTTATCAATAATACAATAAAACTTTTAGCTATTACGAATGGTCCACTTTTTAATATTAAATTACAGATGAACGTACTGATCACGCATTAATGTGTACGTAGAAATGAAAAATTAATGGGACGTGTGAATGATTGTAAAAAAGAGCCAATGAATTTGTCTTTTTATACGTTAAAATAATATTGCTTTATATAGCTTAAGACACATTTGTTGCTTTGTTCGATTATATGCTCTCCTGATTAACAATAGATTAAATTATTAATTAGATGTAAGGCGTAATGATAATGCGTTATTTAACGTATAGCTCTGTTGGTGATTTCCAAATGTACATGAAAGAATTGTTGTAATGTTGTTTGGTGATTAAGAAATTTAATTTAATTTATTTGAAACGATTAAATATTATATTTTATATACAATCCATCGAATAAACTCCGATTCATTCGATTTCTTTCAGTCTTCTTTTTCTCATACTATTCCTCTCATATACGCTGTCAATCATCTTCCTCGAATCGCAAAAGACAATTTTAATGGTCAAACGATAGCAACTAACTCGGTACTTAATAAGAAACATTTCTTTTAAAAGGAAAATATTTTTTTTTTTCTTTTACGATCCTATCCTCGAATAATATCGAAAGTACGTACAATATCTGCACGAAAATCCCCGTAAAGGCCGTATGTTAATAATGAAAAGTAGGCAAACGAGCAGCCGAACAGGTCGAGCGAAAAAATAACGACGAAAAAGTAAAAGCGTGAACGATCCATCAATGTGATTCCCCTCTTGTTGCAGACAAGTTATACCACTACATCAACACGAGCAGCAACGTGTGCGCGACCTGCGGTAAGGCCTATAAACACAAACACCACCTGAAGCGTCACCGGGACTTCGAGTGCGGCGTCGAACCCAAATTCAGCTGCGTCTACTGTCCTCACAAAACTCGTTACAAGGACAGTCTGATGAAGCACATTCTTGCGAGGCATGAGCGCGTTTGGAATCAGTCCCAGCAGCAGCAACAGCAACAGCAGCAGCAGCAGCAGCAGCAGCAGCAGCAGCAGCAGCATCAGCAACAGCAGTACTTTGAGGGAGGAACTCGAGATTTTGAGCCGACGATGCAGATGCAATTGGGCAGCTTCAATAGTTACAGCAACGAGTATTCGCAGAATTAGGAGAGGGAACGATTTGAGAAAAAGAGTGATTCTCGTTTTTGATTGGGTGTTTTTCAATTCGTTTACATGCTTTCCCTTTTAATTGTTTTCCGAATCTTTAATTGAAAGTATGTAAGGGGATGTTTTAAATTCTTATTCGATCGATGGAACGATTTTAAATGAAAAATAAGCGAGTATTGTAATGTAAGGAAGTATTATGAAAAGATTTTGCTCTTTATTGACACCGCATTAGTATTGTATCGGCAATATATGTACGTTAGCACATATGCGTTAGCAAATAGTTCAGTTAATATAGCTGTAATGAAAGACGAATAAATTATATCGACTTGTAGTCGTACAAAAGTAAATTACGCAGACTGTGAGATACCAATTTATTTTTATCTTATTTATATGCATTCCAAAAAATAAAGTAAACAAGAACGATGTACATTAATTTATTTATATTATCACAAATTATTATCGATTTAATTATGCTAAGGTATATAAATTTAGTTGTTGAAGATTGCATTATAAAGAATAATTGCGACAGTTTACCAAAGCTCGCGTTAGATTGGTTTTTGTCAATCTTTCTAGTATGTTAGTATTTAATGTTAATCGGTATTACATATCGTTTACAGGAAAGTCGAATATTATCGCGCAAAATATTAACGCGTTATTATATAGTATTTATAATTAATAATTACCGAAATTCTTATGCATTGCCTTTATCCATTAATTTTATCGCATCCAATCAAAAACGGATTCTATTAGGTGTAGTACAGCTACGGAAGTAAACGATATCGATTGTATTTATTAAATTTGATAATTAATATAAATGAAAATATTTTCATCATCCCAAATTATAGCGAGTAAGCATTTTTATATATGTACATACAATGACGAGTCAATTAAATTAAAAATATGTTTTCCAATTATTGTGATTACGTTAATATTCTTAATATAACCCTGTGTAGATGTTGTATTTATTCATCTTAGTTTTTAATTTTCATTTGTACAGTTGTTCGCGTGCTGCTCTAACTTAATCAAATGTTTTTTCTAGTGCAATGATAAAAATACATGTGTGTATGTGCGTATACATTACCCTGGAAAATATTTACATTACGCACTACTGACCATTCATTTACAATAATGAGTTTTCAGTTCTTTTCCTCGATTTCCTCGCCTCTTCGATTTGTTGGTTGAC
The DNA here is from genome assembly GCA_018907045.1 of Wiebesia pumilae. Lineage (NCBI taxonomy): Eukaryota > Metazoa > Arthropoda > Insecta > Hymenoptera > Agaonidae > Wiebesia > Wiebesia pumilae. The sequence goes on from JACCHZ010000022.1 coordinate 6,543,961, forward strand.
TTATGGATCACAGAAAGACATCGTTATTACAGTAAATCATGTAGTCTTATAAGTTTATGTTTAAAGTGAAAGATTAGTTGCACGACACCGCGCCTCAGAGCTGCAAAAGTCACGCATTAAATCATTAAATGTATAAGATAAGTCGCTCTGAAAGAAGGGATCTCGGTATTTTTACGGACTTAATTAAAATGCAAGCACGTCCTAAATAACGATTGATTGTAATTTCTACGTAAATGAATTGCAATTGAGTCCTGCTCGCTTCGGCTCCGGTAAAGATACTCCGACTCTTCCCATCGGAGCGATTATCGCGACTTTTGCGTGCGACCATCTGGTAAAAGTCGGGCGACTCGGATTAAGCCAAATTCACGCAGATCGCGAGGCAAATCCTAGCCGACCTAGACCAATGTCCAGGCTCGAAAGAAATGTTTTCTAAAGAAATTTCCATCGGTACCGGGACTCGCAGAGCTTCCCTCGGCTCAAAGTAAAACATTTTCGAAACGCGATAAATCGCTAAGCTCTGTAGTGCTGTCCCCGAGTCCCTCGCACGTCCTCGACTAACATCTCTCTCTCTGTCTCTCTCGTTTCAGCTCGAGGCTACACTCTCGACGCCCTGCCTTCCTTCCCCAAGGACTTCTACCTGCAGCGGCGCCTGCGCTCGAGCGAGAGTTCCTCGCCGCTCTACAGGCTGAGCGCGAGTTCCTGGAGCGCGCGCAAGTACTCGTGTGCGGAGTGCGGAAGGAGCTTCGGCGGTCGCGCCTCCCTCGTGCGCCACCGCGTCTACGAGTGCGCGGGTCCCGTCCAGCAGGAGCAGCCGTACCAGGTGGACCAGCAGGACAGGAGGGAGAAGCTGGCGGTGCCGGGCGGTCGCTCCAAGAGGAAGCACGTCTGCACCAAGTGCAACAAGAGCTACGCCTTCTTCACGTCGCTCTGGCGACACCAGAACTACGAGTGCGGTGTCGAGCCCAGGTTCGGCTGCACCGTCTGCCGGGCTAAATTCGCGCAGAAGAGCAACTTGGACCGGCACGTCAAGGCCAGGCACAGCGCATGAGTGCCGCGAGGGGAACGATACTCCGAGTATCTCCAGGCGCGTTCCTCACCGCGGTGGATGAGGATATCGCCGATGAGCGTCCAGGGCGCGTTAGGGATTTATTGAATTGAATGCACGAGCCAAAGAACGCGTTCGATTTCGGTAATTTAGCGCCAAGTGAGTCATTTTTCGATCGGTTTCAGTTGGACGTCGCCTCGAGACAAACTCCCTTTGATTGTGCTGCGAAATGTTATTCTAAAAAATACAACGAACAAGATAGTCGAAGATTATTCAATAATTACTTTGAAAATGCTCCACTGTAGTGACAATTATTTCGTTGTTTTATATTAATTTATGACCTCTGCGGAGAGAAGTTATTAATTTAAATTTTCAATTTGTTACCAAATGGTAACTTTGCTACTTCGCTAGGGACATTGTAATGCATTCGCATTAGTCTCCGTTTTTCCAAAAAAGAAAAAAGAAAAACCATTTGTTACAACGCCTTTATTAAGCTGAGAAAAGAAGACGCTATTTGATGCATAGAAGGCAGTTACTTCATTCCTTTGTGCAAATAATATTTTTCAGTTGTTAATATTTCATCGATTCAAAGTTTAATAATTGACTATTGAGAGTGAACTTTGTTATTATACTGTTGAATAATTTATTTTCTAGTTTTAAAGATGAATCGAGAGGGAGAATAAGTTTTTACGGAAACTTAAACTGTGCAGCAAAGAGATTTACGAAACAAATCATTATTCATATAGACAAAATGATAAGCTACAGTTTGATATCGTCCAGTTCTCTGAGGTTCGGGGAATATATTTTCATTTCAGAATGTAGAATGAATATTCGATTTATAATTAATTAACAAAATTAGTGCTAACAAAATTAAGTGCTAACGTCACCTATCGGCAGTATAATATTAATTTCTTTGAACGCGTCTAACCGTGTAATCATAAACAATACACGTACGAGCGATTTTTTAACTTTTTGCATAATTTCAAAAAGGGAAAAAAAAAAGAGAGAGATTCATTTTTTCCCTTTAATTTTATTTGCTAATCTCCAGAAGCTCAATAAAGCTTGCGTACCATCGAATAAAATAAAGATACTTTATTTTCTATTGCCTGGTGATATAATTCCAAATTGCAAGTGAAATTTGCAAGAAAGTCAATATATTTTGAAAAATTAGTTATATATTAATATTATAGTGATTTAAGTTAAATCTATTATAAAATCTACCGAGATAGAGTTTATCTTACTTCCAAGTGCTATGAATTAAACAAATACTGGCGCGAATAGAATTTATCGTCGAATAACTTCATTTAAATTTTAGGCAACTAAAGAATAATTGTGAACGGTAATAATGAACTTTACTTTGAAAATTAATATTAAATTATCACGTATATTCAAGGTACGAATTTACAAGAATTCTTACTTTATAAACACATGCGTAAAGTATACATATTGTTTATATTTTTTATTTAATTATTAAAAGAAAATTTTATAATTAATGTTCGAAACTATAGAATAGTAGTTACTTTGTAAGAAATTGAAATTGAAGTAAAGGCGCGATACCATCGATTATTTAAATTGTTATTTTCTTACTGTTCAACGTCGACGGAAATTTTTCGTTTTTCTTTTTCGTTCGAGTGTATCAATTTTGGAAACGAGAATTCGATGCTTTTCCAACTTCATATTCATGCGTCTCAACATTCCATGTATTAGCCTATTTAATTTATCACGTTGGCGATGAAATGTGTTAACCAAAGTATTTTATGTATTACGCTAGGATTTTTCTTCTCAAAGATTTATACATATTATATGATAGGAAGAAAGTTTTACGTTAGTTTCCTTCCTTTCAAAACTTCTGTCTTAACAATTATAAGATTAAGCGAATAGTCAATTTACATGTCCTATTCATATCGATAAGTTCTGTGTTTTATAGGTCTCCTAGGTCTCCTAGGTCTCCTAGGTCTCCTAGGTCTAATAAAAGAGTTATATTTTTGTTTTCTATAATAAATATAAATGAAACTTGTTCCATGCACTGCTATAAGAATTTAGAATAAAGACTATTTGTATAAACTAATAACAATTTTTCATTAATAAAATAAACGATAATTACGATTGAATGGTCTAAATAATTCTAGTATAAGAAACACCCACTCATCGTGTCGTAAAAAATTTAATCCTGTTTTAGCAGCCTATGTAGCAGCAACTTTATAATATTAAAATAATATTAAATTAAAACGTTTTTGTATTCTCAGAGTCTTAGCCTTCGCACTCTGGATAGTATTTTTTATTGGAATTTTTCGTCTTGTTCCTGCAACTTCGTGTTATTCTCGTAAAACTTTGTTACCGCCTGTATCAGCCTTGCTTAACGAATTCGTACATTATTGTTCGTACGTAGACGGTGGTAGCAAATTATTTGTGAAACATCAACTTGGAAAAACCTCTTGAGATCCGAAAAAAACATTGTATATCATTGTAATGAAAGTTTTGAAGGTAATTGGAACTTAAACTCTAAAATTATCATGAACATTTGATACGTGTTTTAGCAGATCTGCAAAGTTTGATTCATCTCCCTGCGTTCTATCGAATAATGCATTCATTACCTTGTATAAACATTTATCAATAGTGTGTGTGAAGAAAAGTGGGAGTAATGAATTTTGCTCGCGTTAATTATTGTTCATTTGCAAGCAGTGGAATTCTTCGTCTTACTGATTTAGTCAAACAAAATACAGTAAGATGTTATATAATGCAAGGAACATTGAAAAATCGTCGGGATGTCAAGATAAGTGCAAATTTTTAAAAATATCATCAGCTTTACGCCTAAAAAATCTCAAATCTGAAGATTAAACACCAATACCTATAAAATGTCACAATTTTATCGAACAAAAAAAAAGATGCGTTAAAATTTTGTCTTTTCATTATTATCAACGCTTGTATATTGGGCTTCTAAGAACCTAGAGACTTACGTAGGGGAATACGTAGAATGTGTAGAGCAAGCAATTATTTTTCTCTGTCTAACCGAACATCATCCGGTAATAATCACCAGTGGATTTACAACCAGTGGAGAACAACGTCCAAGACGTTGGAGGTACCAACATTTCCAATTTTCCGTGATAAGATGGTAAGATTCGCCGTGTGTAACACTGGCCCTATCCTTATCTCCTGTTTATATACGCTCGACGTATATTTACTACACTAACGAGAGCCGACGGCTCTGCTTATCTGTTCACAGGTGTCTCGATCTGTTTGCTTTATCGATTGTCATTGTTCTACGTCATCGGCGAGTGGTTCCGCCAAGTCACCGTCACAAGTATCAACGAGTGCCCCGTTACGTCTGACTATTTGTAAAAGTAACATCGCGATTAGGCGACATCCTGTCCAGCGGCATGGAATACACGTTCCATCCAATTTCACGACGTCAAGGAGGTTCTTCGATTGACCAAGACTAACTTCTTTGGTCGTTTTTTCGTCTTGGATTAAGAGCCCCGTTCGTTTCGACCTGTTTATTTACTCCCTGTTATTTTGGAACTCGAGGAAGGACTCGAGTTAAATTGATGCGTTGTATTCTTAAATACGGGCATGTTTTTATTTTAGCGATCCATTAAGTAGACTAGTGAAATTTATCTTTCTAAAATTGTAAAATAAACTATAAAATAGCCATCTGCCCATTATCATCTTCCCCATCATTGAATCATCAATGTTATTATTAGCAAGAAAAGTATCAGTCTTTTGACGTATGTTAAAATTATTTTCTCAACGACGATTTTTTACGGAGATTAGGAAATAAAAGTGGTCAGTCGATATGTATACACTGAACTATGTATTTTCATGTAACATTGTTTTCAGGGAAGAGTAATAATAGTTGCGTGCTTATTTATATTTTGAAAAAGGCTGGATTGGAAAGCAGAAGAATGTACTTTTTGAATATAACATTAAATCAGAAGTCATTGTGGTTGAACTCTGAAGAGCCTAATATATACATTTAAAACTGTTGCCAATTATTGTAAATACATTTTAAAGCAATAAGCTGCCCGAAATATGATCTCGGACTCATAAATGCGATTGTTTAAAAATGATATTACGCAGTTCAAAAAATCGTGTGATGCATGTAACGACCGTAGAGAAATAAAGCCGATTAATACTGAAATTAATGCTGAACAGAGTGATGTTTCGTCATTGCATGCTGTGCGTCTCTGAAAGTTCTGAATTTGGGACGTTTTCATGTAGCTGTTTAAACACAAGTTTTGTCACAAAATTAATACGTTATGTTTTGTTTAAATTATTATTAAATTATATAAACATTCTTAATGTTTTATATGTAAGGTCATTTATATGCAACGTCAACGGAATTTTCTTTATTATTGCGAGCCAATGACGCGGTAGTTATAATTCATTATTGTCATTTCATGCCTCAAATTGTTAATACAACGATATCGTAATTACACATAATTACACAATGTAATTAAAAAGAAAACCTGATTAAATAATGCGACAATATCTTTAATTTTATTGCCTATCTATAATTTTATCACTTGATCGATCTAACCAACGAATCGTAGGTCACGTAGAATGCGATTGACTCATAGTTATCGAGAATCTTCTCGTCGCCTCGGTACTTAGGGCTTTCACGTGAATTACCAAACGAGTTTGTCCGGACAAAGTACCGGGATTCTCTGTCTAAAAGGAAAATGAATTCTCTTTCATATGAAAGTAAGACATCGTCACTGACTTGGTTCGTCCTTTCCTTCGTTTCAGGTCCTTGGAAGAGTCAAACTCAGCCGCGAACGTCGCGCAGCCTCGATTTGTTCGTCGATGTGGGGACTCTGAACTGCCAGACGTGCGGACGCGGCTACAAGAAGAAGGTCAGTTTGATCCGTCACCTGAGGTACGAGTGCGGGGGACGCAAGAACTTTTCCTGTCATCTGTGTCCAAGCAAGTACACTCAGAATGGCACATTAAGGCTGCACCTGCTTAAGACGCACAACGTCTACCTGCCACCAAAGAAGAAAACACGCTTACATGTCGATGAGCTGCTTTGATTTTTGAATATATCAGCTCCTGTTGTAACGCGAACAAATTATTTTTACCAGAATGAAAGTTTGTCTTACCTCGAAAAGTTGCGATATTGTTTTGTTTCACCTGCTTGTAAAAGAAGCTTAATTTTATTTAGACGTTCAAAGTGTCGATATCGAATTTGTAAAATGGAATATATATCAGATGTATAAAGGATTAAGCTCAATGCGACATCAGATTAAACTCGAGAGTCACTCAAAGGTCTTTGTTAGGATTAATTTGTTTATTTTTTTCTTTTCCACTTTTCAAAAGAACACCTGATTTCAATCGTATTTCAACGAACAGACTTCTAATTACTTCATCATAATTCTCGCTTTTCCACTGTAGTATTATTTTTTCTTACATTCGTTACAATCATTAAATATTAATAAAGTATTTTGCAGTTACACGATACTGAAGTCTTGTGTTGCGTATGAAGAGAATTTTAAGTTTGTATTCGTAGCTAAGATAATAAATATTTTTATTCGATATGTTTCATCGATTACTTTGTTACACTTAGTTTGTAGAAAATGTATGAACGTAGAAAGAACGTGAATATTAGCAAAGTTACGCAGGGGCTTCCTGAGTAAAATATCTCTCCTCGCTTCGCCAAGAACGTAAGATTGACGTGTGCGTAGTGATGTATTCGCAAATGTTTATAATGTAATTATTTACGTTGCAAGGGAGGCTAAGAGTAAACAAGCAGTATTTGAAGAGCCAAACATCGTTGAAATGTAGAATTCTGTTAATAAACGACTTAGGTTAACTTGTACTTTCTACTTAATTTCGGTACACGATTGTAATTCATGTAGTATGTCGCGTTGCATCTGTTGTCGTTCAAACATTATTTCCTACTTGCTACATATAATGATGAAAGTATGTTTATAAATAAAGCAGGAATAAATGTATAAAAACTGTTCTCTAGATTATATCCTTTGCAGAATAAAAAATGAAAAGCAGCTTTAATATGCTCACTTTGCAATACTTGGTTAATCTCTTGCGAACTTCACCTGTCGTAAGTGGGTGTCGTAACCTGTCGTTTCAAAAGGTGCTTTAACAATTGCTCCCAATATATCGAGTTCCGTACGTAAGATTTCCGTGTGAAATGTATTTGCGATTAAATTTGAGGTCATTATCCCTGCTCATCGGTCGATTGTGCACAATTTGTCCATCACCTAAGCTCGCTAGTCGTTGCTGCAAATTGCGTAAAGAGGCCGAAAACCAGATTAGTCCGAATTTCTCTTCGTGCTTTCGAGCTTAACCCTCTTCACGCCTCTCGGGCGAATTTTACGCCCGGTTCTTATACTCACCCCCCCCCCCTCACCGAGTCACCGAAATCAACGAGCTCGCTAACGGCCGACCGATGGGCTTTTTTTTGCAGAAGTCTGCGTGGACTACGGACCGATCCACCCGTGCAACCCGGTCATGGTCCACGAGATCGCCAATCCTGGACTTCAGTGCGAGAGGTGCGGTAAGAGTTACTCCCTCAAGCACAACCTCCAGAGGCACGTGAAGTTCGAGTGCGGCGGTCAGCGACGATTTTGGTGTTACCTCTGCCCGAACAAGTACACCCAGAACGCCAGTCTACACAGACACTTGCTGCACAACCACAACGTCGACGTGAGGGACGCGAAGAAGAGACTTAAGTACGGGTCCGCGGCTCTTCAGTGATCGCGCCTCGTCATCCTCGTCCTCCTCGTCATCCGGCTGAAACTGGTACTCTGTTGGTAAATTATTAGAAATTTCTGTCGGAGTCGATTCCGATGACTTGGAGCTATCGAGGCGAAGCTGGAGGTCGTTCCTGTCTGAGAGCGAAAAGAGGCTACACTTACTGGAGCTCCTCTGGTATTTATTCGCGAAAAGCGAATAAATATCGATCACGAACTGAAAAGTGAAAATGAATGTCGTCCGCGGGAAGTCCATGAAAGTCGCGTTATTTTTGTAAGAAACAGAAGGTTTTGTATTGAAACGCGCATTTCCCGTTCGAATATTCAAACGTTTGTTTCGAGCTTTGTTTCAACTCAGCACTCATATAATACAAAACACTTGAGACTATGCAGGTATGCATATCTTCTTATTCGTGAAGAAGAAATTGAGTAAGATATTCCCCTTTGCGTTATGATTTATAATAAGAAATCGATTCTTTTGATAAAGCGAGCTCACGCAACTGCCTGTCAAGTTATCAGAATGAATGTTTTTTTATCATTTTTTAAGACAAGAATGAATTTTCTGTTTCAGTCGAGGTTTGGTTTCCAGAGTTAATTTTGACATTAGAAGAAGTCCGTGATTTAATTTCTTTTCTTAATATTTTTTCTTAATTGCAAAAATGTTTGCGTCATTAGAAATGCCATAGGTTTGATGAATTTTCTATAAAAGACTGTTTACCGTAAAGGTCCCACGTTTTACTTTTATATATTTATTTTAATAGCAAAGGTAAATGTCTTAAGTATTATTAAATATTTGCTTTCATGAAAACCTGAGGAGAATTTTAATCAGTAGTCTATCGTAAACGAGAAAAGTACAAATTAAATAACGGCGTATTTTAAATGCGATCTGCATTTTAAATTTTAGTGCTCCAACTGTTCATGCATTTGCAAATCTTCATTATTTAGTTACGTTGCGGACGATTAATTTATAATTGTTTTGTACATATTCAACGGAAATATTTGCAGATTAGACAGTCACTACTGATCAAGTTATTTTTATCTTTATCTCTCTCTCTCTCTCTCTCTCTCTCTCTCTTTTTTTATACTCTGGTAGTCTCTAAGAAACAATGATGCAACCCTATGATGTTTTAAAGTGTCTCCGCAGAAAAGAAAATTCAAAGTGATTTTTTAAGCTTCAACAATTTTTAAAAAAAAAAACTGTTTTGTTTAGAAAATCGTAATTATTAAGCTGTATACGTAGTATATATTTATGTTTATATCCTATCATTTGAAATAACCAATAATATATAACGTAAATTCGTAATCTCCTTAATACAGTTGAATTTGTGTAAAATTTAATGCGATGCAAATATATTTGTGTAAATACATGTTTCTAGGGCTTTTTTTTTGAAAAGAAAAGATCGAATGGATAAAGTCGATTAAAAATTTGAGCTGTAACACGCACGCACACGCACGCACGCGCGCGCGCACACACACACACACAAAAGTATTTATTTGTTACAATGGGGCACTTATCCTCAAATTTATTGTACACTGTATTAAGTGAATTAAAAAATTGGATTTAATACATTCGAGACGATTAAGAGTAATTTTAACTCACACACTTTTTGCAGAAGCAATACAAACAACTTACTATTTGCGTAAATTTCAAAAAGCAAAAAATAGTTTTAAATGACGTTTCATATATTCGAAATTTAATTTAAAATAATAAATAACTATTGAAAGTTCAAAAATTTCTTAATCGACAGGATTTTTATACATTTTTGATACGTACCTGAAACATTTTATTTCAGGAAAAAATTGCGAGTAGAGGTAAATTAAATCAATCTTTTTCCCATTAAACTGATGGGAAATTATTACGTATTATTCAGAAGAAAAACATTTTTGTAGATTTGTAAAAATCCGATTAGTAATTTAAGTATTAATAATTTACTTTAAGTACAATATTAAAGTTATTACCGTTACGTAAGAGTTATTAATTAATAAAAATCTAGTACTTTTATATTATATGCTACTAGTGATCTTAATGAATAATAATGATTTGAGAAGAATTCACGAAAATACTTTCATCAAAGGACTTGTTGAGTAAGAGCTTCAGATGTACACTTCCGAATTAGAGTTGATCTCGTTAGTTAATGAGTGTTACTTATTTAATTACTGCCGACTTTTCAAATAAAGCGCTAAACATACCGTTAGTTCTGCTTGTAAACGTATGTCCATTAACGCGTAATACGTAATGTTATTCCTATAATTACAATTATGCAGAAAAAAAAATTTTAAACTTAAATTATGTATATGAAATTTAATTGTTAAAATATAAAAAATGTTTCCAATCTTATAATTAATGTACTGTTCTTAATAATAGGTATAATTTTCAATTATGTGTCAGCCCCTATGTTGTAACTATAAAATGAACTGTTACTCTAAAGTGTAAGATTAAATATTTAAATTATTTCTTCCTTTTTCTCTTATTTTATAAAATATGCATCGCATTGAACGATTTTTATACTTCATACGATAGAAAATGCGAATAGAGTTTCTTTGTCGTTATAATGGTGTACCACAATTTCATCTTCTAGTTGCTAAAGTTACACAGTTTTCGGGACGAATACTCAAGAATAATATTTAAAGAAGCACATTTTGCTCACACGACATCATCTTTTTATTTTTCAGGAAATCCAAGGTTAAACGCTTGTGACAAATGCGGTCGTTCTTACCAATCCATTTACAGTCTGAAGAAGCATTTGAAATTTGAATGCGGTGGACAAAAGAAATTCGCCTGCAATTTATGCGAGAAGAGCTTTACGCAAAACGTCAGTTTGCGGCGCCATCTTCTCCAGTATCATAATATTTATCGCCCTCCACTCAAGACTTGCCCGAGATACAAACATTAATTTTAACAAAGACACTTGAGTTTTATTTTCAGTTTTACTTTCAGTTTTACTTTTAGTGGATTTTTGTGCGTGTGTGTTTGTGTGTGTGTGTGCGCGCGCGCGCGCGCGCGCGTGTTTTCCATCGATTTTTGCAACTTTTTTAACGTTTACTTTAATATTGTATTTATTTTACGTGTATTTGACATTTGAGAAGGCAGTTATTATTTAGAAATTGCAAAAGCATAAATTTCATTTTAAATATTAATGTCTTTTTAACAATATTTTTGAGAATTTCTGAAAATGAAAAGATATTTAACTTAAAGAAACGTCCACCGAGCTCAATTATTTATCACTAAATATCTTTTATGCGATTAATTTTTTCACTGGTAGTTTTATTGCAAGTTATTTATAAAATATCAAATTATACATATTAATTTTAATGTTCTGCATTACTTTACTTGCAAGCAGTCGTGTTGTATTTTTGAAATTCAAGGTTTGTAATTTTGAGCGATTTTAGATTAATCTTTACTATTATTAAAATAAGTTATGATGCCGCTACGAATACTAATACGATAAATGTGCCTTATGATTATGTGTTTTGATCCCAATGCCATTTACGAAGATTAAAATATTCGGAAAATTAAGAGCTGTGTGTCGTGTATTATTACAATATTTTAATTGAGCTTCTCACGCGACGTTTCTTATTCCTTCGTATTTTTATACAAGTACAAATGTTAAAATATTAAATTGGTGTTAAGTATATCATCTCGTTCTTTCATCCTAATTGAAATGTCTATAGATACTGATTAAACAATGCAACACATATTTCTCATGGTGTTTTAAGAATTTGTAAAAACGACATTATCAAGAATTTACCGGTTCACCGTTTAAAGAAGATTAGCGAAACGTAGCATTTTCGGATGATTGTAAGTCTTTGACGAAATGAATGTTCAATTATAAATATATTAATGTTATTTAATTTAAGTTTATGAGAATTAGTTTTAAACAAAATCTGTATGGAAGTCGCGTGAGTTATATCAATTTTTCTCCGAATCAATGTCTATTTATACGTGAAAATATTTTAAAACTTCAATGCAAATTAATTGCACAAAGATTTCATTAAGTGTTTATAATGATTTACTTTAGAGAATCTATCCGCAGGTGTTTAAAGAATTTTACAATAATGTACACAAGTCTTTGTATAATAGTTAAATATTGGGACTGAAGTACTTGATCCTTGCATCGATAAACATTTTCACGAGTAAAGTTCTACGCAGTTTCAACAAAATTCTTTTAGATGATAGGTTTCATGTTATACTGAAAAAAGGATTAGTCGTATTTTTTTTATGTGATACATATTTAATGAAAATGTTGCAGGCTCTTAAATACTAAATCTTAATGAAGAAAAGTTCTTGTCGTGTCATTCGTTCCAGTACAGCTGTTATGTAGCACTTTTTCGGAAAGATTCGGGAGAATTGCGAGCGCAATGTGCATCGTCTCAAGCGTAATTAAAAATAATATGTAGTACAGCTATCGGTACAGTCTTAAGAGGCAGATGAACTATTTCTGTTGTCAGTGTCCCTACAGCAAAACTTGACTCTCTTGCTGACGTTTCGTATTTTTACCCGAAATCGAGTCGCAGAAAATTTGATGATTACTCCTTTTCTTCTAATTTTATCTTATTTTTGAGAATGTACGTGAGATGAATGAGATGTCAAAAACTTGTGCGGTGAAATTCAAGGTAAATGTTTCGACTTTGTTCGACGGATTAACGCATTTCACGCATTTCACGCTAACGAGTTGAATAAACGAGTATACCTTTGAAAATACAATTCTTACTACTAGCGCATTTTTCCAATATAATGGGAAACAATCGAATGGCTCTTATAAGTTAAATTTTTTGTAATAAAACTATGATATGAGTAGACCCGAGTACAATGTACGCGTGCGTATGTGAATACGTATTATACACACAAATATGATTGATTCGCTTTACTATTTGTTTTTTATTTATATAAGAAATAGGCTATTTATTCTATAAGAGTTTACTATTACATTATTACTGAGTTATTGTATTAAATGTATATACTAAAAGATTGATCTCGCACGAAGAAAAATAAAAGAAACTAAATTTAATAAGTAAGCCTTTCTTTACTCAATATTAAAAAGCAATAATAAATTTTTATACCGAGTCTTATAGTTCTTAAATTTATTCCTTTATTTTTCGTTAGAAAAAAAATTCTTGAAGGTTCCATTCTTTTCATTGTTTTCATTTCTAACGCAATTTCTATAAGAAAAGGATATATCATAATTTATCGATTACATCGCGTGCGTTTTTTTTAGTTTTTTTTTTTTTTTTTATTTAAAACGAATTTCCTTACGTCCAGAGAAAATTTTTGTTAAACTCATTCACTAATATTCTAATATGTCAAGAGGTTTTGGTGAGTATTGCCCGATTCAAATGTTTTCACGGGCGTGTCTATTATTGAAAACTGTGATTTTGAGATGATACACATTTTTACCAACTTTGAATTTTGTGCCTTAATTTCAGCGACTCGCACAACGTACTTTTATTAAATAATTCGTTCTAGAATGCGCTTTAACTGCGTTTAGGCCTCTTGCGTTATTCCTAAATATGAATAATCAAGAGGTTACTCGAGATCAGGTTCTGTGTAAAGCCTGTGTGAACTCCATAAAGACAACAACCTATTCGTTATCATTCCTTTTCGTGCACATTTCCAAAATTAAGTTCTAATTTCCAAATAAGAAAATAATCCATATCCAACACCACGGTAATGTTTGCATTCTAGTATTACAACTCCTAGATATGCAAATACGACGTACGTAACTAACACATTGCGAAAAGCTGAAAATTAGCGTCGCAAAAAGTAGTCATGAAACTCGTTTCAGCACCTGATCCGATCTAACCCAGTCCGAACCTATTTATGTTTCAGATTTCTCGTCGACGAGCTTTCACGAAGCCATACCTGGATCTGCCTTGGAAAAGAAATGGTCACCGACAAGGACGCAATACGTCTGTCCACATTGTCGAGCCACGTTCCAGCTGAAAGGTCTACTCAAGCGTCACATGCAGCTCACCTGCAAGAAAAATCCACGAGCCGCCGTATTCCAATGCAACTTCTGCACCTACAAGAGCATGTACAAGGCGAACGTCGAGAGACACGTGAGGAACGTCCACGACCGCGGTAGCATCAAGTTCAGGTGCAATCTTTGCAATTTTCGTAGCAAATACACCTCCTGCGTGCGCAGGCACATGAAAACCTTCCATGATCAGAACTTTGCGGACTTTCCTCCGAGGGCCGAGTGAAAAGGACGAATCCTTCGAGGGAGTCGCCAGGGACTTTGCTTTTCACGCGCACCACCTACATTACTTGTGCACGAGCTTACACTAAGATTGTGCGTCAGGACGTTGGTCAGAGATCGGGATCGAAATCGGGGTGTTATTAAGTAGATTAAAACCTTCGCATGATAATCTTACTTTATTTTCGTTGGTTCATGGGCGTAAGTACGATCCAACGTTAGTAAGGACATGCAAAAATGTGGAAGTACAAAGTAAGATTGTACATAAGTGTTTTCAAACGAGATCCAATGGGATGTCGTATATTATTATGAGCTTTGAACAAAGAAATTGATTCTTTATTTTACATCGCTTTTAATTTAAGAAATGCACGCAAAATTTTGTAAAACAGAATATACAGTTGTGAACTTCTTATTCTAAAAATGGCTATTCGATGACGGTTGGAATCCCCGAATAATATATAATATTTTGCCTTGCTTTAAGGGTTACGCTAAGGATTAAGCTAAAAATTAAGATTCTTACTTGGAGTACACGAAAACTTATATTATTCCCAATTTCATTAGATTTTATTAATATAACGATCTTGATGAAGAGCCGCTTGCGCAATAAATTGAGATTTATGATTTTTACTTGAATAAAATTAATTTATTTGCATTTTAATGAAAAGATACTTGCTTTACTACGCGGATTAACTCTTCATTAACCAGTGTTTGCACAAGTCGGTACTTTTCTATATCGAATACAATTTAGTGCATTTAGTTGGAACTGCGTGTGAATTAGTAAGAGTCTGGTGAACGTTATTTCAAGTGGCAAATTGTGTGATTTTCCACTTTTATAGGGATTCTTATAGTTTAGTTTAGCATAAAAATATTTAAATATTTCTCGCCGTCTTTTATTATTTTATAAAACATCAACAATTGTTACGTCTCACAATATACTTTATATTTTGTGCAAGCAAGTAGTACGTACGTATTATTATAAATTTTGTAGTGAATTACGAAAATATGTTTCAATTAGTATGTGCATTCTATATTTTATTAAAAATATTATAGTTGCTTTTAGTAATTTAAACTGTATTGTAGGTAAATTATTTTGATTAGAGTATCCTTACGTAGAAGTTTCATCGAGTACGTATTTTATCCGTTACATTAAATCTCTTAAATTTCATATTGTAAATGCTCAATTTGGTATTTGTAAGTGTCATTTATTATTTATAGACGTCACACTTATAAGAATACTACCTTCAAATAGATATAAATTACGTTTCATTTTATGTCTGCGATCTGATGTTTAGATTTTATTTTTATATTAAGACAGAATAAAATAAGACACTCAACGTGATAGTAGTTAATAAAGTTTCTTAGACATATATATTAAATATTTATTGTTTTTAAGATTTTTATAATTTGTAAATAGCGAAAAAATTGTAACAGATTTTAATTTCATATTCTCCCCAGTATGTTTTTAAATAAAATTTAACTTATTAAAGTAATTGTTTTTTCTTTAATATTGAGAATTTTTGTAGAATTAGAATATTATAAATATACCGCTGGTAATGCTATAAAAGAAAAAACTGGAATTCTGTTGTATCGGGAAGTACTATGAGGTAATGTGATGAGATTAATCTCTCTCTCTCTCTCTCTCTCTCTCTCTCTATATATATATATATATATATATATATATATATAAAAGAAACAGAATTCCTTCAGAAGCAAAAGTGAGTATCGCAAGAGAATTTTTAAAATAAATCTCGCATGTTTACGCTTTAAGTCTGTTTGGAAAATAAAATACTTTCAGTAGATGGCAAAGAAATAAGATTTCAAGGTACACGTCAAATAAAGGAAATAAAATAAATATTTGTATGACGAATGTTGACCTCGTATCATCGTATTCTAACACAAGTCTAATTATAAGCATGGCTTATTCCAATTATAATTTATCGTGTTTGAATATTTTTCAATTTTTAAAGACTGTAAACAACATGTTTTGCTTAAGCTTTTATCTATTTTAAATTATATTCCAAGTCGAAAAAGAGTATCGAGCATCTTGTAATATATCGTTTAGCTTTTTACTCTGAGAATTATAATTAATGTAATTTAAACTTAAGCACTCTTAAAATGAGAGGTGATTGTTCTTTCAGTATGCAACTCATAATTACGGACATCGCCCAAATTATTTAACATCGTTACCGCCATAATTTTAATTTTTGTTCAAGTTATTTTAACTGATTTGTTCACAAATGGAAAAACTATCTCAATGAGAAAGAGGAGAAATGTAAAATGTTCACCACAGTTTTGTCTTCACTAATATCGCCATCTCATCTTGTTTCAGTAGCAAACTTACCACAGCGTAACAGTAACAGCAGTAATGAGATAAGTAATACAGATTGTAATAAATTAAGACGATTTTTGAATCTGGTACACGTTTACCGGGAAAATTGTGCAGTTCGTTAGTGTGGAATCGAAACTCTGATTGAACGAGGTGTTAATCCTAGATTCAGCTGCGATTATCGATCCTACGAGAGTCCGCATACGTGACGCGTGGACAATCACAAAAGGAAGCATTACAAGTGAATTTTGAGACGAACGGTCTTGGCAAAGTTAGTAAAGCTTTTTTTTCGTAGATTGAAAATATTATTGGAGTGAAATCGAGAAACTTTTGGATTCCAAAGATCAGTTGATAATTAGTTGCTCATTGGCTATGAAGACTAATTTAGTTCATAGAAAACTTTGCTTTCCTTGAAAGTTAGTAGGTTTCTTATGAACAAAGAAACGTGGTGTCTGAGCTAATGACATTAAGAATTTTAATTTTAATACAAGAATGTGCGGGATGTGGTGCAGTTTTCAGGAAACTTGTAATAAACTCAATGTTTTCTTTCGTTTTTGAACGATAATTCGCTTGAGTTATGTAATTATTACATTTTAAATTATGTTTATACGTAGATAAATATATACTAAATTGTGTATTTTTATAAAAAATGTTCTAATCCTTTTCTAAAAAACTGTAATACCATTAACATTTTAACTTTTAACTTATTATATAAATTACTCGATTAATTATATTTTCTTTTACATTGAAAATAATAATCTTTAAATGTTATAAATTTTGTATATAGATTTGTTCGATAATCAAGCGATCCTAATAAGGATCGGGGAAATAATTGTAAATGTATCGTATAAAATAAATTACCTCGTCCTGCCTGATCAATTAAAAATTTTGTTAATTTTTTCAGGTCAACGATACCTAAATAATATTGATCAACAAGAAATTCTAACCATCCCAAGATATATTATATATAAGTTAATATATTAAGCTTCGGCTTATTTAAGAGTAGAAAGTATCAAGATAGATTTGTGTGTGTGTGTGTGTGTGTGTGTGTGATTCATTGCGTTAAATATTCTTAAGAGAAATTGTTTTCTTATATCAATTTGTTAAAAGTATCAGTATTCAATATTTCGACAGCATTGTATTAAATATCACGATAAGTTTTTATAAGACATTATGCCAAAATTTAATCAAGATATAAAAATGGAAAGTTTTCATCGTTTTAATATTAGATTACATTT
The DNA here is from genome assembly GCA_018907045.1 of Wiebesia pumilae. Taxonomy (NCBI): domain Eukaryota; kingdom Metazoa; phylum Arthropoda; class Insecta; order Hymenoptera; family Agaonidae; genus Wiebesia; species Wiebesia pumilae. Next base: position 6,561,474 of record JACCHZ010000022.1, read on the forward strand.
ATAATAAAATTTTTGGCAAATATAATTTAAAAGAATTTGTTGCATGCAATATTTCAACTTTAAGCGAATTAAGGGAAATACATCAAACGATCTTACTTTATGAGAATAGCACTCGTTATGGCTATAATGTGTAAAATTTTTACACACTACATCTGTTTCATGAAAGGTATTGCAAGATATAAATCCGTTGCAGTATCATTTTTTTTTTAAATTTGTGATTCTTTATTGTATGCTTTTTCTAAAATGACATCAGATACGAAAACGATATACAGATCGGAACAGCTAATTAAAATGTCATTATTGAGAAATTATTTAAAAATTCATTTATGTTTAAATTTAAACATAAAGCCAGCATATCAATATTAAAAGAATTTATGTTTCATGAAATTAAATTTTACACGTTAAATGCAAAGTAGAGTTGTTTAAATAAAAAAATGTATTTTTTGATATATTGAGCGGACACTTATTAACGAAGAAAATACGTGAAATATTCTACTGGAAAATACGTAAACATTAATTACATAATGTTCGTGATCGTATACATTAATGAAATTTAATTTTTCAAGCGAGATAAATACTCTTGGAAAAACTTAATACCTCTTTCTTTAATTATGTTCTAAAAGGATCAATTTTATAATATTTCTTTCATTTTCTATTGATAAAGTAGATATTTAAAGATAGACGTGTAAAATACAATAAAGTCCATAATTATATTATGATTATTATGCATGTTGCGAGTCGATGTATTTAAAGTTTTATCGGTATTTTCATTTTGAGATGTCGTTGATACTTTTAAGTCGTAACGTTTATCATTCTACAACACTTTTAGGACAATATTTATTCGCTATCATCGAAAAAGTACAGAATAACTGTGCTACAGCGTGCACAACATTTTTATAATAATAATTCATTATTTACATTTCAAATGAAACTCTAAAATATAACGAAATCTTGAAAGTTTAATAATGTGTTATTCGAATTCTCCTTGCATTTTCATTTTTGAAATATGTTGCAAACCCATTTCATATAGTTCATATACATATGGTTAATAACACACAAGAAATTCTAATAATTTTTCTGTTTCGTCGTATTCGTGAAAACGAGAAACTCGTGAGTTTAAGAAACGTCAAATATTTATAAAGTAGTACAAAACTCGTAGACTGCATTGCTTGAATTTTATTACCTTTTGAATGCTCTCAGGACTTTTACCATAACTCGAGGACGAATCTCTTTTATTATCACACCCGTGTCTGTCTCCAATTTTTGTTTTTCTTTAACCCCTCGTACCCGAAAGAAAAGAAAAGAAAAGAAAAAAAAAAAAAAAAAAAAAAGAAAAAAAAAACCCTCCGAGAAGCCATCACTAACATCCCGGCATTGCTTTTCTGTTTGCAGCCTATCGCAAGACTTACGTGGGCGAGCACATGCTCGGCTACACGTGCACCAAGTGCAGCAAGTTCTACAAGATGTGGAGCAATTACCTGAAGCACAAATGCGAACCGCCGCAGTTCAAGTGCTCGCTTTGCCCGTTCGCTGCGTTCAAGGCCTTCATACTCCACGCTCATCAAGCAGAGCAGCACTTGAAGGTGACGTCGCCCAACACGTGAGGCCTCAGGATCATCCGATCCGACCAGACGAATATACTTTAGTGTATTCAGTCCTTTGTAGCATTGCAAAGAGTGACGGTGTTTCACTCGTCACTTTTGAGAAATTGTTCAAATGAAAATTCGGAAGCAGATGAGGGGAACTTCTGAACGTTCACAATGTTAGAGCTATCGAGTTTTTTCTGCCTAAATCAAAATATTTTAGTTACGTTTAGGATCCAAGTGTATTCCAAACATGAAAACGAAAACTGTTTTGCAAAATATGCTTTCAAGTTCTCGAAAAACTCAGAGATTTTCGTGGATTTTTTTATTTTTCTTTTAGATATGTGCATGATATTGGGATAGACCGAGTTTTGTTACTTTTCCTCTAGAATATAACGCAAGAATATAAATGACGATATGTATGATGAGGAATATGATGACAATATATAGTTGATAGATTACATTAACCGGTAATTAGGATATCCATACAATCAATTCTGTGTAAAGTCGTCCATTAAATTGGTTAGACATTAATTTTGTTAGGCTATACGGCTTTTCGTAAATGATTCGAATAAACAAAATCTCTTGTTATTTTGTAAATGGATAAGGAAGTAAAGAACTATGATAAAGAGTGATATGTGTAATTTAATTCAACGTTTTGCTATAAATTTAATTTCTATATACCATTTTAAAATTGAATTAATTCACTTATTGCTCGCACAACAATGAAACGATGAAGTAACTGAGATAAAAATAGTCTATTTTAAGATTAATCCTTATGTTGGTTATTATTATGTTTTATTTAAGAAAAAGAAGGAAAACCGAGAATTAGTGCGTAAATTGTAAAAGTTCTTAACTGTAACGATCGGTGCAAAACCTGAAAGTTCCTTTTATAAAAGGTGTGAAATATAAAATTTTTCCTTTGCACATAAAAGAATAATGTATAATTTGTTAAAATAATATTCGTATAAAAATTGCAAATACTCCCTTTGACAAATTATAATGTTTAATGTAATAATGTTGCTTTATATTTAATGTAATTTATTTTCATTCAATAACGGAGGTTAAATGTGCGTACTAATTTTGTTAAACCTTTTAAATATCATGATAAATTATTATAGGCTCTTAGATGCAAGATAGAAAAAAAGATATTTTTTATTTGAAACCAATCTCTTGGTATATATCGATAATATAGAAGGCTTTACATGCGTGATCAAATTAATACGCGTAATTGTTAATTATATTTGCTTGTGATGTTTATTGTACTAAAAACCTAATTATTTTAAAACTTTAATTGAAAAAGTTTTATTTCCGCACAATGAATTCAGTTCATTTACTTTATTTGACAAAATATTTTTATTCACAAAGTCGTGATAAAACAATTATAAAACTAATAATAATTGTGGGCAATGTTTTTTCGAGGTGCGCGCCAATCTTATAAGATTCTTCGAAGTTAAAAAGTAATGTCGTTCAATTTTTACATTATTATTATTGATCAAGTAACGAATAAAATGAATTGGTCGAAAATTGGTGGGAAGGGAGAGATTTTTTATAGTATATACTTGTTGGCTATGATTTTTTATACACGAAGCGAAAGAATTATTTAAGGATATTAGAATACAAATTCGTTAAAAAAAAAAAAAAAAAAAAAAAAAAAAAAAAAAAAAAAAAAAGAAGCCTATAGAATATGCCTATAAGACTCGATAATGTATACACGAATTTTTTACTTAAGAAATAAAATGAACTTTGAAATTATTCAAAAAATAGAATAACGCATCATCGCAACGTTAGAAGTGCGTATATTTTAGCATTTCGGTGAATTGTAAAAAATTCTTAACTTGTAAGTAATTTTAATAAAAAGTTGTATCTGTTTAGTCTGTAAGAAAAATATATTCTGTAATATCTAGATATAATATTTGAACAGTTTGAGTAGTCTGTAGATAGGAGTTTCCTAGTCCTATCGTAATAGTTTATTTCCTCTAAGCAATAATTTTCATTGCTGTTCTTCATAAATATAATTTTTATTAAAAACATCATCACGGTTTATACATTTTTACGAAACTAGATCGTAAGGAGATAATAAGACTTTGTTCTATCGTGAAATGCGACGCAATAAAGTTGTCAGGTAAAAAAATCTGAAAAAGAATGAAAAAATATTTTCATTCTTATGGTATATAGATAAGTGAGCGCATCGATATCTTTCCCTTAGTTTTAATTATTTTTTATTATACCGTGCATTGCCAACTTTATTAGAAAAATTAAACATAGTGAATATGTTAAGCTCATTGTAATTCTGTATCAAATACTTACTGTGTTACCGTACTTGTAAAATACTGTTGATCAACTTAATACGAAGCATTATTAGAAACTTTTCTTTTCAATATTTCAGGGTCTCGTTGTATCTAAAATATTCTACTACCAAGATATTCGCTAAAGTATTTTTGTCACTTGTTCTGCTTTACTTAGTTTTTCAAGCCCTTCGATTAAAGTAGTTGAGTCAAAACTTAATATTTTCGATTGTTCACAGTATTTTTCATACCAATGTTTCTCTTTCAGCTTATAATTGGCAATTTACAGTAGAATTTCACTTGTCGATTAGAGGTTTTTGCGCTTTTAACGAATATATTGTCCGTCTCTTTAATTTTGAGTGTTAGTAGTATTTGTGTACCTATGTAACTCTGTACTTCTACTAATAAAGTATGTAGAAACGCTTGAATAAAATAATCAAATGAATTGTAATATTTACTATTTCCAGTGAGCCCCAATTTTTTCAAAGATACAAATGTCTGGTATACATTATAAATAAAAAAATATATATTAGAGTTATTAATTATTATTTTTTGTTCATTATCTCAGTGCATTGATTTATTGTATTGTAAAACATTTAATTTGTGGAATGTGTAAGGGACAATGTGTAAGATTTTGTATCCTTCTAAACACCGCAATAAAGCGACTATTAATAATAAATTTTTACGTTGATGCAAATTCTTATATCTTATGGATTGATGTGTATCAACATCAGTGCTTGTTTGTTTTTATATAATTGCAGATATTTCCTCGTACTCAAAGTATATTAAAAAAGAATCGTATATATGTTCTAGTACAATGAAGAAGTAAATCATCAACGAGTTAAAATGAACTAAATTTTATCGTTTACTTCTTATAGAGTTGAGTAAGTTTGAGATAAACAGTGAGAAATTTATACACAATGTAGCTGTATATTCCTTAATTTAATTATTTTATACTTTTTCAGAAGACATCGAAGTAGTCAACGAATGTTGTATCGATGATGAGAATTTATGCTTATCGATGTTCGTTATTGATACAGGAACGGCCTACACATCCACCCACGCACGCACGCGCGCGCGCGCGCGCACGCACACACACACACACACACACACACACACACGACGACGACGACAAATGGAAGATATCATCTAGGCGTCAGTGTCCTTACTGCTCGAAGAAAATAAATTGCCTTTGTTGCAATTTGCTGAAGCATTTTCGTACCAGACATTGGAGTTAAAGAAAAATCGAATATATAATATAATATACTATATATATATATATATATATATATATATATCGTTGCAATTGTCCTTATTTTTTTCAATCTAGAAGATTTTTATTCTCTTTGAATTTTCCTATAATTTTAATAATTATGTACGCTATTGTAAAGTATTTGTCCAAATACTAAACAATCAGGCTCCGTTTCGTAAAAAGGAAGGTCGAAGGGAAAATCTTACTTTCGTTAAGATTTTAGCCGAAAAAAGTTAATAAAAACCAAATTTAAAAAGAGAATTCGAATATCCTGGAAAGAAATGTGCAACGCAAAGCGATGATACATAATTTTAATAAATTATAGATCGAATGAGAGATTGTTATCGAGCACTAGCTGAGTATGTTGCCATTGACCGATATATTCCAGTAGACTTATTATTATTCATCTTATTTCCTACGACTAAACATATCCTTATCCTAATGATCGAGGACAACTAAAACTCACTGCGATCGATCTTTTATTTTTCAGGTTACGTGGATACAACGCGAAGCGTATGTTTAGCGTGTTCCAAGTCATACAAGTGGAGAAAGTCACTGATCAGGCATGCCAGAGATTCACCGGAGTGCTGGCCGGTTCTGTTGAACTCCAACGACGGGGAGATAGCGGCAAAGATACGGCATAGGTTGTTGTTTGGGTTGTAAAGTACAGCAATGGAAAGAAATTCGTTGTCGATAATGTACACGAACATTAGTTGTCCGAGGATTATTTAGTCGTTTGAGAGTGCTGAAACTTTGTTATAAGTATGGTTATAAGTTTAATTTTCACGTTATTTCAGGCCACAGTCTCTTTGTGTTTCAGATATATATATATATATGTATGTATGTATATATATATATATGTATATATATATTTTTTTGATAAGAGTTTCGCTTAGAAGCGTTAAAAAGTATTTATAATTTGCCATGTAAATCGAAGAGAAGACGTCGAGCTACAAAATTATGTAATTTTCAAGTATGCCGGATAAGAAGTGCTAGTGTTCGACTAGGAATGTTACGAATATACGTAATAATTACGGTTTCAAATATTATGTAATTTAAGTTCCATACTGATAAGTGACTGATAAGTTTTTTTTTTTTTTTTAATATGCAAATTGTAAGATACAGTTAATTATAAAAACGTTTCATTGATTATTCCCGTATTATAGGAGAAAGTAATTCTTAATATTTGAGAGAAATCAACGACTCATTTAAAGTATAATTCTTACGGAATGTAAATTGACGAGCAACTTTTATATAATTGCTTATTAACTTTAAATATGTACATTGCCTAAAAGGACATTGTTAATTTATCTGTTGCAAAATGCCTGAAAAATATATTTAAATTAAAAAAGTATTCACAAAAATGCAGGTAGATTTCAATAAAATATATTTTGTTCCTCTATAAAGGTATGCTTATTATAATACAATTGACAAAGAAATTACTCTGTACAATACTACAATACTCCCAAATTGCAATTTTTTTTTTATATCCGTTTCGTTATTTTCCTCTTAAAAACAGTCTGATTCTAAAGTTTTTCTTGTAATATAAAAGTTTTCTAATAAAACGATGCCGTCTAGGTGTACGAAAACGATGTGTAGCAAGTTTTAATAAAATTTACTTTGTGTCCACTTGGTTAGTTTAATTGCTTGAAATTTCGCCATTTATTATACTAATTGTGCTTTTCTCTCTCCGTATTTTAGGTTACCGTCTAGACGGAAATAGTGCAATGAGGGCGTTCATGTGCGAAATGTGCTACAAAACCTACAACGTCAAATCTTCCCTGCTTCGTCACTTGCGCCTTGAGTGCGGCAAGATGCCGCAATTTGGTTGTCCGTATTGCCATTATAGAGCCAAGCGAAAGGACAATTTAAGAGTTCACGTAGTCGGCAAACATAAGACCAATGTTCTGCAGTGATGACTAGGAAATTTTTTCATTAGTTTGTTAGGCACATTTTTTAAACGTTTTATCGACTATGGGATTAACTTCATATGCCTTGTAACAATAATCTTGCTTATGATTGTCTAATAGGATAAGCGGACGGACGCTTTTCCATTGAAGGCGCTCTACAGGAGACTATGAGAGAATAATGACAGTTGTGTATCGTAAGCTTTTTGGTCTTATGAAGAATGTGATTTTAAAATTGACGAAAATTTCAATTTACCGGTGCAATTTCACGACGATTTGTTATTAAAATTTTATTTGTTACTTCATTTATTCATGAATATTATTCAAAAATAATAAAATGTTCAAACTTTAACGTGCAAATACGCTGTTGCTCTTTTGCCTTTGTAAATCCTTGTCGATTAATATTCCTTCAAATGCCTGAACATTCTCACCTTCCCATAATTACGCTCTTCTTCTCGGATATGTAAAATAATACTTCACGTCGACTTCGCGTAAAGTCAATATCCTTATTTTAACAAGTAAGTGCATTTTCAATGGCAGTTCGCTAAATCGCCGGATAGACCATTAAAAATTTTACTAACAAAAATTTTCTTTTTTCAGGTAACCGTGCCAAGGGATTTCATATCGACATGAACTGCGACCTAACATTCCATTTGTATATACTTGCGCATTATACTTTTGGGTAAACATACCGAAGGGCAAGAATATCATGCGCAACACTCACTCATGCGACTGTATTTTTACATATGAACACATTGTTCACATTTTTCCAATGTAATTTTAATCTTAAGTTTTTTGCACAGATATTTTTTTTACAGCCTATATCCATATAGTTTCAGAATTATAGATAATTATTTTAACGAGTGCATTTTCACGTGCTGTTTCACGTTATTTATCCGTAAACACACACACACACACACACACACACACACACACACACACACACACCTGTTTTTTTTTTTTTGTAATTAAAGATTTTATATGAAAAGAAAAATAAGTATCATTTATGTTCTACTGGTTACAATGTTAGTTTTTTCTTTACAGTTGTATATATTCCTTATGTTGCATACACATTATTAATATTATTACTGTCATGCTTATGTATAATGGAAGATTACGGATGCTGTAATATATTTGTATTTTAAATTCTCGTTAAATCTCGATTAGTTAATAAGTTTCTACTGGTTGAAGAGTTTATTATTTCCTTTTTCTGCAGCACTTTTTTTCTGATAAAAGGCTATTTCACTTCGGAGGTTGAAAGTTGGTGTATTAATAGTTGTAAAGACAAAAATAGACGCGTTTTAACTTAAAATGAACAGGTAAATGTATGTAAACGCAGAAGCATTACGCACCTGAAAACTATTATGATAATGAAATTATTATTCAAAGGCATCGAATCAGTTTCTTCGAATCGCTGACGGAGAAAAACATCAACCGATAGAAATTAAAAAAATTAACGTTTTCTTATATTTTTAATGTACTTTCTTGTTGTTTTAAAGAACTTTGTTGTTTTATGAATGAAATATTTCACTTTTGCTACTTGTCACCAAGTGCATGGAATTTCATATGTTCATTTGTCCAGGTTTGCATATTCATAGCATTCCAAAGACATAAAGTTATCATTCTTCATTTAGGAATTGCAATCGCTGAACTCGATTCTGTTTCAGATTAAAATCAGGCAAATGCTTTCACTTGTACAATGCGTTCATCTTATTGATACGTACTTATTGATTCAATGAAAAAGTGATGTCGATTAAAATTACGCGCATCTGGTCTTGCTTTATAAAATACTTGCGATTAATCATGGAACAATGCGGCTATTTTAACGAATGTATCGCAGATTTCTTTGAGATGTCTAAAAGACATTGAAACGCATATAATTCTATGTATAATTTAAATTTTACTCAGACGTTCCCTACAAGTCTATCGATTTTGCTAACGAAAGGAAGTAAGTTAAATTTGTCGGTCCAAGACTTCTTTCGGTGAAAACGTTAGAATAAATGAAAATAAATCTGTTTTTGTCTTTCACAACTATACTCTACTCTTCTTAAATTGACATTCGGTCCTGGGCACTCTTTCTTCAAGGCTATTGGCTGAAACATTTGTGTTGGGTTGGTTATGGATTTAATCTTAAACGACAACGAGTGACGAGTGTAACGAGTAACCAACAATCTTACTGCGCACTTACTCTACGCACCTTCGTTCTTCTTATTTTGAATAATAACGCGACAGCCACAACACCGACACGGACTCACTGACAAATTTGACCATTATAATGCACAATAAAGGTTCTTTTTTTTTCTTTTTTTTTCCAATTCAATTCCGAAGACCACGATCAGATGGACGTACCTTCCTCTAGTTAGAATCATATAAGAATCACACAAAGCAAAGAGTTACTGTTTTAGAGTGAAAATTGTGATCTTTTCGCGCATCAAAAGATTTTTAGCAGAATCCTGCCTACGGGAAGATGCTGCTTAAGATTAATGAAAGATCGTGAAAACTGGGAGAAAACACGTGTACGTATTTGAATCGGCAGTCGCACTCGCAATTATCACTCTATCAGGGGAACTTGGATGCTCAAACTGTTCGAAGAGACTGAGAGGCTGTGAGACTGCGTGTGCGTGTGCGTGTGCGTGTGCGTGTGCGTGTGCGTGTGCGTGTGCGCGTGTGTGCGTTTGCGTGAGAGAAGGCTGTGGAAAAACGTAGTCGGTCGAAGGGAAGAGGCTATTCCGGCTATTCCGGCTATTCCGGCTATTCCAAAAGATTCACGTCACTTACCGTTTCTCGCCTGTTTTTGTGCGCGGCTGTTACAGGCATGGGTGCGCTCCTGTCGCTTCTGCGCTCCGACTACAAGCAGGGCAGCAGCGGCTCCGGGAAGCACCGGAGTCGACCTGCCACCCGCAGCACCACCGAGCACCGCGACGCCTTCAACTCGTCGTCCTCGCGAGAGCGTCGCAGCCTCGACACCGGAAGCAACAGCAGCGGCGGCGGCAACAGCATCAACAACAACAACGTCGAGGGCGAGCGCTCGACGAGGGAGGTGGTGTTCCCGGACTCGTTCGAGGTCCTGCCCCAGCCTCGCTCGGACCTTAGCGTCATGTACATGGGTGTGCCCCACGAGCAGCAGCGCAAGTTCCGCTGCAGGTTCTGCGGTAAAGGTTACAGGTGGAAGAGCACCATGAGGAGGCACGAGATGGTCGAGTGCGGGGGCAAACCTCCTGCCTTTCAGTGCCCCGAGTGTCCTTACAAGGCGAGGCAGAGGGGCAACTTGACGGTGCACTTCAAGCGACACCACCAGAAGATGGGGGGCGGCACCTTCGACGATAGCGCTTAGGCACTTTCCTTTTTGCACACTTTCTCTATATTATTATTACTTTATTGGTTTATCGCGTAGGTGCACGTGCCAAGTATGGCTTCCACTTGGATTTGGGTTTTTTTTATTTAATTCATTTATTTCATATAATTCTATCGCGAGTGTGTCACATCCAGAAGGGAGTTTGGTATGCGTGAGACGTCCAACGAAATTTTAACGCTCCATAATGGCCCAACGAATTCAAGTCTAACGAACCAAGTAAACTTGTACATCGGAACAGTATCGAACTTCGGTACAACTCTGTTAGAGAATCCAAACTCGGTTCATTTCAGTTGTATAGATTTATTGATAAGCAGGCATTATTTTAAAGGAGTCTCTTTCAGGAACGATGCTTATTACCTCTTTTCGTGTGTTCAACGAAAAACTAATTAGATATGCGATTAGATATCTTCATCGAAAGCCTCGACGGTGAACATAAATAACAAGGCACTCCAAGCTGTTCGATTTCAGATATTCGATGGACGGCTTTAGTTATCCAAGAGGAAGTACTAATTTGTTGCTCGTATCGGAGAATTTTAAGTGCAACGTACACTCGTGATACGCAGCAAATGCGAGACTAAATCGTGGTTAGATAATTCGGGATTTACGTGACTTTTGTTACTTTTATATAAAAATCAACACTGTAAGTGTATAATAAACGAAAAAAAAAAATTTATTAAAAAAAAGAAAAAAAAAGAAAGAAAAAAAAAAAGGAAAAAAAAGTGCACCTTATAAGCAACTAGTTTTCTGGATGTGACAGATGAAAACTAGTGTACAAGTACTCTAATTGTTTATTATATATCGACGGATAAAAATTGTACTTTTCAATATAACATTCCACACTGAAAACGTAAAAAGCTTTTACGAATACCTTGCATTGGAGAGTTTGAAAATTATTGTATTTAAAAAGAGTTTTGTCTAGTGCTTGAAACCACGTTGAGATTCCATGTCTGTACAAAGATGGAAGATTGAGCTTAACCTTTTCAGTCACGATCCTTCGTTGTTAGGGATAAGCTTTTGATACTCCTTATAAGTTATATAAGTTTATATTAAAGTTGTAATAAATCTTCGCATAAATCTTAATTACATAGATTTTTCTAGATTAAAGATTCCAGAGGGTCGATACACAAATACTCAGGTTTACAGTACAAGATAAGTTGTACATGATTTGTGTTTTAACAATGTATATTATTAAATATATTTACACGTAATACTGTGAATGCGACAAGTTATTTATAATGTTGGTTTTCGATGTACGTTTCTACATGCATTTAACCTTAATGCACATTTAACCGTGTACATTTAATATACTAATTATTTCCTAAAGAAGAAAAAAGAAAACAGCTTAAAAAACCACGACTTACTTGCTTCCGGCTGCAGCCGTGAAAGGTCTAGAATATTTTTACTCTCATTCGTGTAACTCTTTTGATAAACTACCATAGATACATACCAATGGAATACGTTTAACATATTTATTACGGATAAAACGGTTAGTATTCAGTTTAATATGAATTGTGACTGAAAACGGTTAAGAAAACTACGTATAAACCTTTAAAAAATCATTACATGGGGTTCACCGTAAAAAGACGAGCATGCTATGTGAGACACTTAACAGATTTTATGATTTATGTTCCTAGATAATTTCATGTCAATTGTTGTCCAGCAGTAAAATTATCGTCGCGTAAAAACAGTAAATCTTCTGTCTTTATCACAAAGATGTTAAAGATGATTTTATAGACAGTTTGTAGCGCCGTAAACGTTTGTTTTTTTTTTAAAACAGTACCTACATAAAATTAAGATAAATGAATAGTTATGCGTTTGCACAATCACATTATTAGAATGAAAAATAATTTATAAGAGAAGGGAACGTATTTTTATAGAATATTAATCTGTAACTTTTAGAATCACACAGGGTGTGTTGAAGACGTAGCGAATATTATGCTCGTAGTAACAGGTTGCGAATATCTCTGATGCACGTGAACGAAAGTATTTTCATACGAATTTAGAATGATCAGCACTTTCATAAGTGCTGTAAACTTATTTTTCCAGGGATATGTATGCCGTTGCCGAGTCGAATGTTAAAATTTCATGAATTATTATTAAGTTAGATGTTAAAATTTAATTTATGACCACACTTTTATTATAATAATAAGTTGATCGTCGATATGAAAATTTGTAACAAAAAATTATTAATTTTCAAATGGTTAATACATTCTTTTCTGAAAAGTGTATATTGAACAAATAATTTAACAAATATTTTAATTCGGGTAAATGAATTTTCCTAACTGATGTTAAAGTATTATCGATTGTTCGGGAATCGAATTAAATTTTTATAAAATATCTCCTTTGAATATTTAGGACTTTTTTTTTTTTTTTTTTTTTTTTTTTTTTTTTTTTTTTTTTTTTTGAAAGAAAAGTGGCGAGAGAAAAGCGCTAAACATATTTTTTTTAGCGAAATACGAGAAATAAAAATGGATCAGTGGCGTGGAATTATAATCGTGCTTCATTGTCGAAGTTCTTTAATCGATGGGAAGGTATACGATATTGAAAAACGAATCAGGGATGCGGGTTAATTAACTATTTTGAAGGCTAATTTTTTCTATAATTAATTTGGTATAATTAATGGAGTAAATCTATACTAATTTGCAAGAAATTGAAAACAAATTATGTAACATTAACGAATATATATTTAACAATAATTAATAATTAATAATTTTTTTATCAGTTGCTACGTAGTTTTTGCGAATTTCACCAATTAGGCACTTTTATTAATACGGGCTCGAACGGTGCCGAAGTTAAGTGGATTTGTAATTTAACGTACATTCCCGTATCGATGTCACAGAGATACGTAATGGAGAATTGTCAATCAATCCGAATAATTAAAATAAAATGTAAAATCTATATTAAATGCTACTGCTTAGTGTTTTAAAAGTACTATTTAATAAGATCTAGACATTTATTGGACAATTTGTTCATGCAAAATGCTTTCTCTACTGCGAAAAGTTTAATTTGTATTAAAAATACATTACGTACTATTACGCTTATGCTCAAACATAAAGTAATATATTATTTCCATTTTAATGAACATTTAGAATTGAAACTTAATCGATAAGTAAAAGGAATGTAATGAAATATTTTTAACACGCGTTCAGAGTTGTTGATAATTTTTAATGGGGTTTAATTTCTAAACTTGGTACCTTGTATTATTTACTAACTGATTAAGCAAATTACAGATCGGGATTTTTATTTAAAATTCTTCTAATTTAGCAACCATAAATAAATTTTAAGCTTATGCAACAACGAATGTTCAGATTGTTGAACATAAAAAACCAACTGGTATTTCTTGGTATGGAAATGTTTCCTAATGCTGGACACTAAAAAGGTACTTACTTTTTAGGAAAATAAGATCTATTTTTCTAGTAATTTAATACGATTTCTTATGACTCGATTACGTAAAGCCATGCGATTTACAATGTATTTACAGTCTTCTTATTCCCTAATTTATTTGCAGAAATTATTTTTAATGCGCGAGTAAAATGCAATTTTTATCTGTACAAAGAAACATTCAAAGATAGTACGTGTTACAATTGAAAAAGGAAATTATGAAAATACACCAAAACGACAATTTTATAGTATTATGATTGCGCTTTATGTATAAGCGTACCGACGACAATCGTGAATAATTAAAGCAGAGAGACAAGACGTCGCTTCAGTATTTTTAATATCAGTATTTACACCTAAGGATCGACCTAAGGATACTCTTTACCGACTTACTTTATATTTTGTACCAATCACTCTTGAATTTCTTCTTTATATATATATATATATATATATATATATATATATATATATATATATATAAATTTTAATAGTAATTAACTGTTACCGTCACTGTCACTATGGTTTTTGTACTCAGTATATGTGCGTTCATCGATTTGAAATGAACTGTAGCTAATTTAATGATTCTATGTATTATTAATTTATGTCTATTAACCTAAAAAGTGGTCAAATATTGCCAGCGTGAAGATTTTATAATAATTACACTCAAGGATCTTTATTATCCACTGTACTTAATCTATTTTCGAAAGGTTTAATCGGCGCTATATTTAATCGCTATTATTATTATTATTATTATTATTATTATTATTATTATTATTAGAATTATTGTAATTATCACTATTTTTATTAATATCATTAATAAATTAAATACGTTGCGGGTTTTTAAGACAGTATCGTGTTTTTCTTTACCTATCTCAAGAGTATATTCCTTGACATATTTTAATATTTATAGCTCTATCAACTGCAAGATATTCCAGTACACGATGATCGTACGCTTGTTCATTATATTTAGAAAAATTGAAAATTATAAAGCACACGTTTTAGTGCTCAAAATCTCTTCGATAGAGTAAACAGTTTCTTTGCGTTATTTAGAGAAGTGGCTTGACTGAACGTACACGTATACAGTTGTTCAACCTATTTATAGCGTATACTTTTCTTTAAATTTTTGCACAAACGATGAGCTTCCTTGAGCCGTTGAATTTAAATAACGCGAATTACGTATCGAATAATATTTTGAAGAATTCATTCGATGGAACGGTGAATTTCATTAAAATGTTATACCTCTCTCTCTCTCTCTCTCTCTCTCTCTCTCTCTCTCTCTCTCTCTCTCTCTCTCTCTCTCTCTCTCTCTCTCTCTCTCTCCAGTAATATTCAATCTCGAAAATATGTACGGCAATTTCTTTCTAGAAAAAGCATTGAGTAACTGTACATGTAAGTAATAATAATAATGCTAAAGCAAGAAAGCTCGAATCTCATCGAATAAAGTATACACGAATAATCCTTGTGAAAAAGCACCGAACTCGAG
Organism: Wiebesia pumilae; assembly: GCA_018907045.1. Taxonomy (NCBI): domain Eukaryota; kingdom Metazoa; phylum Arthropoda; class Insecta; order Hymenoptera; family Agaonidae; genus Wiebesia; species Wiebesia pumilae. Next base: position 6,576,720 of record JACCHZ010000022.1, read on the forward strand.
TAGTTTGATATCGCGTATCAATGCTAGGTATTGTTTTTTGTGGTGCAATAATAATACCATGGAAAACAGTAATCCATCGGGCGATATCACGCTTGATGCACATCGGATTTTTCTTCATAAAGGAGTTACATAAAAGTAGTTAAATATTTTGCGTTAAGTCCTACAGTACAATAACATTATGGTAGCACATATGTCATCATTCAATCATTAAAATTTTATCCTATTTCTTGTCACACGGATGATGATCTCGGTCTATCGAATTAATTTCCAAATGATTTCCTCGCGAACACTTTGCTGCCTCAAATCCCAAGTAAAATAATTCTACGAATGTATTTTCGGTCGAAGCTGCGATACTTTCTTGTTTATTTTTACATCCTTGCTTTTGGAGCAAGGATCGTTAAGGTATCGCGAACGGTCAAGAACCCCAATGAAATAAACGAGCAAGTATTCGAGCGATGTTTATACAATTCGACGACACGTCGAATTAGAAAAGTCGTTCCTTCACCCGTAACACATTGTACAATTTATTAATCCCGTTGGCTACTTCCTCGCTACTTCGAGAGCGATTCACGATCGCGTTGCGAATGCGCATTAAAGTCCTAGTTAGTTTTTGCTTGGGATAGGCGTGCTGCTGTAAGAAAGGCTGCCAAAAGGAAAAAAAAGAAAATAAAAAGCTGAGCTCGTCTTGCGCGAACGCCGGTGCAACCCTTCTGACGTATCTACCTTTCCCTTTTGCAGGTAACCCCTACGCCGGGGCCTTCCACGGGGAATACGAACGCTTCTACCCCTGCGACACGTGCAACCGTAGCTACCGCCGACTGATAACCCTGCAACGCCACAAGAAGCTCGAGTGCGGCAAGGAGGCGACCTTCAGCTGCGTCCTCTGCAGCTCGCGCTTCAAGCACAAGCACAGCCTCCAGAGGCACCTGAAGGTCCACCTTGTCGGCCAACCTTCGGCGACTACGGATCCGCTCAGTCTCGACGATATGTGGCGCATGCACAACTTCACCTGACAGATAAAAGAGGGGAGAGCCACGTAGGAAGGAGGCGCTACATTTTCCCACAGCCTTATTACTCGCGGATTACACTGTTTTTCTTGTTTTAGCGTTTCTTAAGGAATTCCGTACTCGATGAACGGCACTGGTGCTGCTTGTCTGTTGCTGTTAATGAGAGGCATTTTTTAAACTATTTTTATCATTTTTTTTTCTTTTTTTTTAAATCTGTTTTATCTCTTTAAGGTTCTCCGTATAACGAAATAAATGTCTCCTTAAGTTTCGGAGCATTGCTTTCTGCGACTTCGGGCAGAAGTGGATTCTTATCTGATAAAGGCTTAGATGAATGTACACGTTATAACGAGGTTGAATGGAGTTTCCTCCCCCCCCTCCAAAAAAAAAAAAAGGGAATAAAACAAAGCTGTACTCTTTTTGAAATTGTTTTATTAGTAGTATGACATTGTATGACACTAATAAGATATAAAACAGCCATGATTTATTTTCACAAAAGCGTCTATACCGTTCAATGATATTTCTCTTCAGACGACTAATGTACATGCATACACACGCACTCGCGCGTATCTGTAATTGAAAACGTGATACTGTACATAAACATTTTATTGACATTTTATCTTATGCTTACATAATAAAATTAGTTGTAAAAGAACTCAAAGCTATTAGTTGATTAATATTTTTATAATGTGTTTTTTGTTGTTGAAAATTAGTATACTATATTTAAAAAAAAAAAAAAAAAAAAAGAAAAAAGAAAAAAAAAAGAAAAAAGAAAAGAAAAGAAAACTACGAAACTACGAATATAGAAATATTGTATGGAATATATGAATTGTATGAATTTTGATTTACTATGTAATAAAAACTTTTTTTTTTTTTTTTATTATTTTTTTTTTTTTAAATGATTTAATCGATCATTCTGATATATTCATTTATAATGCGAATCTTACGAATTTCAAGTTCACATTTAGTATAACTAGTTATCATTTTCGTAGATGTTGAATATTTAATACTAATAAAAGCTTGTAATTACCGAAGAGTTAAAATAAATATTTATTTCTTAAATACCGTAAGAAAGAAAATCTTATTAAAATATTACTTTGTACGTGTTATTGAATAACACCCTGCTTATTTATATTCGAAGAGACTCTGTTAATCTCATAATAAATTTACGAAAAATAAATGATTATTGCTTCGAACTACTTTTCTTCCACGTACAATTTATACTTGCCTCATATTTGACTTTCGTATCATCATTTGCCAAAAGATTATCCATTTCTAACGTGCACTACTATTTGCAATTCAGTTTTGCAAGGATTCGAATAAAAAATGGTAAGCCTAATTTAATTTTTAATGATAATGTAAAAATCAGTGGTAAAGTAAACATGTTGTTATTATCGTCATTGATGAAACCCTTTATCCAATAACTCGTACAACATTATTACTTACGCGTAAAAATTGATTATTAGTAATTTAGCGGCAATTTGTCGGCGTGCGTTGAAAATGTAATTCAGTTTTTTATCGTTTCCGAAATTTTTTATTTATCTATAATCTTATGAAACGAAAATAAAAATAAACAATTTCTCCTCGATTTCTACAACAGCACACATAAACGATAAAGTAATGTTTCGAAAATATAGATTTCTGCATCGATAATATCTCTGCTGCAATAACGAATTCATGAACCTTGAAGGGTTGAATTAAAAACTTTGAAGGTCCATAACTGAATATCAGATTTGTAACCAAAGAGAATATATACTTAATTAAAATTAACCCAATCGCTTTATGTATTTTTTCAGGATATTGGCTTTCGTCGTTACTTGATCGTTGGCATCATTATCAACGATTGATCCTACCATCATTTGAAAATCTCACAGAGAAGGAGCAATTACGAAATATTGACTAGAATAACATATCAAGGATGAGGGTATTTTAAAGTACCCTCGTATACTATACGATGTTGTAGCCACGAATTTGATGAATGTGGATAAATTTGAGCATTACGACAGTAGTATGATAAAAATCGACGATAGAGGCAACGTCTTATTAGTACATATATTCCTCGCATGATCGATACCTCGGAAATAGGTTAGTGTTACTTTTTCTGTCCGATAGTTGTGTAACATCGTTTGCTGTTACATTGGTTTTTTTTTTCAATTTCAAGCAAGAGCAATAGTTATCGTCGCTGAATGTACTTTCGTGATCAAGGGATTATACTTACAGGTATATTAGCGGTATATCTAATCGGTCAAAAAATCAACTCTACGTATATCAAATTATTTTAACGCATGAATGATTAAGCGCGTACGGTGATGCAATTCTCAACTTCACATTGAAATCATAGTGTAGACTGTCTTTGTAGAAAATGGGTACGCAATGAAAGGGACAAAAGCTTGTGCCGTGTAACAGTAGGATTTTTTCTTTCAAGTTCGTTTGTTTTTTAACTAGTCTAATGATTAATAAACTATTACGAAAGAATGTGATTGGACGTTTAAAATTCAATCGTGAAACGATAACATTAATATTAAGTCAAGTGACATTAATGAAGTATTTAAATATGGATGACGAGACCGTCTGGTTATGCTATTGTAAGGGCACAAATGTTTGCGCGAAAATCATCTGATTAGTTTAATTTGTTAAATGACGAATACAGGATAAATACAATGTAAGATAATAGTTGGTGAACTGTATTGATCGTTAGTTCATTCGCACGTTGAAATTATGTCGTTATAATTACAATTTTTAATGGCATAAATAAAATAGTACATTTTTGTTATTAAACTCTAGTGATTTTGTTTTCTATACTTATTTAGTTCATATTTAACTCTCCCGTTAGAAGAGAATCGAGTGAACTAATCTTTGGTTTGTTTGGCTTTCGCATTTGAAAATATTTTCACGTTAATGCGACCTGCACTAGCAACTTGAACTATTTGTCTTGTCGAATATAATGAAAAATGTTTTGATTGAAAGTGGAATCTGAATCCAAATAATTCTAATAATCTTGTGGTATTAACAAACTGTACAGCTTGTAATAGTTAGAAATTAATTTTCATAATATTTTCTTCGATCACGAATCTGTTATGATTGCGCATTTACCGTAATAAATATATTTCATTGTTTTGCAGTAATTCAACGGTTTCCGAATGAAGATGCAGGCAACAACCTTTCGACTATAACTCATATCTATTATGAATGTATTCACTGTATGAGTCGATACACATCATTAGCAGCTCTGAAATCCCATCAGAAAAGCGAATGCAAGGTTGAGGCAAGGCTTACCTGTCCACTGTGCACTTATAATATACACGACGAAAATACCTTCTCTCGCGGCATATGTTAAAGCATACCGACTAGGAAACGTAAGTGATCTAAAAATTTAAGTACACGCGTCAGTATGCGACATACGATATTATAAGATAGCTTTTTTCAAAGTGCTGGAGGCGCTGGCTGAGGAAGACGACCGTAGGAAGAGTAATTTTTGACTGTGAACTATAGCTTGAGTTTTTCGGTTTTTTAAAAAAATGTATTATGTTTTACATAAGATTACTAATAAAGAAAATTTTATTTCATTAAATTTTTGTTGTTGCTTGCAATGTGCTTACCAATAATTTTCAAACAAGTGAAAATTATCATTTGTTACATTATTATTGAACAAAGTTACATAAATATATTTCATTTCAGGAATACAGGGATCGTTGGATTTAAGAACAATTTGATTCTGAAGTACAAGCTGGAGCTATAACAAGCTATGAAAGAAGATCCAATCAATATCGCTTCACTGGTTTACACACATGTTCAATTTTTGACAATATTTGTAAGATTAATTGAGTACTGGGATCTTGTAAAATTTAATGTCAGAAATAATTAATTTGTACAATGTAATTGTAAATACTCTGAGAATGTGGAATAATATAATGTTTTTTAATTCGATCACAATTCAAAATTTTTTGAGTACTCGATCGTGCGTTTGTAAATTTAATTACTGCAGAATGTCATTTGAAAAATGTACATTATATAAATAAATTAAGGATTGGTTTTAAGAATTCAGCAATACTTGATTTACAAACGACGACATATGAAATGCTCAGCAATGACTCTATGTATGATAATCTTTGTATTTTACATAACACAGAAAGGATATATATATATATTTTTTTTGCTAATTTACCAGTGTGACGAAGATTAGCAAAGCCTACTATTTTAAAAAAAGATATACAGTGGAATAATTAATTAAAAGTTAAAGGTTTAATCTGTACATCTTATCCCAGTTACAAAAAAATTGAATTTATCAAACTGAAACGCACAGTAGCCTGTTTTTTTTTTATTTTATGTTAAACATTAGTAATTGTAACATGAAAAATGTCTAAATTTTGATTATGGGTGTTGGTTGAAAAAAAAGAATGAAAAATTTATCTTTAATTATGGTTCGTACAATTCACAGATTATACTTTGATTTCATTGTAATATCGTAGTTAGGTAACATAAAAATTATGAATTTGACGCAGCTTGAAAAGAAGTATCAATTTAGTAGCAAAGAGAAAATGTCTCATATTCTATCAAATTATACTTTGAATATATGTGGTTTAAATTTAATATCGGAAATTAACTTAAACGGAAACTAACTCGATCAAGGGTTTTCAATGATCCATAAAATTACAAAAATTGCAGAGAGACAAGTATTCGCTGCCTTTTCGTGCCTTTTCATTCAAGTTTTTTCCTAAATACTTTTTTTTTTTTATGTAACTTTTTATGTAACTTGACAAACGTGTTATATTTATTACTCCCTGATGCGTGACATGTATTACACCCTTCTTACCCCATAAATACACATGCATATCTGACCAAGATCTCAAAAGCCGATTTTTATTCTTTATTCTTTATTCTTTATTTTCCGAAAGAAATGTCGGGTGAAGGGGGGCTGTAATTTCACTTTCACTACCAGTCATAAATTTAATCAGTCGTGCATTGATAATTGCTTTCAAGCATTCAAGTTCTTTCATTAAAAACGAAATCCATTCAGCCGACAACGAGTTATTCTCTCTATCAGAGGTTCTTGCAATAGAAATTTTGGAGTCTTTCAACGCAGGGAATAAGTTTCAATGCTAATTTTCGGTAGCAACACTGCACTCTGCTAGTATTTCTTTTTGTCTATCAATTCTTTGCTTCGTGTTACTTTTACAGTCGCGTGAATAATCTTAAGGCAATCAAAGCACATTTTTTCTTAGCGAGGTATAACATAAACATTTATCAAGTTTAATGCTTACGTATTTTTTCACTAAAATATTACATAATATTCTTAGCACTATAAAATAAATATACTTGTGTTACTTAATTTGATTTTAGATCCAAATCTTTCGTAGACACGGGTATTTTTTCTAAACCTTTTATTCACTATAAATAAACTAATACGAGGGTGATAAATTTCTTAAATATTCTCCAATAGCGTTCAGTCTCATTCACCGTTCAGTAATACATCACAAATTAGATTATTGATTAAATTTGTCAATTTACGACAACCAGAGTTAATAGTAAAGTTAGTACTATCTCCTTTTATCCATCAACGTATAATAATTGGTTGGTGTCGAGAGTCTTACGCTATGAAACTTAAACTTTCTTTTAGTTCTACACTTGGTAATCTACTCGCTCACGCGAAAAATTATCCGTCCGCCAATGCTATAATCCTTTTCGCGTATACCCGACGTAATTAACATTGATTTTATACGCAATCTCTAGGGGCTATTCATCCATCGAGTTTTTTTTTTTGTAATAACGCTTTAATACAGACAGTCTTTTCGCATGTGCAAAAGTATCTTCTTCCTCATTTGATAATACACTAGATTTTCGATAATCGGATTTGTTCGCAGTCTGTTAGTCCCCATTTCATGCTGAGCCACCAATATTTTTAAATTTCATTTCATGGTAAAACCGTAGTTCCGATACAAAAAAATATTAGATAATTCGAAGGGAAAAATCTCTTACATGGGGTAATCTTGATTGAAGTTACAGTTTTTTTTTTTTATTAAAGACAGACTTTATTAAAATGTCGAATATCGATTCATTAGGCATTGGAATTAAATATACATACTTTCGTTTTGTTTTTTTAGCGAGCACAAAGGATCATAAAGGATCTATTTTTAAAGTCTAATATAACGTTTTTATAAAGATTCATTTAAAAGTATTCGACAATTAAAAATATTCGTCATTATTTCTGCGTATCTGTTAGTAACGTGGTGTTAAAGAATTTAAACTTTTTGTAATAATTAATTTTTCGCTTGTAAGGCAAATGCACTTCGCTCGTAAATAGGTCCTAGTTTTCGACTATTAACCTGATAATACTTTACCATGACGATCCTCAACGGTAATCCGACTTGAAGGAATTTAAAGATTTTTGATCGAATACGGGATGAATGCAGTTAGTTCTGCGCAACCACGAGTTCTAGCAGGCTTTAGAGCACCGGATCGGTCAGATAAAATTACTGGATATTTTGTTGTCGATAAATAAACGCGAAAAATGTATTAACATCGGACGCGAGTACTGTCACTTGAGAGATAATCCCGTTGAGGCTATTTACGATGAAACCAAAGCATTTCCTGTCGAAATACGGAAGCCAAAGATTTTTCACGTAGACTTTCTCGATTGGGCGCAAGTGAAGCGGCATTAGCCGATCACCATCCGGGCGCCACTAAATCGGCGTTTCTCTTTCAGACACCTGCGAGTCAGACGCGAGCCCGAAGGTCACACGGGTCGGAGGTCGGCGAATCTCGGGTCAGTTTGACTGCGTTCGCTGCGGCCGCTCGTACGCGCGTAAGGACTCGCTCCAACGGCACGTCAACTGGGAATGCGGCAAGGAGCCCCAATTCCAATGCCTGTTCTGTCCGCAGCGCTGCAAACGTAAGGCCCACTGGATCAGACACATCAGGCGTCAGCATCACGACAAATTCGACCTCATGGAGGAGTACCTGATGAATTACACTCCCCGTGCTGAATTCGACTGATTTTACAAACAGTTTCGATGCGACGCGTGTTTCACTCAAACATTTGCAGCTGCTCATTATTGTGATATTGTTTCTTTACTTTCCTTTTTCTTTTCTTTTTCTTTTTTTTTTTCTTTCTTCTTCTTCTTCTTCTCATTTAAACGATCCAACTATTTTAACTATTTCGCAGTGAAATTTTAGTTTTTTATGCTCGTACCTTCTAAGGAGTGAACTAAATTACGGAAGTGTGGTAAAGAGGAATTTGCATTTTTGAACTGTTTTAGAATATAAATCGTGAAAGTACTTCTTATTTCCTAATTGGTTTATATGCATATATATATATATATATATATATATATATATATATATATATATATGTGTGTATATATGTATATACACGCTCGTCAAATAAATCTATGTAATGTTATTTATTCGTGTGATTAAATAGGTTTTTATGATGAATTTCTTATGCTACGTTTTTTAGTCGAAAGTAACTGTGCATCGACTCCATGAACCTCGAGCAATAGATGATTAGTGTGAAGAAAAAGTACACATTACAATATTTAAAGAGTGTATTATCGATGTTTGTATAATAATTGTGTGGTACGCTAATTCTAAAAATATGTTACGCCTCGTTTTGTGAATTTGCAAAGTTATTTCCAATAACCTGGATGCCTGTATGTTTTTGCATTTAACGAAGAAACGATAGTTATAAACATTATTTTATATTTGAAATACCAAAATCAAAGACCTTAAAAGTAATTCAAGCGATAAATATTATGAACCCGCATTTGCAGATATATCACTCTTTCTTTAGTATTTAATTGCATTTTATGTTCTTACGTATAAAAAAAAGCTTATTACAAGTGCCTTACGAAATTCCGTACATTAAGCGGATATATTATTTCTTTAAGAATATTGTGATGCTGCCCAAAAGCAAATTTTACTTTATGGATGTATTCTGTATAATTTTTTATTCGTCGTATACATAACTAGATATTAAGATGTATTATATGTTTGTCACGTCGTAAAAGTGTTTCTACGCAACAAATCCAGATGCACCATTATTTATATAACTATGCGATACTAATAAATTTTGTAGCAGACATTAAATTGAATATACCGTAAAAAAGTAAAATTTCATAGTTCTAATTTGGAAACACTCAATCGCTAGTTAAACGAAAACTTTTAACTGTCCAAGGTTTCTTATTCCTTAAAATTTTAGTCTCTTTGATACGACTTGAAGTAAAACCTTTATTCTACCTTTAAAAATTCTTTAGAGCTATCATTGCTCGACGCATCTTACCTTTAATTTTAGCTATTTCTATTGCACAGCATTCCCCAAGATCAATCCCTTGTTATAAAATCTTAAATCCCGTGTTATAAAAGATTAAACCCAGATATTCACGCTCTCGTACCTTTCCATCCTAAAACTCTGAACTTCAACGTCCCAAATTTTATTTTCATTCGATGATTCGCAAGGAACATTAATCTTGAAATCATTCCACGCCGAAAACATGTATTGCCTTTACCATTATTCCAGATGTTGGGGAATCATAGGCATGCGCACTAACTAGTCAAAACTGTATATATAGAAGTATTTTCATTTGCTTGCATTTTGAAAAGAAATAGACAATTGGTAATTAAAAATCAGCATCTACTCAAAATCTCTGACAAGATACTCTTTTTTAAATACAAACTCTTCCTTTTCCAAGTGCCAATATTGCCATTTCTTTCACGTAAAAAGGACTCTCATCTAGCCAGTTGCTTGGGGCCTTGAAAGTAAGGAACGATACATGCACACTACCACGCAAATGCATTAGTGTAATAATACATAATAATAATAATACATAATAATAATAATACATAATACATAATAATAATAATAATAATAATAATAATAATAATAATAATAATAATAAAATGATAATAATCGTAATATTATAATTTTCAAGCAGGGAACGCTCGACCTCGACAGTTGAGAATCGCTCGGTAAAAAGTTTCAAGTATTATCAAAATATCGTTATTTATTCAAATAATCATTGAGTACATTGAAAATAAGTACAACGAACAATTTATCAGCACTTAAATTCATAACTACGTATGTGCATATGCACGCGTAAATTAAAGAAATATTTAGTTATCGAGCGATTACCTCCGAGTCTGACGTAACTGAAAATCTAGCGATGATCTACTGCAGATGACCTTAATTTAATTAAGGGCATTAAGTAATCGATGCAAAAAATGTTGCCCCCTTAGTACGTAAGCTCCAAAAGAGATAGCTTTCCAATGTAAGAGTCTTAAAATACAATAAGAAATATATCTCCTTAGGATGTATTGCAAAAACTGCGGATAAATAAAATCTGGAAACTGTTGTTCCAGCCGAGGACCTCAGCATCACTGGTCTGAAGTGGGCCGCTGCCTGGCAAAGATGGACCGTGCCTTCCATCATGTGGAGATCCGGAGGGAGTTTGGGTAAGGGTCTGTCTTCGGGTGGCTCAGGTGGCACGAATCCCGAAGGCTTCAATTGTCCGGCCTGTGGTCGCGTCTACAAACTCAAGAGCAGCCTCAGGAATCATCAAAAGTGGGAATGCGGCAAGGAGCCGCAATTCCAATGCCCCCATTGCGTTTATCGTGCGAAACAAAAGATGCACATTGCCCGCCATATGGAACGCATGCACAAAGAGAAATTATACAAGCAGGAGCTCGTTTAGGAGTACAAGCGCGCGCGCGCGCGCGCGCGTGTGTGTGTGTGTGTGTGTGTGTGTGGGTTGGCTGAGAGCGCGAGCGATACGAATGCAAGACACGGACAGCGGTTTTTTAAGATACGCGACTATCTACTTTTTTAAGGTTTGCCGCTTTCTTTTGAGGGAAGTGCAGTGCGACGTGTTGTAAATCTACCAGTGACGGGTGTGATATACTTGGAGCGAATAATTTTGTTCCAAATGAATTTGTTCAAAGATTCACAAAACCGCAGAGGCAGCAGCTGATATTTCACGATAACTCGGTCTAAAGTAATCTAAATTTAACGCGAGTAGATATTTAACACGAGGTCCCACATTTAATTCAGTATTAAATAATAGTTATTTATGATATTTATGATAATGATAATGATATCGTGGATAAAATTATTTGCACTCTTCTAAAGTACATCAAATCGGTCACGTTAGTCGTCTACTAGCGATTCATAATTCAAGTGAAAATCTTAAGCTATTGCTCCTGAACTTCTCTCATTTTATCAAGTTTACCTCGATGATTATAAAGAAACGAAAACATTCAAGATTTCTCAATACTAATGTCGTGGGTTTTATCACTTTATGGAAGTAGTCCGCTGGTGGGCAAAGTAGCCCATGTCGTATGAAGGACGTAATTCTGCTTGACTACATGGATTTTTGTATTCTTTTGTGCTTAGTAAGTTTTAACTACTTTAGTAAGATTTATTTTATCAATTATCGTATTGGAGTACGTATATGTGTATATACGTGTATCCACGGCCATCGAGATGCGATAATCCGACGAAAAACAGTAATTTAAAACGAGAGAAACATGCGTCAATCTCTCGCTCGGGGCGAGCATGACGTTGTTGGCCTCCCGGCACACGAGGGTAATAATGGAAATAAATACATAATACGAAAAATGTACTACTAGCTTTTAAGTATTTAGGTTTGCGATATCCAATGCAGAGGGAAATGCAAAAACATTTTGAAAAGAGTGGTCCGAATATTTCCAGTTTTCTATGAAATAGGAGGGTCGAAAAATTCGGATCGAGTTGAAATCGAGTTGAAATCGAGTTGAAATCGAGCTGAAATCGAGCTGAAATCGAGCTGAAATCGAGCTGAAATCGAGCTGAAATCGAGCTGAAATCGAGTTGAAATCGAGTTGAAATCGAGTTAAAATTAGTAATCGCGTGGCGAAAAAAGTTGAGAAACCGTGGGCTCACAATGACTGGGTGCAATCGTTTATCCCATTGTTTCGAAGCGATAAACGGGGAGGACTGGACTAGTGAAAGCCACTGTGATAGAACGCGCTGGATTACGCGTCACATAAGCAAATTTTCGTGAGTAGGTTTAGAGCGATGCAATAAGTGCATTCTCGTGAAAAATTACTGATTGTGCACGACTATCGATTAGTCGTCCGAATCAAACCAAATGACACAAGCCATTATTTCCTAAAAGGAAACATCAAAATTTTGGATATAACGATTTTTCACGTATGCGAGAGACGTAAAGTCATTGTGGTCCATGGGTTCCCGGTATTTTTTCCAGTTCATATCGAGGTTGATATTTAGATTCGAAATCGGATCAACCGACATTATTACTCAGGCGTAGGAGATGTAAATTGCACGTTTTGACGAATGAAATCTTAAAAAGAATTTTGAAAGTCGATAAGTTACGATAAGAAGTAAAAAAAAAGAAAAGAAAAAAAAAAAAGATCGGAACGCCCCGAGCTAGATTCAGACCGTCCGGTATCATCACAGAACCCGGATTAACTCTTCCGCAGCAACCATTCTGGTCACACTGGTTCCATATTTTAATAAAAACGAACGACGCCGTGCACGTGGTGGCTACATACTGGGAACCTCCAATGAAAACCTTAACATTATTAATTCGGATTCAGTATGTGTGTGTATATAAAGAACTCCTTGTATTTTTACCGATCCAGCTGAGTTTCTTAGCGATTTGCCATTTCATAGCTTTTACCATTTTTAATCGTTTCATTCGATGGTGTACCGCGTGATTCGTCGGAGTTTATTCGTACGCATTTTAAATTGCACTCCGAGAAATTGGATTTCCTTTCGGGCAGCTGCCTCTCACGTTCAGTTGTTCGAAGAACCAACTGAAAAATTATCCGTTTCGTCGCCTGATCACCTTTTCACGCGACGAATTAACTCAAATTCTATAGATTATCAATGGATTTTATCGACGGAAACCAGGCAATATTGGTCTGTAAATTAAGAAAATTTTTAGCGCTCTTTTCATTTTTACTCAACGGTTGCTTTTATTTTGTATCTTTGTACAACGATTTTTAATCATTCACGGGACGCATATAACCAAGTCCATAAACGCTTCGTACAAGTTTTACGAATAGACCGCTGCACATGCAGTGATATTATAATAGTAGTAATGATAAAGCTAATGATATGTAATAGTATATACCGTAAAGTATGCAGTACTGTGTACTCTTAGACTGTCAGGCGTTTAACTGTAAGATTCCTATTCGATGCATTTATTTACACAATTATTTATACGTAAAATAGTAATGCGTTTTGTCAATTAAGGCGTTTTCCATACGCTGCATAATACGTATTTAGCATTTCTTTCATGTCTCACGTAGATAAATTCACTTTTACGTGGATAAATCGGTAAGGAGCAGCTGGATTGGTAAAAAAATAATTGGATAATATCGGCAGAATCGAGTTCGCGATTTTTAACCTACACTTTCCTTTCCATAATTAACAGCTACTATCGTTCCTGTCATTTCAGAACTAGTCCCATTCTTCTGCTTCTTATCGTACCCGTGAGGTACGAACAGCGGTTTGTCAGATAAAAATACAAGCGTGTAATATATTCCTTTCAGTTGTAAATATTACAAAGTGATGATTTGAACGGCATTGAACAAATATCGTCATCTCTCTCATAATTCAAGACAGATGATTTTCGTACAGTTTCGCAGTTAGCCTTGAAACGGTTAAGTTTACAGTATTACATTAACGTTTCTTTTCATTACGCGTGTAAGAACACGCGTAGAATTGCAATTGCCGAATTCAACTCAACGATGATTTGCTATTACTTATGCAACATTTTGTCTCCCCTTCCCTTAATCTCGTCTCGTACTTTATCTACGATTTACTTATCTTCCAGTTGTTTTACGTGCGGACAGATCGTACCGGTAAATTACTAGTTAAAATGGACTTCGAAGTTCGTGTTATTTTCGTTCATTCGTATGCTATCATTCGTACGCGTCCAAAAGCATCAATTCTTTCAAATTTAGCAACAACGTCTTTCGACTGTTAACAATTACGAATCACCCATAATATTTAAATAGTAATGTTTTTTTCTTCCCTTGCCAAAGAATCACTTGTTTTAGAAAATGATTTAATACTCGGATCGATAAATATATCGAGTTAGCAGTGAAGGTAGTGTCGTAAAACATCTTGAAAATCGATCGCTAATCTCTGCCATCGCTAAATTGCTCGTATACTCGACCCATTTTATTCACAAGCCCATTATTTGTACTTTTATCTGATCTCCGTGCTTCATAATAGAGTGATAAAGTATGTCGCCAAGTGAGATGCATCGAACCAATAGGTCTACTAACGTTACTTTTGCCAAATAGATATATAAATAGTAATCAAGATGAATGCCTCATGCGAACTCGACTATTAACGATTATACGTTCCATATTCCTAAGCCACCCCAGTCACGTGCCACGGCCGTTCGCAACGACTCTTCATATACATATAGACAATATTTATGAAAGTAACTATGCTATAAAACTGTACTACTGATAAAGCAAAAGAAGGTACACATACTTGTAATGGTTAAGTGATCGTCTATTCTATAATGCAAACGCAATCATTGCGAATTCGCGCTAGATTTATATTTAATTATTTTTGTTTATACATGCGTCGTCTATGTTGACGGAAAGTCTTTTCGTAGCTGAGATCATGTCTATAATTTTTCTCGATTTTTATATTATTTTTATTTGCACGCACGCGGTGCAAAGCTATACGTAGCATTTATAGTCGTTTATTCATAAAATATTTATTTACGATATAGTGTAAAACAGTTTTGTCGGATTAAATTGACGAGATTTATTACCTCAACATTATGTATCAAGTAGGAGTGAAAATTTATTCAAAGGAACTACGATTTTAATAAAAGCTTAGAGTAGGTATATTTGTATTCTTTGGGAAGAGTACATACCGATGTTTGAGAAGCCTCGTTGTTAACTAATTTTATCACAGCTTCGTTAAGTCTTGCAAGTTTTTTCTCCCCCCCCCCTTTTTCACCCCATTTTTCCCCCTTTTCACCCCATTTTTCCCCCTTTTTTCCCCTTTTTTCCCCCTTTTTTCCCTTTTTTCCCTTTTCATTGTTGCTTAAATCTCGTAATGTTCAAACGTATTTCACGAATCGAAATTCTTTTTCAGTATTACATTGAAATATTTAAAATACGCATTCACACGTCGTACAGGTTTTGTGTAATCGAGCAAGTCAAAGGCGAGATGATCTCGGCACGAAAACGCGGTGCGAGAACATTAAACATTGCACGCAGACACTTGAACAAGAAGGAAAACAAAAATAATTAATCATGATTTATAATATCAAAATTAATATACGATAGTTTTAAGGAATACGGCGTTGGTAATGTAGGCTTACGGATGTAAAATGGATGGAATTGAGCGCCTTGATTAAAATTTAGATTTAAAATTGATTACACGCTTGTGGCTTTATAAAAGAAACAAAAATATCGTACTAAAACTCTTGATATATAAGTAAAGTGGATAATTATTAAAATTACACACACGCGCGCGCGCTCGCGCGCGCGCGTGTGTTTAAAGGTGAAGGTGAAACGTGAAAAAAGATTAGAAAAGCTTAAAAAAGTACGGGGCTAGAAGGAGCTGCATGAGAGAGACTAGATGACGATAAGGCTTTATAAAAACTGATCGATGAGTAAAACTTCGTCTTTTATTTACACATAAGCAATTTTAGTACGTTAGCTTAATCGTGTAGATTATCGTAAATTTTAAGCGTAAATTGAAAACACAGATGAACCGACTTCATATATTATATACGTATACATATGGAATTATATAAATCTATACATACATACACATGTGCACATGCATATATGCACATATATACACGCGTGCGTATGCGTGCATAATACACGCATGTGCGTGTGCGTGCGTGCGTGCGTGCGTGCGTGCGTGTGTAGCTATATGATGGTAATGATTAATATAGTGCCTCACGAGGCCTTCAATGCTCGATGACGACCGGTGCGATGAAAAATGATACAAAATACTTAAAAAGCCAGAAAGTTAATATATCAAATTTAAGTAACTTAATGAACAAAAGAATGTTACAAATGGCTCTTATTTTATAGCAAAAGGCAGAATATTTTAGAATTGATAATGGTCGTTATCGGATGTACGGAGATTATTAGATTGTAGAATTTAGGCTTAAGGTCTTAGATAAGCTGATTAGATTTAATTCTGCGTCTTGTGAAGAAAAATACTTTTTTCTAATATCGATGTAAAATAAATAAAGAAAAATATGATCGACACGCGCCCTTATCGAAGCTGATCGGGTACGATATCAAGGATACGAATAGAAACTGATGAGTGATAAATGTAGGAAGTAAAAAGGGAGATCGAAAGAGAGGCAGAAAATGAAAAATCAAGGTAGACAACACGGAAACTTGTAGTTATATACTCATGCAAATAAATGAATAACGGTAGCACCTTCGAGAGTCCGCTTATACGTATTTTCCGGCCTTGGCTCTTCCATTAACACAAATCTTACGAACGTATTTTTATTAGAGGAGTAACCAGAGTTTGCCTAATTACAGTGAATAGTCTAATAATACTAAAGAAAATTCAAGTAATTGCTACTTCTGATAGCTGTGCCAATCATTTAAATAATATACAACAACCGCGTACGTGTAGGATGGGAAGTTCTTCCTTTTCTGTGTTCTTTCGAAAAATGAAGAAACTGTTTTTTAATAGGTATATACATTCAAAATGTTCTGGCGTGGTAAGGAAATTTTGTTCGTTGTACGAAAACTTTTCGTATCTAAATTTTTAATTATCAAATGGTCATCATTTAAGTATAATGATGTCTACGTGATTTTCTTCGATTATCGTGAATTTCGAGCAAAGTGATCGAATTATATTTTATTAACAAGTAAAGACCGAAAAATTCTTTTGCAGATCATTACCAAGTTCTTTCTACATCAGGTGTCATAATTTTGCTTTGATTTTTTTCTCAATAGCAAAGAACAGCAACGTAAAAAGAAAACAAACAAGAAATGTTTTTGAGACCGGAAAATTATAACCGCGGACCGATGAAGCTATTTTATCCAATGAAAAATTAGATAAGAGAGAGTTAGAAAAAGGCGTGTCCTTCTTTTAATAAAACGTGCCTTTGAAGTCTGGAATAAATAGTAACGCATTCGTGAAATCTAAAGAGTAAAGTGACCTATTTCGTATTGTTAAAACAATTAACGTTTTAATGAAAAAAAGAAAAAATACAAGTGCTTCAAAATTGTAGATCAACAGGAATATCAATAATCCTTTTAAGGTTGAATCAGTAGATGAGAAGTATCGTAAGTTTATATGAAAAGAGTTTAATCGTATTTAGAAAATATGTCGTAATCGGCGTTATAAATACTGAATTTAATATGTAAAACAGAATAGAGAAAGGTAATAATGATGAAGACTAAGGAAAATTTTAAGTAAGCATGTAACGATGGACTTTGCACGTTATGCATATTTTGTAGCGAAGAAACCTATACTATTTTGTAAAGTAGGAAAACGAGAAAATTCGTAGAAGGTATTTCATGTAAAAAGTAAGACTCTATTATTGCGGGGGTGATGATCACACGTTTTATTGACTTAACAATTTTTCTTAATTGATAATTGGTTTAAAAATTTTTATCTTATATATTGCGAGTTACTTTGATGTTTAATCAGGCTTGTTTTTATCGTAATATTATGTATATTAATCTTTCTATTTTACATGCTGCATCATGATTTAGTTGAATAATTGTTTTAAGCGGGACAAATTAATGCTAAATAAAATGAAAGCATATTGATGAAGGGGAGTTTGATTAAAGGTTAAAATTTTAATGTGTAACAAAATTCAAGCACAAACCGAATAAAATATTTGGAAATTATTACATTACGGATGGAGGACTGAGAAGTAGGTGATAGTAATACGGTTATAGCTTACACATCTTATCTCTCGTCATTTTAAAAGTACGATAGCGGTTTCGTTTTAATTTATAACAATAAAATTACTCATCGCGTAAAAGTTTATATACTTTTATCATTCGATGAAAACTATTAATACATATAACGGATTAAATATTTTTTCTTAATTAGATGCTAAGGTTCGAATGCAATTTTTTAAGGAAAACCCTTTTGATTATATTAAAAAGAAATTCTTTTATATTATTAGGAAGAAATTTTAAATTTGCAGTGCTGCGATTTCTTTCGCAGCATTTCGAAAGTGTGACACGTTATGCATCGTGATATTAAGGCATTAACAAGGCGAAGAAAGAGAAAAATTAATTTTCGTATAAATAATGAACAAATGTCGAAAAAAATTTATGGTTAGTTCGTAAAATTGTTTATCATGCCATCCAAGTATTTATTAAGTACTGGACTTAATTTTCTTTAACAAAATATCATAGAATAAATAAGTAACTTAGGATTGTACTTTTTTTTACGATATTCTGTGAAAAGATAAACAACGATGTAAAACAAATATTGCGTATGCGTTTCGTGGATGAATGTGAGAGATTTTTTTTTTCGACGAACAAAATTACTTAGGCGTATTAATGTATCTCTTTTGAAAGTATTGAAGTATTTTACTTAAAATTCTAAAACTACTTTTTGGCTGTAAAATTTGTCGATAAAGCAAGTGATCGAGTAAGTAAGTGAATAAATATTTAAAAGTTTTCTTGGTGTCTCGCCGAAAATTTACTTAAAATTAATTTCGCGTGATTCGCATATTGATTGTGTATTACGTAATGAGCGCAAGAGATCAAGGTGACGTTGTTTTGCACAGTGATAAAAATTATAGAGTACGGAGATGAGTATGGAATGAAATTTATACGTATTTCTGAAAAATCTTTTATTTTCGCCATATATGTCATCAATGACGTTAGATTAATCAGGAGTTAGTTTAATAACAAATATTTCTGCGAATTGAAGTAACGTGGTCCCGTTCAAAAATCTTCTTCTTTTAGATTTAATTAATTTACGAATTAGGAAAGCTTACAACGATAAGCTTTCGAAAAAATTATTATAAATGGGATTATTGAATTATTGAAAATTTGTCCATCCGACTGCGCGTTACGAGGAAAAGCTGGACATAGTTGCGTTGTAATTTTTATTATTGACGCATGACAGGACAAGCGTTTTTCTTCCGCATCTCATGCATAACCATACGATAGCGAACGCGTCATTTTGAAATATCTTTCTAGTTCAGCCCTTATTTGATTACAGACTCGTACGAATATTTCGCAAATTTAAACTTCAAATTATTATACTCTCGAACAATGCTTGCATTTATACGAAATAAGCTTTATGTAATGTGATCTAAATGTTAAAAATTGTATTACCGACCCATTCACAACATACCAAGTCAAAGCTTTGCACTTACGAAAGCTTTAAATTATAAAGTCTTACAAAGAGTCAACGTAGTAGTTATTAAGCGTTATTACACAGAGCAGCATGCGAAAGGAAACAACAAAAGCTAACGAAATTTTATACGTTTGAGGGATGAGGAAAGTAACTGCGAGAAGTTTTTGAAGAAGGGAGAAAGCGGGGGATAAAGAGCGGCAAAGGAAATAAGATTTGTAATGCTCGAATGAGTACGTCTTTGTGAATCGATAGAGCCTTGTTTTAAGTGCCTTGAAGTACGACTTAGATTTTTTAGGCTAGAGAGATCCAGAGGCGCTGGGTACACATACAACTGTGACACAGACATTCAATGGTATTATTATTAATTTTCATCGACTGAAGGAAACGAAAGTACGGATTTCGCGAGATTTCGGAATTTTTGATTTGAATTATACGTGTGTGCAATTTCAAGGGAAGAAGTTAATCTCTGTTGCCGTCCCTTGTTGAATTTCTGCTGTGAATGACAAAAGCTGTATTAAAGGACGCCTGTGATGAATTGTAAGAGTCTAGGAGGAAACTCGAAAATCTTGCGCCTTCATAAAGCATTTACTCACACGCAGTCTGTACTTTCGTGGCTCCTGGTGCACATTCTCGAAACCAGTGATATTTTGTTTAGCAAACTATTTATTTACGCTGAAGGATTATCTTTGATAATCCTTCAGCGTCTCGCTATACTGCCAATATAACCACTAAGTTTTTAAATTAATTTTACGTACACGCTAACGTACTCTACCTTTTCAATCTAATTATCTTTCTCCGAGTTAAGTCGACTCGATGCATGATTTTGAAAACGTATATTTCTTTTATAAAATATCATAAACACGGTGTTTTCTAGAAAAGTAATCGAACGTTTCATCACCTGATTCGTTTCACTCTATTTTCGCGTAGACATTCACTTTGGTTTTCAACCATTTGTTGCATTAAAATGCACCCTTAATTTCGGATCAGCTCATTCAATAATTTATGAAAATTAATAAAATATGTCTTATACCGTTCTGTTCATTTCAAAGACAGTAAAATACACTTGCAGTCGAAATTTACGAATCTAATGGCACAATACCTAACGGTATCTATCATTTTTTAAAACTAAATTATAAATATTATATTCGTATTGAAATTTTTTTATCAACGTTACGGAAAATATTTAATCGATTTATTTGTAAAAATGACTTCTCAAGCTTGAAACTACAACAATCACCACACCTAATATATTTACACACACCCACACCCACACACGTACAAACACTTATTTATTTTTTGTAACAAGCCTCTCATTTTATTACGACGCCCATGTAGAAAAACTTTTTGCATTTCAATGATATTTGACGATTAACCACGTGTAAAAACTTGGAACCGAATCACTTGAAAGAAGTTTTCTTAGCGATTGAAATTTTCTACTTGGGTCTGTATAACTTTCTACATTTCCTTTATGAGAATAAACTTTACCTCCGTGCGCACTTTGTTCGCTCCACAGTACAATTTATATGTTACGAGACCTAAATGTAATACTAGTACACGTAAGCGCGACACTTTTTAGTACAAGACCATCAATATTCTTGTTCTTCTTTTTTTTCTCTTTTTTTTTTCTTTTTTTTTCTTTCTTTCTTTTTTTTTTTTTTATTCAATTGATTGTATAAAGCGTTTTTATTTTGCGAAAAGTGCAAATCATTTCAACTTCCACTCAGCGCCTCACAAATAATAAAAGAAAGCTCTATAATAGTTTATAATCGTATAATTCTTTTCGCCATGTATTTGCCAACGAACGATTATTATTACTTTTATTTCGTCTCCATTTTATATGATAATTAATTAATAATTATTTAGATAAATATTATTAAAAAATACGCTAAACAAATTAAAAATAATTATAATCTTTCTAGATATTTTTGCTTCACGTGATGAAATAGTTTTATATATATACACACGCATAATGTACACGTGCATATTATATATGCAATATGTTGTAAATGAATACAAACATAATTGAGCAAATAGTTTACCTTATATATCACGAATATTATTTTTATTACTTTTGTTATTATTTTTAAATGTTTTTAAAATCATTAAACAAATGCTTATTTTTGTTGCCTTATTCTGGTTCCTTAATATGTTTAAAATGTAAACCAGGGGCGCAAAAAATCAGTTCTATACGTTTATTATTATTTATAATATTTTCTTAATGTCTAGTTTTATAAACATTCCAAAATGCTTGCTTTTTCCATTCGTTTTAATTTTGTTTGTTTCACAAAATGTAGAGTTTTTACTGTATTCGATTTAGAGCAAAATAAAGTCTAGAAAGGCAAAATCATTTAATTTCCATTTTATTATTCCTTATCCTTATTTTAGAAAATAAATTCAGAAAATAAATACAAAACTTACATAACAATTCTTGAGCACGTCTACGATATTGGTTATAATTCATGTATATTTTCTCTCGTACTAACTGTCTAATTTTTCCACAGGTGTTCCGGTTCTAAATATCGAAGGAAAAACTAAACACGTCAAGAATAACATATGAGAAGTACCGAATCGATTGTTTAACTACGAAGATAAGCTCTTGATTCCAAAATTCAAATAAAACATCGAATTAAATACATTTTTTCGTTTTGATTAAACCTTACATTTTATAGCCTCTATCGCGTAACATTTTTGTTTTTACTAATATATAAATTTCATGTTTCAGGTATGGGTAAATGGAGCACCAATGCAACAAAGGCTCGCAATCCTTTTCATGCACATCCTGTAATCAGACCAACAGAACTAAATTATCATTGCAATATCTCTTCTAAAACTCTTTAATATTTTTAGAATACAAAGCAATTTATTGTAGGGAGAAAATTTTTTTAGAACAAATTACAATATTTGATAACGATCGCTGATAATCTACGTTAGATAAATATTATATGTACAGCTTTGCAGTGGCTTTTCTCTCAAAACAATGGAAATAGTTTTACAATGTCGCAAGATATAATTCTTGTTCGATAAATTTCTCTACTGTAATTTTTTCTACGAAATTTTTCAAATTATAGACCTAGAAACATTGAATGTTGGTATCTTGGTGTTCATATTATAGTTGAAATGTAGCGCATCGATTTTATATAATTTATCTAAAAACAGAATTAGCATAATTCACAGTTTATATATATATATATATATATATATATACATATATATATATATATATATATATATATATATATATATATATATGTATTACTGTTCGGCGAATTCAGAAGATGAAAAGCGCTATTTCTGTAATAAAATAATTTTCTGTTTTAAGTTTCCTTTACGACATTCATCATTCGTCGAATCATTAAGTCCAAGTTTTTTCGGGGCAGTTTTTTCCCATTCGCTTCTCGCTACTTTGTTTTGCTCGTTGTTGCTAGCTTGACGACTGAATGTTTTTAGCATGGCTCGCGCCGTATTACAACAGTTTTGAAAGATTTGTCGCTATTACGCCATGACCCTCTGGAACTGGTAAAGGGAAGTTTGTATTACAAATTAAGAGTATTGGAAAATTGGATTTTTGAAAGTTGAAAGTAAAATTGAGAAGAAAATTTAAGACAATTGTACGAATTTTGTTGAAAGACTTGCTCATATTTTCATATAGACAGAGAAATGTCCACTTTATATATATAAAATTTATATTATTTATACGGATATATTGCCCAGAAGAGCTTTTGGTATTATTGCCCGAAGCTAGAAAGCAGTTTAAATAAATTTTAAAGCACGACTTGTTGCATTTCGGATGTACGTTTATTTACTCGTTATTTATTGTCCTTTTCAAGAAAAGCTTTTCGCGTGCTCATCTATTGCCGATAAAATTCAAATGAACAAAAGCAAGAAACAGTCCTTGAAACGTTCATTATGGATTTGTTAATCGTCGACTGCCAGTAACGAAATAAACGGAATAAAAACGTCGTTTTGCCAAAGCCTTCTCAAGCTCCAGTTCCAGATACCGTCTTGATTTACAATAATCCAGCGACAAATCTATAATCGCATCATCCTCGTTTTGGTCGACATTGTCCATTGTCCGTAGCTCCGTGTCCTTGAAACTAATCGTGTTTATCACGACCCTCTGCTTACCTCGTTACAGGCTTCTTCGTCAGCCTCAACTGGCATTCCAGTAGCAGCGAGACATCGTCCACGGGACATCGACGCACTTCGAGGACTCACCACGCATCCTTGAACTCGGAGGTTCCTGCACCCTTGGCACCCCAACGTCGTGCTCGCATGCACTGTCCTACTCGTCATCCAGGTCGCAACAACAACAATCGCGCCCTTAGCCACCATGCAGTGGTGGTTGGTCCTGGACACGATCGACGTCATAATTGCTCGCGCTGTGGTAAGAGTTACAAGAATGCGTACATCCTGAAGCGCCATTTGTTATACGAGTGCGGTAAAGCACCGTCCTTCAGCTGCCCTCATTGCGCCTTTAGCTCGAAATACGAAAGGAATCTGAAGGCTCACATCAATCACCGTCATATCGATCTGCAGAACTCGGTTGGAAGTCGAACTTGAATTCGTGTCAATTCAACCTAAATTTTACGATCGGAGATCGGTTAGAGGAGCGGATTTATACGAGAATTTGTATACAAATACACAAACTGATTAATTGGCAAATCCTGCTATCGAATAATATTCAAATATTCACCCATAAGAAGCACGCTTTAAGTTCCGACTTGGCAAAGACGATCATCTATTTAATATCGCTATTATTGGTGCTCTTTAACAACAACAACAACAACAACAACAACAACAACAACAACAACAACACAACAACAACAACAACAACAACAACAACAACAACAGCGACGAGATTATTATCATTATTATCACAATTATCATCATAATTATCATTATCATTATTATAATTATTATTATTATTATTATTATTATTATTGTTATTATTATTATGACGATTATTGACCTGTGTTGTGAGAGGTACACTCATTTACAGGTTTAATGCAAAACATTGATCCGCGTTCTTTCGGTCGGTACAAATGATTCAATCAATGCAGGTACATAGTGCGCAACAAATGATTTCAAATTTCGAAAGTTTTTGCTTTTATTTCTTTACAGATCCATTTGCTTCATTTGCATTTTTTACTCAAGTTTCTGTACGTTATATAAATTCTATGAAAATTTTCTTAAAATTTCTTCTCCGCAGTACCTGATTTGCTGTAGAAATTTATGCGCGAAGATAAATTATTTTCTAAATGATACTCAAAACAAAACTTGCAATTATTATAGATTTATTTGATAGTTAGATGCGCTCACTTATACGTATCAGTTCTAGTCTCATTGTTAAAATATTAAAATCTTTAAAGAGGTTGAGGCAGTAAACTTAACTTAAGTTAGATGCTCTCTCTTAATTTATTTGATTAAGAAGCATTGTAATTAAAGCTTATTATTACAAGCAAAATGGTAAAGTTTTCATTATAGAATTACCTTTCTCAAGGTTATATTATGATTTTCACTACCTTGTTATGTATTACGTCGATAAGACGTAACAATTTGTTTTCGTGAAATTTCAAGCTGATAAAATGATGAATCATACCTGTTGAATATATCAATTGTCATCGGCGTGTTCTTTTTTATTTTTTAAAGCTTGAAAATCTGAACGAACGAAGATATTCGATAAATTAAAATAAAAAACAAAGAAAAAGAAACTTTAGTGCCAAGAGTATATGTCGATTTTAAATCGGAGCTATATCGATTTATATTTTGATAAGTGCCAACGATACCAAAGTTATATGTGCGATTCCCAGCCAAAGTTGTAAATTCAATTATTTATATTTTCTTTTAAATTTACAAAATAAGATTTTTATTTATTTTTAGTAAATTTACAACATGCGATATTTGATCTTCCATTTAGCGTGTACATATAATAAAGAGGCAAGAAAAATCATGCCGAAATTTTTAAACACTGGTCCAGGTAAGAATCACGGAAATTTTACCGATCACGTAAAAATCGTAAAACGACATTCCATCAGCCAATCCAAAAACTCGTCGAATGTTTAGCACGATTGCGATCTTTTTGCAGTATTTTTGTAAAGTCTCAAATTCAAATCTCGAAGTAAATAACTAGTTTCTTGATAATCTAAATGAACATCATTCTAAATGTCATTCTGTCAATGTGTTTTCTAAAAATTTGAAATAAATGCAGACTTTTCTTTCAATTTTTATAAATCGCTTTGAAATGATGAAAGCATAATAACAAATGAATCCAATGTTTCAAGAAGATCTGCACATTTGCATAAAACATCGTACAACGGTATAAAATCCTATACTTTTTCATCCAATTCATTCAATTTCTGCATATGTATTGAAAATATATATATGTTAAGAATCTCAATTGAAATGATCACAATGGATTTCCCAACATTCAAAAATTCTAAAGAAGTTTTTTGTCCATCGATTTTACAACGCGTACATAGTATTTAAAAACTTATCTGGAATTCCAAAACACGGAGATGAGACTAGTGGAGATAAATAGAGTTGTATTGAAATTATCAAATATTTGGTGGCTAGTAAAAGCATCAAATTTATAATACAAGACTAGACTATTGTTGGAACCTCTTGTTCAGAAATAGTAAACTATAATGAAAGACAGGATTAAATGAAATCAATGTGGATAATTTATGCGTAGCGAAGAGACGAGTCCGTTGTTAAGATGTTTTCAAAATGCTTAGTTTAAGAAAGCCCATAGATAACACGCCCTTATTTTTGTACGAGTTGTAAGAGTATAAAAGGAAGAAATACAGTTATATAAAACAGATTTTTATTCTCGTCACGGTAAATAGGAGTTTTCGCATTATGTACAAAATGGAGCTTGTCTCTTAATTCGATCTATAGAAGCGAAACGGTCTTAACATTTCCATTACAAAGTGTAGCTTTATTCATTCATGTTTTCGTTAATATATTTATTATTCTTTGTCATAAAACGTTATAAAGAAATCAAAATAAATTATTGGTTACGAATGTATCTTTTCTTAAGCCATTAAATTGAAAAGAGCTGGAAGTGAAATACAATTTTAACGAATATCAAAACATATTTAAAAAAAAAAAAAAAAAAAAAAAACATAACTAACGAGAGCAAAGTCTTAAATGAAACGAATTTAATACTCTGAATTTCTTTTCTTGCACATCTCCAAGTAGATTAGTACAAAATAAGCCATTCGCTGATCTAGTCTGAGATACAAAAATGATTTTCTATTACGCAAGATAATTATCGCTGATAATACATTTATTCGATCTGCAAAAATAAGCAACTCTTTCTAAATTATCTAGTCTAAATGGATACGTATTTTAGAGGACAATGATAATCGGAAAAAGATTTTTCACGATATTATAACTCTAATGTAAATCGTACATTGTATTTATTACAAATACAATTCGTTGAATGGATTGCTGATTTTTTCTTTTTAATTCACATTAATGCACATAATCTGTAAAAGGCATCGCCCAAATAATGTTAAAATATAATGCTGATCATCACGCAACAGAAAATTGTTATACCTACTCTTAAAAATTATCCAAAACTTCCGTGAAGAAATATAAATTAATAACAACTATATAACCGAAAGAATTTATTTTATTTTTATGATAAGTCGTTAAATGTTTTTGCGAAGAACGTAATAAGGCTCCGATAAAGCTATTATAGGCTATTGAATGAAATGGAATATTTTATTTAGTTCGATGAACTTTTTTAAAGTAAAAGGCAAACTTTTAACAGTAGTTTTCATTCAGTATCTAATAATACGTTAATTCCAGCTACAAATAGTTTCCTATAATTTCCTCTGAACAACTTTTGATGTCCGTTTCTCGTTCTTCCAATTAATACTTCAACGGAGCAGATCTATTAGCTGCGCATGTCAAGCTATTATCATCATTGTGAATATAATTCTACGTAACTGAAATCTGGTTCTTTATTCATAGAAAAATTAGAGAGAATAGTAAAAAAAGTAGAAGATGTAAAAAGGGTACTCTAATCCATTTATTTTATACGACATCGTGGTTGGTTTTTGTCGTTAAAATTATATTGTGATTCTATCGTTTATTACAATTATTTGATTATTGCCAAATTAAATAATTTCTGAAGAAACTGAAATTGTCACGGTCCGAAAAATTTGATACGTACTATTTTATCATTGCATTATTAGAATTGCTCGTTTCCGTAAAGTAATTCTCATTATTAAATTTTATTCTCGTTTTATAAATAATTAATAAACGAAGAAATAATACGATACCAAAAACTTGTAATTCCGATGTAGAATGTAGAGCGAAAACAACATTATTTCATGTTTAAAAAGTCATTATCTCCTGTTGCTGTCTCTATGCTATTAATGTCTTGTCCTAGATAATATAATCAAGCTATTGAGAAGAAGTTCAGTCGTACGTAAAAAAAGATTCGACACGTCTAGATTGACTTTAGAATTTTATCTTTTGAGTGTCTTGATAATTAGTGTAACGAAATCTAAATAACATTGCAGCTTAAATTAAGTTTCTTAAAATTTCTGAAATCTTGAAAGATGAAATTACTTATTCTCTGTAGTTATTTTTTGAGTATATCAAAAGTAAAATGTAAAACTATATAAATAATTATAAAAATACGTAATAATGATTATATCATCATCATTTATTCAACCAAACAAGAACAATGAAGTTGCAGTGTAGATGACTTGCGATACAAAACGTATCCAAACTATATAAACGTTGACTTTTAATCGTTTGATTGAATTTATATGTACAACTCTAATAGCTCTATATAACAACTCTTTTTTCTAGCTCTTTTATAGCAATTAAAATGACTCGAATTTTCAACTCTAAACTTAGACTCTAAGTTTTTCGCAACACGAATGAATTCAAAATCTTTAAATATTATTCTACACTATTTTAAGAAAGTCTCCGAGACTATTAGTAACGTGTTTTCGTATTGCAAAATGAAGGTCAGGTTGAGTCTTCCAGTTGCTAAATCAAAGTCAAATATTTAAAATGAAAAACAGCAGAACTATATGTAAAAAGTGCTTATGTACATTAAATTATTATGCAAAGCCAAAGCGGAATAAGTAAGAGAAGAAACTTGTGCCAAAAATAAGAACTTAAACAATAAATATAATTGCGATCAAAAGACTTTTTTGAAAATTAGAGAGATTTCCGAAAATTTAAAGTCACAGCGCAATGAGCGAACGAGTAACGAAAAGAAATGATAAAAATGATCATTGATTCGTAATAATGAAGCATACGACGATCACTTTTTTTTCACGAATTTGGAATCGCGATGCATCGCCAGCAGTTTCTTTCTTTTATATTGAAACCGTTATAGCTATTCTAAAATCTAACAATATTTAAAATGGAAAGCAATTATTGACTTGAAACATCTACATTTAAAAGAAAACACTCGATGGAAACATATCTTTCGCACATGCTAAAGTACACTGTTTTGGATTTGCACGTAGATTATTGGTAACATACGATTTCGAACGAATTGCATTAAATTTATAAGTACGTAAAGAATTTGTAAATATATTGAGCGCCTAATAAATTTTGAGTCCAATATCAATGTTAAAAATGAATGTTTTTTTTTTTTTTTTTTTTTTTTTCTTTCGATAAATAAACACTTGGTGAGGTAGACAAATTTTAGCCTTTAATATCGAGATAATAATTAGTATATAAGTATTGCAGAGAGCAAACATGCATGACATATGCGAAGATTAGATATTAATTATAAACAAGATAAAAACGTAAATATTGTTTAATGTAGTATAAATGTGAAGGGAAAATGAATAATACGTGAATAACAATGGAGTGATGGGATATGATATAATAATTAAATCATACAAACAAATTTAAATGAATCTCTTGCGATGCTCACGTACGATTGTATTAATTAATACAAAGAATGCGACCTATAATTTATAAAAAATTATACCTTTCGTTTTGCGATTTTTGAGATCGATTATTATACTTTCGAATGTAATTATGATAACCATTGTCTTAGCAAGATCAAGATTTGATCAATAAAGAAGTAAATTTAATTATTGAAAAGAATGTGCGTTATTTCTTATTCGCCTAATCGTGGTATAAAATTTTCAATTAATTTTTCTGTTCGAAATTTTTACCAATAAATTTGTATTTCAATTTTAGGTCATCTCTCGTATTCTCAATGATGTCTCAGCATTGTACTCGAGTAAAAAATTTCAGATTATACACGTGTACTTTGAGAAGTGCGATAAGAAGAATTAATAAATCTTGTCAGTGAGTTAGTGAGTTTTTAAATGTTTATACATGTATTTGTAAATATAAGTAAATAAAGTCATAAGATTTTATAGTAATTTACATATGTATTTGGTCATCTTATTTTAGGATTACATTCGTCTACGCTGTTTTCACTGGTAAAAGTAACCGCTTAATGTATTGTTGATAATTTATACATAGTATTGTTTTTAAAAAAAATTCGTAACCCTGAAAAAATTGTTACTGTGTTATCCTGCTTATTTTTCAAAGTATTTTCTTCATTTGCTTTTTGTCTGTATTTTGTGTACTTTTCTATGCTAACATTGTACTATTTTAATATCCTCCAAAAATTCAAACACTAATAAAAATTTTTGCATTTACAGATATCATAATGTTCATTATTCTAATTTGTCATTACTTGTCTATGTAAAAAATGTCATTAATAAAAAAAAAGATGCTACTTTTTTTTTTAAATATGAATAGTTAGTACAAGGACATGTATTATTGGCGATTCACAGATCTTAAATACAATGTTTATCGAAGATAATTAATTAGTACGTAAGTGAGGTGCTAACTCAACATGAAAATATAAGCATATCGATCATTTGAACGGATATTCATAGATTCTAATACCATTGAGTCAAGCATAAATTGACACAAAGACGCAAAGAATAAAGTATATAGCTTGTAGTGCCCAAGTATAATCGCCGTAATTTTTACGGTATATTCCCTAATTTATAAAACGCACGAGTTGCTCGGAAATCCGAATGAAACGATTGTTCCTTTTATCATTAACGTAACTCATAAAAATTATACGATATATCAGTTACATTTTACTATTCCGAATAAGATTAACCCAACTCACGTTAACGGACACAAACCAAATGTATTTCGTTGATACTTTCCTAATGATTTAATCGTAGATTACAGGATTAAAAGGTGGGTTCTAGTGGTTACATTCACAGTGATAAATGGATTATAAAGTCTCGTATGAATTACGTTAAGAAAAGGTAGCGTTCGCTGTTCCTGTCTAATAGAGTTTTTCCATCTTCATTAAAACAGTAATTGTTGCAATGAAAAAGTAACAGTGGTGCCCATTGCTCAGTAAACAATAGTATTCGAAATCACATCGCTACGCTTTCGAATGAACTTTGGAATATCAATAATATGGAGATCAGTTGTATTCATTTTCCCTTCCAATGGAGAAAACTGTAAAACAATGCGAACGAACCAAACTGCCTTGTTGATACATATCACACACATTTCCCAAAGAATCGAGAAGAACTGTTAGGTTTTCATAGTAACAATAACTCGCTGATCAGCTGTAGAGCCAAGTGACTTATCCTCTAAATATGGACAAACTCCACGGCTCGCACGGCACCAAGGAAGCGCTCGATTAGACTTGGACAAGAAGCAACCAATCCCGTCACTAAAGTCTTTTACGTAGCGAGTAACGCACCATTGTGTTCTGAATTTTATTCGTGTCCCCAGGTTGGATCCTGTCGACCTGGTCCAAGGGCACTCGCAGCGGACTCGTCGATCCCGGTAGTCTGGAAAAGCGTTTCCCCTGTCCGACTTGTGGCAAGAGCTACAAATGGCGGGAGTCTTTGCTCAAACACCGGCGCATCGAGTGTGGCAAACCACCGGCCTTCGCCTGCGAAGTCTGTGGCAATCGCTTCATGCACAAACACCACCTCGTGAAGCATCGGAACGCGATGCACCCGGTGCCCGTCGGTATTGAGGCCACCGCCACCACCGCCACCACCGCCACCACCGCCACCACCAACACCACCAACACCACCAACGCCACAACCACTAAGAAGATCCTTACCTCGCTTGACATAATTGGCTATCCCTAGGTTATGGCTCTATGAGACTCCTTCTATGGTCCTGGTGGACTCGGGATTTTTCCCATTCAAAGGGAATTCGCTTTGGTTTAAATTTACTTGCAGTTCACTGCAGTGGAAGCGTACTTCTACAACTTGATAACGATTTCGCGTATCGTTGAAGAAGATTCATTCGTCGTCTTTTTCTGATTACTTTTAACAAATTTATTGGCTGCTGCTAAGCTGCACTGAACTGTTTGGTAATTTTAAATGTGAAATACTTAAATTTAAATCCTCCATTTTAAATGCTTTTTCAAACGGATATATCGATACTGGGGACATTCACTTGAGTTACTTTTGATTCATTTTCCCTTTTAACCGTATTTATACAAGTTATAAAAAACATTAGTATAACGACATTACTGTATTTATTTTTATTTTTATTTAATTTTTAAAACAAAAATTTGAAGTACTGACTTGAGGAGGGCAGACGTGGGCAATGTTTAAGCAAATCTACTTCGTCTTTATTGTCAGTAGGATGTTGAGACATGACACGAATCCATGCTAATCTAAATTTATCGCCTTCTTTTGACAGAAACATCTACGTATATGAACATTCTTTTCAATAATTGAGAAAAACACGTTATTGGTAAGAAAATATTTTTCGTTGCTTAAGAATCCGATATTACACTGACGTCTTCTTATTTTTATAAAATATTTATAAAATTTGTAAAAAAAATTTTAAATACGAGAAAATAAAAATGAAAGATAATTAGATTAAAAAATATTTTTATAAATTAGTGATAAGTTTTGTGATGTTATCTGACAATTCAGGCAAAACTTTACTATTAGCATGTTCGCACTATCTCGTTTTCATCCAAGGAAAATGTCAGATGTGCAATAGAATAAACCAGACCTTTAATATTAGTAATTCATTTTATGAAAATATTGTACGAAATCGTTTAGAAGTCTTAAAATTCTGGAAATCGCATGGAAATCACTTTATGTTTTGCATCTGTAAGACTACTCTTAATGATTTATCTTACGTAACTTTTAAAGCAACTGTGGAAGTCGATTTAAGAAGGTGAAATTTACTAGAAACAGCCTAATAAGTTGGAGTTTTCGAAG
Organism: Wiebesia pumilae; assembly: GCA_018907045.1. Classification (NCBI taxonomy): domain Eukaryota; kingdom Metazoa; phylum Arthropoda; class Insecta; order Hymenoptera; family Agaonidae; genus Wiebesia; species Wiebesia pumilae. The sequence goes on from JACCHZ010000022.1 coordinate 6,609,299, forward strand.
ACGCTTTATATAAAATAATTTTATAAATAAGTATACGTCAGATTATTTAAAGAAGGCATGTAGCCAAATTTTCTTTTAAAAGGGAAAACGTTCTTTCCTTTTTAAATTTTTTTAACCGAGAATATTGTGCTTTACATCCATCAATATTATGAAAATTTATGAATGCATCGTTATGTCCGGTTGCATCATTTGTTTATGTTGAAACTACGTCGATAGGGTTACTAGTATGCATTATTAAAGGTACAATTAGTTTATTGCTCGAGTGTCGTGAGATAATTGTAAGGTCGCGTGTAGTCGGAAGGTAAATTATTCAGAAATACAACCGCGTGATCGGTGACACCAGGTAGAGTAGGTCACCGTCCTGGAAGGCGCTTCCGTCCATTCGAGGGAGCGTCCTCCTGACTTCTATCCTGACTTCTATGCTCCTTCAGCGCACTCCTAATAATCTGACGACCATACGTGGCTCTATATGTAAATGTAATCTATAAAGTGAATGTTTGGTACTCGTGTAATCGGTGCATCGTTTTAAATTATTTTGACGCATATTTAAAGAAACACTGGATGCATGGTTTTCAGTGTTCTACAATATACTGTCAATGTATTGAATTTACTTGATGTATGGGATAATTTTATTATCGGTGAAAGGAAACGTCAATGATATATCTTCCACAAACATGTACCTAAGTGTCTAAGTAATGCTACAATTAAAGCTTAAATTTCATTAATTTTAGATATATGTTGAAGAACGATTAATTTTACAAAAATCGTCTTCATTTTTCTTAATGGAAATATGAAAATAATTTACATTGTACATATTTCATATACGTATTACATAGTATGAATATGTAGTAAAGGGAGTATAATATTGATCTGTACCATAAAATATATAATTTATTATAATAAAGAACCAAATGTACAGTGACTTGCGCTGACTTATTAATAAATTACACGAAACACTATTCTAGTATCTTTTTTGAATAATTTATTATATTTTCATTAGCAAAACGTAACTGTTTTAATGTATATATAACCTCAAATAATGTTATAGTTATATAACATTACGTAACATGTACAATACAAGTTATTTTGGTACAACACTGTTTTAAAATGAGATATTGGTTAAATAAAGATAAATCTCTTTTCATAGCAAGACGAAAATTTTTACAACGACCTCATTGCTTAAACATTCTTATGAAATTTCGTGAACTGCAGAATATTCTTTATAAGCACCTAAAAATTAAAAAACAATCTTAAAACTATGAATGTTTTAATACATTCATAGTTTATTTTACATTAGAACGACTTCTAGTAAATGAGTATGAATTTCAGTGTTATATCGTTACTGTTTTATGAAAATCACAAACTGAGACAAGAAATATTGTCTTAAAAATGTAATCACATACATATACGTGTATACACACACACACACACACACACACACACACACACACACACACACACACATGTATATATCGTCTGTATGTATATAAAAAAAGTTTTTTAATAATAATAAAGTTTTAGTTTTTAAATAAATTTTTCTTTCTTATTATTTCATTATATATGAAAATTCAAATACTCGCATGTCAATATTTTTAATTGGATTTTGTAACTTATTGATACATTAATTTGTTTTACTTATAAATCTCCATTTTTGTTAATTATTAGTAAGTTTATGAGACGATTTAAAACAGATTCGTGACCATTTTCATAAAACTGTAAGCTGTTTATATGCAGAAACCTTTAAATAAATCGAATGAACTGCAAGAAATTATATTTCAGTGTAATTGCTATACCTTGTGTAATAAGCATGTTTTATTTCACAGGTTATTTTCAAGAAATATTCAAGTTAAAAGTATTGCTTCTATTAGTTCCAATTTACATTTAGGTAAATATATTAATGCAGATTCGATGAGCATGTTCAATGAATTGTAACGAAACTTTGAACGCAAAATGATGAGTCTTTTGTAAAATAGATATTTTTAGATAAATAAAATGATAAGAAATAAAAACTATCGGTTATTTATAATTGTTAAAATGTATCACATTGTGAACAAATAAATTTGAGAACTTAAATAATTTTTAGATTTCGTCTATTAAGGAAACATGTGTTTATATTTTATATCACTGACTAGAGTTTGTTGTTTTAGGGACGGCGACTGTCTACTAGAAAAATTCATTCAATTGCAACAATTTACAAGAAACAACGTTTTTGTACTTGCATTTGAACATACGAAGGAGCCAAATGTTATCTGTGAGAAGTAACAATATATGAAATCTATATTCACCACTTTAGCAGGATTTTCAATTTTTATAAATAATTGTATAATTATTAATAAATAACATTATTTACCTTCGTCGTTATTATTTATTTATTTTTTTTTTTTTTTTGAAAAAACAAATTATATTTTGAATATCTATGTATTAAATGAATTAAAAGATTTTAATGTACTTATATATAATAAAATGTATTTTATGAATTAGCGATAAGAACGATTTTTTATAACATAATTTATGTAGAATCATGTATTTATTACTGTACAAAAGTTGAGTACTTGAAAAGTAAATTGTAATTATAAATAATTATTGAGTTGACACAAGTGTGTGATTGTATCTATATATATATATATATATTTTAAGCTGAGAGCTCTAAATTAAATATAATCTTGAAAGTAAGTCTTCTAAATTGTTTGATAAGAAACAAGTAATCATCACACATACAATTTTAATTAAATTTTTTATTCAGTATCTAATTTCTTTGTGTTAATCGAGGTTATGCGTAGCTAAAGTTTGTCGTTACGTAGGCTCATCTATAATTTATGTACTTTTGTTTTTTTCGTATTTATTGGATATATCATGTGTATTTAGTATATATATATATATTGCATTCGTTTTTGTTTTGCTTTTTAAGATGTTTTCTCATTTTCTATTTGTATAAAAATTGGTGTTATAAAAGAAGACATTCCGATAATTTATCTATATTCGTAGATCATATAAACTGTGAACAGAATAAGATGATATAGTTTTAAACGTTATTGTGCATGATTTTATACAATCATGTTTGTCGTTAATTTTTGGATCATATGCTTTTGGTTGCATTTGACACTGTGTAAGTCACATAGACGTATCCTTTTATTGCATGTGACGAATAATAGTCGTATGCAAAGTTCAAGAATTAGACGATCCAGCATACAGACCTTGTCCAGCATAGAACCTCATGATAATGTATGATCCTATCCAAATGTTGATGTGTCTGTAGAATACATGTGTGTGTGTGTGTATGTGTGTGTGTATATATATATATATATATATATATATACATATAAATACACACACACATATATTTGTAGAACATATCTGTAGGATATATCTGTAGAACATTTCACTTTCATAATATTGCGAGATTGGTTCTTTTCATAATAGTAGATAAATTAGTAAATGAATAACGCGTTTAGAGCATTGTATTTTCTTCCTAAAATACAAATTATGGATGGTAGATATAAAGTGCGTACAGAGGTACCTATTTTATAACGAATATATTGCTGCGATAAGTAGGGCAGATATTATGGCGTATTGTTCCATAAGCATCTTCGATCGACAAGCGAATAAAAAAAAGACCATTTGAACGAGTTGAAATCTCTGGCAGAGTTGAGTGACTTCGAGTTCCCGCCCTTGAATGAGAATAATATTAATAACAATAATGATAATGATAATGATAACGATGTAACTGGTAAAAATAGCAGCCAAATACGTCTGAAAGAAGACGCTAATTAATAATAAGATAAAAATGAAAAGTTCTATAGATACGTCCACATCTTCTATGACAATATACGCGCGAGCATAAGAAAATCAAGTTATTGTACACTCGTTCGAATCCGTACGTACGGATTATACCGTATGTAGAATCGCTCGTCTGCGATTATACATTAATCACTACTAATTCATGCGCCGAGTCTTCCAGTCGTCACTGCCAACAATGAAAATTTTTTTTTTATAGAAGTCGTGGAGAACGAAGAGTTCAGGGTCAGGTCTATGGGCTTTGGTGTGGGCATAAGCATCGGAGTTCCAGCCAACGTCGACCAAAACTCCTTCCAGTGCCCCAAATGCGAGAAGTCCTACTCCTGGCGCACTTCCCTGCTACGTCATCTGCGGGAGGAGTGCAAGATCCTTCCACGCTACTTTTGCCAGCATTGCGGAAGGCGATTCAAGAGGGCCTATCATTTACGCAGGCACCAGCGCTCCAAGCGTCCTTGCGTTTTCACTGACTTTCTCGTTTAGCTCGGAGGGCTCCTTTTATCCGAGGAGATAGAAGGAGATTAGAAGAAGTTTAGGATTAGAAGACGGAGGACGGTTAACGCGAAACTTACTAAGCGCATTCCATTAGATAAATATTTAACGTGCAGTATTATTTTATATGAAATTTTATATAAAATAATTGGATTCGTCCATAATGTATCAAGAAATGAAAAAATGAAAATTAGTAGCTGCCCTTGAAGTCTCCGTGCTCTCGTGCAAGTCAGCACGAGGCGATCCGGATTTTTTCATGGATTACTTACTTTAATGTATCCGAGTTATACAGTAAATAGGAGTATACGTTTCAGTTTCAATATATTTATTCAATATATTGAAGAGCGTAGAGAGTTGGTGTTGGGCTTATCGACGATTGTTTTATTAAAAAAGTATTTCCGTAAGTATTGGATTGCCATTGTTGCCGGCACTATTGAAAAATCTCTGTCTTGTCGACGATTATTTAGAAGCGAATGACCCGATGATGACAGTTGTTTAAAACTCTTGAAACTGTGTTAAAAGTATTTGCTAATATGTATTTATTATACTGATACTGTACCAAAGTACGAAACAAAGAAGAGTAGTTCACTTATGATAGACGTATTCAGTGCTTGTACGTGAATGTATTAAATTGCTTCTTTTAATTATAATTTAATTATAATTTTGTCGTGCATTACGAGAAACTGTTTTCCAACCGTTGGAAAAACTTACGAAAAAATATTTCAATGGTTATTATTGAGTATGACGCGTTCGACATTTTTAAATGATTTATGCGACGTATCTGCTCTTACTTCAAATGAAATTTTTTAAACTTAATAATAATCTAATAACTGGATGAAAGTTGTTCGGACTACTGTATAATCTATTTTATGTGATAAATGTGTTGCTTTATAAATGATGGATCTACAGACATGGTAAGTTCTTCAGTAGCGAGAATATCAAGATCCATTGATTTAAGCAGCATTACGTAATTTCAATGTTGTCCAGATCGTAAAAACAAAACATAACTGTGGAAAATTGAAATTATTAGCGTTTAGTATTTAAATAATATAAATATATTTCCATCGAAATATTATAACTTTCATATATGAGAATTTGTTTTCGTCTAATGTGTCGAAGATTTGAATATTTTTGTATTGTACTTAAAATAATCCTGATTCTTCTATAAAACTTAAATATACCTGTCTTCAAGTTTCTCTTAATCGTACTCCACAATAAGGTTCTTCTTTTATTGTAACAATAACATCTTAGCTTTTCGTGGGATGGACGTTAATAAATACGAATTTATCAATTTTTCGAAATAAACATTTAGCCAGTGTTATTATTTCCCATTCCTTGAATTAAAACACGTCTCATTATTATACAGTTGATTTCTAAATGGATTTATGGTTTTCGTTGAGTTGCAGAACTGTATGAATTCTGTACAAATTCCATTTCCATTTTATAATTTTCGGCCATTAATTATTATTGTCTTTTTAAACAAGTATTTTGTAACACTGAATAATGCAGAATATAATTTAATGCTTTCTCTTTTCTTCACAGGTTTGAATTATTTGGTTTTTTCTTTTTAATTATCGTGTAGATTGCAATTATGAACCATCGTCCGAGGTAAGTAGGCTTTCTCTTTAAGACGAGGTAAGACGAGACTTTGTCACAGTCCGTATTCATAATGTGAAGAAGTCAATGAAAGAACTTTTATGAAAGACGTGTTTTTTTTTTTTTTTTTTTTTTTTTTTTTTTTTTTTTTTTTTTTTTTTTAAGCAATTCTTTCGACTAGGCAAAACATCAAGTTTCCTTAGACTTCAACTCTGTTATTTTAGACTTCAACTAATTGAAATTTTGTTTATAAAAATTTTTTAATACGCAATTATGTTATCTCTTACAGTAAAATAATGCAAATCGTTTGAGCTTGAGAATGAATGTAAGTAAGTGTTTATTGTGCATACCGTCTCTTAATAGTTCTATACATTGAAACATATTTGTCTAAATAAATATTAGTGAAATAAATGATGGTATCGAATATTTAGATGATACATGTAAATACCAGTAAACGATTATTCTTGTAAGCGAGAGAATATTAGAAACGATTAGAGTATGCCAATAATGTCAAAACATTGGAAAAATACGTTTGCTAGGTTTTTGTTAAATAAAGTTCACCTTCCCTTGTAAATAAAAGTCAATTCTCTATTAATTTCTAGGTAAATAATCTAGTATCCAAGAAAAGTGATAACGTTTGACGCGTCTGCATTTGCATTTCTGTGAGTCTGTATGCGGTGTGCGTTTGATTTTGAAAAATCCGCATGGTGGTGGTCAAAACTTGGCTAGATAGACCTTTTTCGGTGTCTTTGTGATGTGATTCGCACTTATACAGCTCAGCCTCTCATTTTATCATTATTACGATAACTGGCACAAGTTGTTGCATACGTAAATATTGCTTAATTTTGTTGACCTAGGAAACGATTAATAGAAGAGTATTGTATACCAATTAATAACGGTTACGGGAATGTACGTAATAGTATTGAGTAAATATTAACAATTGCTAATTAACAATTTGGAAGTGGTACTGTAGATTAGATTGATGATCATTAATTAATTAATTAATTAATTATAAGATAACAACAAATAGTCACGACTTAACTGAACAACGTTAATTTACTTAATATTCATTAAATAGTTACGGGTGTCTTGCGTAAATGCTTAGCCATTATCATTAATTGATTTTCATCCAAAAGTACAATGTGTTTGGTAACGTCGACGGACGCTAATTCTAAATTGCTTTAATCGCCGTGCAGCAACGTAATTCTCTACGAAGTACGACAACTGGAGACGATCTTTTAATTGATAAATTCTGATATCCGTAATGAAAAATCAACGAGTAAAGCATTGATCAAGCTAGTTCACGTAGAGTAAAATCTCTTCCTTGTTATCTTATACTCACTATCTCTAATGCACTCGTTCAATGTAGTCATTCTCAAGATTTGGTTCATGCATATATTTTTTTTCAATTATTCTCAATACAGTTGTCAAAGTTTTTTTTCTTTTCTTAATTTACCTCACGCAATACGCTTGTATCTGTTTACATGAGCATCGTACGCCGACCATGCACTACGAAAAAGAAAACAACCAGAGACGCACTGACCTACGATATGAACAGACAAAAGAGAACCCGGATAAAGAACACGTAAAACAAATTTTACGTGTAACAAAAGTAATTTTACTCTTCTCGTATGTTTCAAGGCATCAGCACGTCCTCGCCCTCGATGATGAAACCCTGTGGTCGTCCGTTTATTTGCCACCTCTGCGGTAAAACCTACGCCTGGAAAGTTTCTCTAACACGTCACTTGCGCGAGGAGTGCGGCAAACAACCTCAACACGTCTGCACCTTTTGCAGCAAACGTTTCAAGCAACGAAGTAGCTATCAACGCCATATGCTCACCCAGCATCAACTTGAAGCTCGCGTCTATGGTTGTGGACGTCGCTTCTCTGACATCAAGTGAGTGAATTGCCACGACTCTGTATCCCGGAATTTACCTTTACCACCCCACCCTACATTGCATGCATAGAACTGAAACTGATGCGGCCGGGTTAGGTTTATTACGCGTTTTAATTACGATCTCGGTGATTGAAATCTTCCCATTTATTACAGTGAATCTTTGTGCTAGAGAGCAATTTTCCCTCGCGTATTCGAGCGGTTGCGTCGTGTAATTAATTTAACGATCGTAGGCGAATACCAGGTTAGAGCGATTGGCACAAGTCGTCGAAATTTCATTACTTAGGAAGAAAGGTACTGATAAATGATAAGAAGAACGTTTCCAAAAATTTTCCAATCGGAGAGCTTCTAAAGACCAGTTTGCATCGGTTCGCGAGAATTTAGCACTTTGAGCTTCCAGTAATATCAACTCAACAAACAAGAACAATCTAGATAAATTGCCTTCGCATTAATTTTTATGTTGGATATTTTTTCCAATCAGTTGTAGCATTATACAATAATATTGTGTTTCATTTGGGATTGTTATTCCATGATAATTTTAAGCAGAGATAATGATGCTTTGGTTGCAAGAAATTAAAATTAATCTCAACGGGTTACATTTCGCCAATAATTTAATCGCGTCTTGTGTAACTCAAAGATTTTAAATTAAAAATATAAGCTCACAAGTCTTTCGGAAACTAAAATCGATATAATTGAATCAAAATAGTCGGGAAGATTTTTAACCTTTTATCACCTCGACACGCTAAAGACGGAATGTGGAGTTTAAAAATTTATAATATGTAATTGATTATTCATTAAGATATGCATTTACCTTGATGTAAAAGCATTTTGCAGTTTCGCAGCGGCTCATTGAAGACAAATAATTGCAACGTAAATGATCGTTATCTTGAAATTATTGCTAAAACATAAAGTACGTAATTTTTTTACAGTCAGATTCATGTTCAGTTTCGTTTATAAAATTGTGATTCTACTTTCCAAGCAAATTCTTTCATCAATAGAATCAATAAGTTAGTCAATCTCTTAAGTAAATTAACCGCTGCATAAATTTTACAGTGCTTCTTTTGATGCGGATTCTTTTCCGTGAATACTCGAGCTAACTGAGAAAAAATAGCTTTCATTCGAGCTAGATATTCAAATAACTGAAAGACTTAAATCAACACTGAAGATGAATTCACTACACGAAGATCGTCACTGAAGATTAATCATTTACACTGAGGATGCGTAAAATCCATTATTAACATACTTAAATATTTTGTTTGTTCATTTGCGACTGCATTAATTAGAATCAAAGGCTGTTTGTCACTTTTCTGTTTGCACTTTTACTATAGACCTTATGTTATAGTTTTATTCGACTATTCTGTTAAGTGAATGTTAATTGAGAAATACTATTCTCGTGTGAATATTTTTAGTAAATTTTAAAAATTGTGATATTTCAAGTGATTTTTAACTTAAGATTAGTAACAAATCATAATTAATACTAAAACTGTAAGATTTGTAAAATAATTGTAAATTGTAAATTATCCTTTTAGGAATGAAATTATAAAATAAGAATCGTCCTTATGCAAGAAAACGGCATTAAAAATTAGGCTGCATGCATCAGTCGAATTTCACAATTAACATGACAGAATAGTAAATAATATGTTTAAGAAGTACAAAGTTTTAGAAGTACATTAATTATATAGGTGGTTTGAACCATGCTTTATCATTATTATTATCCCAACGACTATAATCATATTGTATTTTTCATTTACATACTTAATATCTAAATAAGTTTCTGTCTTAAAAGACTATATATCTTAAATTGTGTTCGTAGTACCTTAAAGAGAAATGAAGTTAAGACTTATTACTCTCGCAATAATAATCAACAATTTTTACATAAATGTAATGTATGATTAAATTATTTTTAATAAACGAACAATTGTGATTATTTTCACAGTTTTCGCTTTCTTTATTTTTAACATAAAAACTCGAAAATCCCTTCACCATGGAAGATATCGGGGGGGGGGGGGAAACGAAAAAACAAGCAACCCGAAGATTACTATAATTTACCATTGAAGATTTCTAATACGTTCAATTGTATCTAAATGATTGCCAAAAGGTAAGATTCAAGAAGTATATGCGTAATTTTACGATTGTAAAGAGAAATTTCGTTTTTACGAAAAAAAGATTTTTTAACTATTAATTGAAATAATCGTGCACGTTAATGAAATATTCAATTTTCAAAACTAAAAACATGTACAAAGTTTTATATATTGAAAATTCATATTCTGCTGATTCAGCTGATCGCAAACTGAAGCTATGCACATTACGCGCAAAGTAAAATTTAAAAGTAAAATTTAAAGTCGGAACATGTAATGCCTCTTAATTCATTCATGAAACTTTATATTAGTTGAAATTTCTACTTATACAGATGCAATGTAACACATAAAATAGAAAATAGAATGTGAAAAATCCTCGTGAAAAGATACATAAAATTCTTTGACCAAATTGATATTTAAAAGTTGTACCGAAATCCTTCCATAACTAAAGTATATGTCACTAACATTTTGTTTTTTGTTTTAGAGTTGATGGAATCACGAGTATTTTCTTACAATGTTGGAAGATGTTATTCAAGAAAAGAGCGCAAATCAATGAAAATTGCAATTAAATGAAAATAGCTTTGAAGATACACTCAGCTTACATACAAACTTCATTGAAGAATTAAAAGCTGTGAAGATAAATTGGAAACGACTGCAGCATAATATAATGATTTTAAAATTCAAATAAAGAGCTTTAAACAGAAATATATATAAAAAATTAATTTAAAGTGATTCTTATATTTTATGAATATTTCGTGAAAGATCTATTTCTCTTTCAATTAGGAATACAAAAATAATGCCATGTCAATCATTAAAAAAAAACGAAGTGTATGCCTGCATACGTAAATTTTAAATCGAGACTTCATATTTATTTTATCGCACAAGTCATGTTGATTAATTTACCAATGAGTTTATAATTATATGGAAATAAGTAAAAAATATAAAAATCATCACAACGTTTAAATTTGTAATTCAGATAAATTGTAAAATACGAATCGTGTTACTTTTAGTCGCCTTTGTTTATTTTCTATTTTCTTGATCTTAATTCTTAATTTAATATTCGCTGAAAAGATTATTTACTTTCGGACAGTCGATAGATTGGCGTCTCGTTGATTCATAGCTCCATATAATTATTTCTTTAATGCATGACTTAACTAATTTCTCCTCACCACTCGAAGATTATTACTTTTAATAAACGATAAATACAGCAAATGAAGATACATAGCGTATATTTTGTAGGGTGATTTTATGTCCATTCGGTAGCTTTCTAATATTAATACTCTTAAGCTATTATGATAAAATATGATCCGTTCTATTTTCTTTATTACGATGTATCACATGGAACGCTTTTCTATATTCCTAAGATTTACGACACTGAAGATATCACAGCTGGTTGATTAGGTGAGTTTTCGAAAAAAAAATTATGTCTACGGAAAAGCTATGAAAACTTCTGGCATGGTAAATGTATGATTTACAGGAGTTCGTTAAACTATGAAAAATATCACACTTAAAAATTAACCCAATTGCAATGATGAGTAATCCCGCACGCAAGCGCGCGCGCGCGCACACACACGCACACACACGCAAGCGCGCGCACCTCCCCCCCCCACAAAACACGTATATATATATATATATATATATATATATATATATAAAAATTCATATTATATTTTATTAATCATTGCGTAGATCGGAGAAGCCTTTACGTAGTTCTGGTTTGGTTAGTTAATATAAGCTTGGAAAAATTGTATTAAATTGACATGATACGAACAATAGTTGACGTAATATTTTTCTATGATAAAATGTAGATTTTGTCAAGTTGCCGATTGCTTGAATTATATATTAAATATTGTTTGCCGCTAAATTTGCTGAAAATTATCGTATACCGTAAAAGCGCATAATTTTAGCGTACAGTATTATGCATGCGAATTAAAAATCCCGTTGAATTATTTCCATGATTTCCATGATTTCCATGAAGTGTTTCGAGGAGCGTCAAAGCGCATAATTCCAACGGTATTAAACGGTAGGAAATAATCCAACGGTGTTATTGATAGTGCATATCGCGCGATCGCAATGTCGAAGGATAGCCTCGTAGAAATTCTTTGCAAGCAGATTGTCAACTGTTGAAAAAATGTTCGGCAAGAGCTTCTACTAGGATCCTTCGCGCGCGTACACAAAGTGCAAAGCAAATCCATAAACGAGAGAAACATTATTCTCCCCATTTTTATATTATGCCCAGACACACGAACTAATAGTCTGCCCCTTCTGCTTCGTCTGTCTGGCAGGCTTCAACGTCGATCACCCTTCGATCCTCTACTCGCGCACTGATAAGCTCAAGCCATGGTACTGCCGTGATTGCGGCAAGTCCTACCGCAACAAGGGTAGTCTAAAGCGCCACCAGGAGGTAGAGTGTGGCAAGGATCCTACGCACATTTGCCACATTTGCCGCAAGGGCTTTAAGCAGAAGGCCAACTTTCAGCGGCATAACGCCACCGTGCACGGGAGCATGTACGTCGTAGGCAAACCCTCGACCGCTTCAGCTCGTGGACCTGTGCTCGTGCTCAACGAGAAGAGATCCACAAACCCATTTTAAGGAGGTCGACGGCTCAAGAGCACATTTCAGCACCAAGTTACGAAGATGCACCCACGCCACGAAGAGTCGACGATCGTTTCTTTTTAAGCATTACAGGGAATTTCCTTTTCCTTTATATGTTGATGGTTCATCAGTGAAGATAATAGTTGCGGTGAAGGAGGATGTTAGAGGATTACGGATGTTGGTCGGCGATTTTGTTTTTTCTTTTTTCTTCCCTTTTTATCCCCCTTTTTTCCCTTTCTTTTCTTTCCCCTTTACCATTGGTCTTTCTAGCGAGGCTCGTTCTATCATTCAGCAGGGATGATGGAGGCTTTTCATTTACTCGGGATATCAAAGGCGATTTTCTTTTATCCGATGACCGTTTGACGCTAAATATTTTAATACTCGTCGATCTTGATTATTCGTAAGCTAGGAGAAGTAACTATAATGTTAGAAATACAAAGAATTTTATATCCAAATCATCCAAAATTAATCATCCAAGATCAAACGTTTTATTTTAATGAAAGTTTTAATAAGAAATATTTATTTCAACAACGTAATGTTATGAAAAATTCCAAAATTCTATGTAGTTTACCGACGAATGATCCGGTTGATAGTTACGTACTGACTAGGTGTCATAATTTGTTGATAACAAGGTATATCAAGGGTAAAAAATCGTATGGCAATGTGCCATTGAAATATTTAGATAGATCGGAGGCATCTTAGTAGTAAGGCACCGTTGTGTTTTATAAGGGTATCTGCGTAAACGATACAATTTTTAATTTCACAACTGTCGCGGTTAAGGCATAAGTAATAAGAAGTACTAGATATTTCTTTAATAAAATTTCTATTGATCGATTTGTAGGCGCGACGAAATTTCTATTAATTATAGAAGTTTTTGCGTAAAAAAAGATTGCAACGACTACGTTTGATATATTTAGCATATATATATATATAGAATATAGAATATAGATCAGAAATGAATATTCGGCTATTATAGCGAGTAGTAGTATTTTAGTATTGAATTTTATAATACAATAACAATACGGTCCAAGATTTGAATGAATTTTAAATTGAAATCATTGTTTAGAATTATTAGGATTACGTTGAATTATATCCTTAGTATATTCGCGTGAGGATTTGAGTCTAGAAGACTTGGTTTCTATAGCTATGTTATCATAAAGTGACCCATTACTGAAAATAAGCAGAAGTGCTTTTACGTTAAAATTATGCACATCTAGAAATGGATGCATGTTTTAAAAACAAATTGTGTTCCATACGAATTCTTTCATTAGATTAAGCTTTTGTGATTTATCGTAGTTACATTAAATTATACTAATAATAAATTAGTATAAAATCTTGCCATTCATTTTCAAATTTTAGTTTTATCGTATATTTGAAAGACTTGTGGATCTAATCGTGAATAAATTCATATAATACTTAAGATATTTAACTAAGAGGGAAATTTATAGAAAAATTCTGTAATTCCATATGTATCTTTATGAAGATACTCCTTTGCTAATAGTTGAATAGAAATTTTGACGAAGAAAGTACCAAAAGAGAAAGTTATACAAAATAAATACGCTGGTATTAAAAATTGTACAAATATTATGTTGGTGATTTTTCATTATAATTAGAATAATTAGGGTTCGTGAGAATATTTTTTAGAAATTTTTAACTTAGATTTATGTGGTAAACTTTTACGTATAACGAAATATTTATTTTTAACTCTTTGATGTGCCATATTTAAAGAGTAAGAATTGATTATTGAAACAATAAATTGAGAAACTAATTTTGATACTATTAGAGCCTAATGAAAATTGGTTTAATCATTACTTTATAGCGACATATTTTTTCGTAAAAAGGAAAAATTGTGTGATTGTTATGTAAAATTTTATGGAAAGATTATGATATTATGAAGTTTGGCATCAAAACATCTGCGGTTTTGTATATATTGTATACTAAATTCGTGACGATATTCGTTTCTTTTTATCTTAATTTCTATTAGTATTATTTAGAATTGAACTGTGCGAATAATTCAAATGAGAAATTGAGACTTTTTCCCAAATTTTTTAACGTAGCTCTCTAAAAGATTATCGTAAGTTAATATACCTGTAAACATTTTCAATCTTTTTCCAAATATAATTAATTTTTCCTCTGAATTATGTACTTAGAAGTTGGTATATACATACATATATATATATATATATATATATATATATATATATATATATATATATATACATATACATATATGTATTAAACGTTATTAATTAAAGTACTTGTAATTTTAATAGTTCATGAAACGAAATGTTTATTGTTTCATAAGTTTTTTGAAAGTATATGGAATTGCATAAAGATATAGTCAATGCAGGTATCTACATGAATTACTCTAGGGTTGAATTTTTAGGTTTTAAGAAAATTAGAATGACAAAATTTTAAAAGTTTTTATTTCATTAAAAACTTCATATTATAAACTTCATAAAATAATCCACGTCTATAAGTTTGTCTTCATTAGTAAGAATAAATGTACATATTGATCGAAGAATATTGTCTGCGGGAGTTATTAAAAAATTTTAGTGGTTAATATTCAACAATTGAATAGATAATTAATTAGCTTAACTAGTACCACTATAAGATTTTATTATTGCGAAATTTCCATAATAAATCACTGCTGAATTGAATTCTGCCTCGAATCGTATATTGTGATAAAAATGAAATTATTTGTACATAAATTTAATCCTTTGTGTAACCGATCGAGTTCGACGTTGTAATCTTAACATCCTCCTTGTTATCTGTTATTGTACTAAACTTCTCATTAATCGAATTACTATGTCTTTGCCTTGTTGTTAATATCCAACGCGTTAAATGATACCTTTTTTATACCTACTGCGTTATTTAGTGCCTTTACTGCTTTACAATTTCTACGTTCGTCTTATCAATGAATGTAATAAGTGTTAACTCTTTAATCATTAACTTGAACTATATAACGGTTATGATTTTTTATGCTGTTGCTGCATTCGCTTACATAGTATGAGTATACGAGACTGAGATGGACATTTTGTGCCCCCACCTAACGCACCCATAAGCGGTTTACTATGTATAAATTTTTAGATACATAATAAAATATGTTATTAGAGGAAAATAATTAGTGGGCATCCTTTTCATTGTACTTAAGAAGGTATTTTATCGCCAATCATCCCAAACTTTGATGATACAGGTCTTTGTCCTCGACATTTTGAAAAATTTATTGTCTTTATCCTTTTCACTAACACTGTAAGTACGTCTACATGATTAACTAAAACATAAAGTAAATAGAAGTACGCATTTGTAAGAGTATATAAACTTCATTTAAATTTGTACGAAAGTGAGATAACGTTGAATATTAGTTTTTTGTTTAATCAACTAAAAGTACATAATCCTTGGAAATAATAAATACAAGCCTTTTATGCAACATGTTTCCATAATATTGATTTTATGTATAATTACTCGTGCGAACAAGATGAACGAGTCAAAGTTTAAAGATTAGTATGAATAAGTTAATTTCTGTTAAAACTGCCTTTGAAAATCTTATTTATTATTTACATTCACTGAATTGTCAAACTTAAATGAAGACTTATCCAACTCTGAAGAACGATTCAACTCTGAAGACCAATGCAACTCTAAGGATTGCTTCCACGAAGATCAAATAGTCAACGAATATGAAGATCCGAAGATTTACTTATTTCAAATACAAAAGAGTATTGTTTTTCTTTTCAAATTTTAATCGTATTCAAATAGTTAAATTGATTTCTTACTAAATTCAAATGCTTACTGAACATTTAATTTGTATCTTGTTTTTCATTTTGTTTATGATAATAAGCTGACATTACGATATGCACATCGCAAGATTCTTTGTTTTTACAAATACGCATAAAAATATCATTATAAAGTTGAATCAATTAGATTTATACGCATTTAAGTGCACAAGCAAGGTATCAACAAGAAGATTGGTAAGTTTCATGAAGATATAAATAAAGTGACAACTGTGAAGATATTTTTTCATTCTAATAGGAAAAAGTTTTATTTTTACTTAATATTTCTTTTTTAATCGCTTTAACTGCATTTTGTCTATTATTATTTTTTTTTTTTTTATTAAATTTTTTATTAAAATAATTTAATAATTGTACATATATTTTGAAGTACGCTTTTAGAATCGGAATGTCACAAATTCTTACAATGAGAATTGAAAGGAAGATTAGGCAGAAAGCTTATTTACAAAAGTACAGAAAATCTTCAAATGAATACATGAAGCATTATAAACTGGAAAGTTTATTTCAAATCTTTTTCATACGACACAGTATATCCGGCAAAATTATATTTCCATTGAAAGAAAGTTATCGTGGACAATACGAATCTTATTAAAATGTATCGATTAACGTATTTTCTTTTCTAATGGTGTAGTAGATGATCTTACATCTACGTTAATAAACTCGATAACGTCTGAACATATTTTAAAAATTTATTTTACGACGGTTTGATTGACTTTTTGTATTGTAATTTATGTTTTCTTACGTTTTAGATGATTGAATTTAAGAAAGTCTGAAATCCGTAATTTATTTTTATTTAATATTTTTTAACTTAAAAATTATAATTGTATATAACTGTACGTAACTGTATATCCTTACAACTAGTAATACTCGAGTCGGTAGAAAATTAAATATAGCAATTATTTATAAATTTACTTTAAAATACTAATGTGTCGATCGAATAGTTTTCAATTTTAAAATAAAAATTCAAATCCTTTCTCAATTGTCCTTGATAAAGTTGATATGTATCAATGTGTAATTTAGGATGAAATATTATTTTTAATTTTTAAAAAGCTCAAGAAATTTAAGCGTTTATGTTAAATTATCAATCTTATATATAAATGGCTGAACTCTTATTCTGGTTCAAAATATTAATATCGGCGGACATACTTATTACACTTTTTACCATGTAAAATAGATATTTTTTCGATGTAGGATCATGAACTATACAGCATATGTAATCTTGTGGAATAGACTACAATTATAACTGTTTCATAGTTATTTGATATATATATATATATATATATATATATATATATATATATATATATAAATAATGTGGTTAATTTTATCAGATTCAATGAATTAATTCCAATATATTTTTAATTTAAAAATCATCATATCTCTATAAAATTCGATTATGATATTTCTTATAAAAATCGCATTTTCCAGATGCAGCGGTGTGATTAAATATTTAAAAAGTAGAAAAAAATATACATTTTTATGCAAATAATTTATTGCGCATACGCGCACAAGAACAAAAATGAATTTAAAAAGCTCTGAATAATCAATAACGTCTTTAAAATAGAAATCCTTACGATCGGTTTAAATTCTAAGCTTCGTTGAAGCTATTTCAGTACATAACGTTTTGTGACTTTTTTTTTATCATGTTCAAGTCTAAAGAATATAAATTTTATCGATATAAAGTTATTGGAAAGTGTTGCATATGCGTTTATTTTTTACTTTTAAAGCTTTTAATATTATTCAAATCCAAATATCCACAATTATTATAAATGCTGAAAATGTCTTTAAGAAAATACCTTTATTCTGTACTTTAATTATAATACATCCAAATTAATGTAATCTAATATTTTGTGTTTTCAGAGTATCACCGCATTATACGGATCGTGATTACAGTGGACTACGCGAAGCTCCGCCAATTCTGTAAGGACGGAAACGTCATTTCCGCACAATCATTTTAAACAGCAATCAGGGTCATAAAGACATTGAGCAGCTAATTGCTAGCACGGCTGAGGGACCTTCAAATGGTAATGCAATTGACAGATGCCCATGTCCATGGTATGCAATCTCTCAGTTGGTGGTAATGATAGTTTTCTCTTTAATTGATCGAGTTCTTAGGAGTAATATATTTATTCGTAAACTCGGTAAGAATTCAAAGAATTTTCTCATACGTATTTCTACTTTTATACGAATGATCAAACGAAGCTTCGAGACGTTTGGCAATTGTATTCAGACTGAGTATAAAATCTTACGGGCTTTCTCCGATATAGGATCGATAACGATCAGATATTATCGAAGAACAAATATTTCTCTCTCTCTCTCTCTCTCTCTCTCTCTCTCTCTCTCTCTCTCTCTCTTGTTCATGTCCTTTTTTATAGTGTCGTATTTCAATACATCAGATATAAAGATAGATATACCTAGCTAAATCCATAAAATAGATTGGCGTTCATGAATACCAGCACTTTCTGATTATTGACAAAGTCAATTCGTATATAATCTATGGTTGCGTCTCACGGGAATATTTATGTATTCCAATAGCTCTTTCGATTAAATGACGTTTGTGTCACTAGTAATTCATAGTAATTTTGTGTTAAAATATCATGGGTCAATTTCCCTGTTGTCTTTAGTACTGTTTATAGTTTATGCTTTTTAAATTTAAATTTAAATAAAAAATTTAAATAATCAAAATATATAAAATAAAAAATCACGGTATTTTTTAAAAATGTACTCGTTGTTATGATCATTTACAAAGAGTAAATGCAAGTTAACTCTGCTTCCAATTTTTTAGAATGATTTTTAAGGATAAATATTATTATACATCTAGAAGCTAGTAACGGTATATTCAGATTGGCATAACGGAAGCTATTTAGTCTCATCAGATGCAACTCGTAGTGCATTTAATCTCATTGGACGATAAACATGTAGGTTTGTTAATGCGTCTAAGTTATTTTCATTTGGTGGAAAAAATAAGTTTTTGTGTTGATGACGGTCGTTATGTTGTGAAGCCTTTCGGTAAGCTGCTACATTTTTGAAAATAAGTCATTTAAAATCTTTTCGGTTAAATCACCATTGTAGTTATTTCCTTTACTAATTCGTTTGCCAATGTTTAACTCAAAATTTTGAAATAATTTAGTATTATCTAATAATATATTAGTTTCCGTTAAAAATTAATCGTTTGCAAACATTTGTTCAATATTGAAAAGTACATAAGATTTTATTTACATGAAAACAGAAAATATCTTTTTGCTAATTATATATTTTGAAAGATTGAGTATTGCTATAAGATTTTTGATAACTTCTTTATTGATAGTATTTGAATATTTGATATTACATAAAATTATCAAGTGAGAAGATTTTTCTTTAATATGTTTTTATTCTACACTTTAGAAGTTATCTAATGTCTCTTTCGATCCATTTGTGTTCATTTGTTTAGATACGTTCATTAATTATTTTTCCAGATAATTCTATGAATTTTTATGGCATCGTGCGTGATTTAAATTTTTAAAATATCTCAAATCCTTAAGTTTATTCCAAAATGATAACAACAGAATAGTAAGAATTAATAGATATATTTTTTAACAGATGCTTATATTTTTCTATTTTTATTATTCATCAATGTATTTCAATGTATTGAATGCACTTCTTATTTATTATTATACTATTGCGTATTTTGTAATATAATGTCTGTAAAGTGGCGTCGTCTTTCCGTAAATAAGTTAAATAAGTTAAAAATATTGATCGCAAGGAATATGTTACCGATTTTAAACTCAAGATTTAATATTAAGTATTGAATATAATAAAGTCTATAAAAATGTCTCGAGTTACCGGTTGATAAAAGAATTGAAAGCGTTTCCTGAGAGAACCGAAGTCCCGTGATCAATTATACCAAAAAAAAAAAGCTACGATATATCGGCCTTGAAAAAATATATGAACAATTTGAGTTAGTCACTATATATATATATAGAACATATAATGAGATGATTTATAATATATGCTTAGTGTTAATGTACAAATGGACTAGTTACCATATTTTGTTACCATGAATGTTATTCATATTTCTAACAAGAAATGATAATTTCACAATATAAGCTACCTCATTCTATTCCCTAAGAGAAAAGATATATCTTGTACATTTTATTTTATCAGATGAACAATTCTATGTTGCTATAGTCAAAATAATGTCCAAAGAAACAGCTATATTCTTATTATAGTTATCTTCAGAGACATTCAGTTAGTTATACTACAATTCTGTTATTATGAAAAATGGTAATTTTGCACTTTTTACATTCATGTTTATATTTTATATTTTTATATTATATTTTAGCAGATTTTTATAAATGTATTTTTTTTCTGATATCATGTACTACATAAAAAGAAAAAACAAGATAACTTGTCCATGGCTTTATATACGAAGAAAATGGAATTACCATTTATGAAATCGTGTAATAAGTGAATTCATTAATTTTTATATAGTTACGTGTAATTTAAGATTCAATCATTACGACGATTAATATTTTTATACGTTTGATGTGTCCAAGTAAAATTAGTGACTTGGAAGTATTATATTTAACGTTGCATCAACTTCAAATTTGCATTTTCTTTCAGATTAAAATAATCTAATTAATATAATCAGATATTGATTGATAACGTAGAATTTTCATTCAAATTTGTTGCTCAACTATTTACTCTTTAATATATGATTATAATTTTCGGATACCAAATATCAATAAATTTGCTTTTCTTAAGTATAATAAATAATGCACCTCTAAATAATTTCAGGACATAATTACAGTATTAAAATCTTTATTTTTCTTTCATTGGTAAATTTTAAATGTCAACGAATTTATTTTTAAAATAACCAATGTTTCGAAATTGTTCGATTCATTTTCTGATATTGAAACTTTTAGTAAAAATCGATCTTTTTAACCACTATGTAAGTACATAGTTTTATTAATTTAATAAAATATTATAATTGTCTATTTTAACAGTTACCAAATCCAACAATCTCAGGTTAATTTATTAATTTAATGTTTTTGTTTATTGCATATAAAGTATTCGAAGCATTAAATGTTTTAAGTTTCCTAAATATAATTGTGTAAGATATCAAATATTTTATAATATAATTTTAAATATGATTTTATATTATGCATTTGAATAAATTAAAGATACTTTAAAGATTTTCGTTTTATATTTTTATACCCTTTCAAATCTTCCATCCTTTTTTCCGAAGAACATACGTTCATTATATATTATATTCTTAATTGGTCTTTTACGAATATTTATTCGCAGAATAATTATGAATAGAAATGAAGATTAATCGCTAGATTTTAACATTGAATTATATTCATATTAGAATAATTGTAATAATAATCACGTTGAAATAATTTTCAAACAATCTACGGTAACTTTTTGGCATGTTATAATATATTATATTATATTATAGTTAGAATTATAATTTATAAATAGAATTTATATTGATATAATTAAAGATCGTGGTAACCAATTTTACGTTATTAGGAGTTAATCTTATAGATTATAATTTCAGTTTATATGACAATGTTTTTAATCGACTAATATATGTATACCGTACAGCTTATATACTACGTGTGCGTTGTGTGAAATGTATGTAATATGCCTGTAAACAAGATATTGAAGATACTTTTTCCTAATGCGAATAATTTGTATTTTTGTCTTTTTGTGTGTATAATTTTGCATATGTATTCTAGAGTCATTCGGATCTTAAAACGTAGTATTAGAGGGTAATACTATTGTAAAGTTAATCTGTAAATATATGTAATAACTAAATTTTAAGCATTTACGTATGATATTTATGTGTGATTGTGTGCGATATTACGTTCATCCGGTATTCAAATCATGCGAAACGTGATTACATAATTTTTTATCGAACAGCATCATTCTGATGTGTATAGATGATCTGATGTGACGGAAATGAAATTTACGAAATTTATCCAGATTCTGAATATTCAATAGATTACATTTCAGCAAAGAAATCTCGAGGACATATTTGATACGTCAAGAGAAATGCAGTACTACTAATACCACCACCAAAATGTCTTCCAGTAGCTGTACAAGTACTAAGCGCAAAATCAAGGCTTTACAAAAAAAGAATACTCTCAGTAGTGTTTGTTACTGATTAAAACTTAGAACTTTTATAATTTTATTGTACGTATAAACTATTATAGTAAAACTACAAGACTAATTATTAATCTGGCAAGATAACTCATGTATATTTTAATAGAAACTATGATTATCTGTAAGAATAATATTTTCTCAGTGTAGATTAATTTCACGAAGATAAAAATATGAATAATATTTTGTTCTCATAAATCAGTATATAGTAAAGCGTAATATTTTTATAAGATAAAGGAAACAACGTAGTACATTTTACTTAAAATATAATGAGGTATTTTAATAATAAATAAATATAATATTATATAAACATTAAAAATTAAGTGTATAATTCTAGTTATTAATAATATTGACGACAAACAATAAAACTTGTAATCAAATACTAAATAATAGTGAGTACTTTGATTTTTCGTAATGATGAAAGTATGTAGGCTTGTACTGATATCTAAGTTTGTAATTCACATAAAAATATAAATAAAAATTATGCAAATACGTTCGATAAATGTTAGGCATCATGGAGTATAAATTCGAATAAATTAAAGATATTTTCAAACACACATTGGTCTTGCGTATCATATTTATTAATTCAAATTTCATATTACTATATATATTTAATGTCAGTTGGTGTTGTAATATTTCATTTCATATAGTTTATAACATACAAAATATTACAACACACAAAAAATATATGTATATAAATTTTATAAATTTATCTAATATTTCATAATTGTTTTTCAGGTCATCTATAATAAATGATTGATTTTCTCCTAAAGACACGCATTAAAACAGTTATTGAAGATCAGCAAGTTATTCTTTCAATTTACAATGCTGGAACGTGTAATTTCTTAAAAATAATACGAAGATATTTAATCACTGCATATATTTTAAAACATTTATTGAAAGAAAAATTATAATAATACGATAGAAACAGCAAAAAACCGTATTTTTAAAACACGAGATTATTTCTTTTGTGATTTTAAAGAATGTGTTTTATTTTATTATTTACTGTTAAATAATAAATATCTATAATGTTTAATTAAAGAATAAAATTAATCAAATTATCAAGAAGTAATATGACTACGCATATTATATTGCCAAATTCAATATGGAACATTTTTCACTTAATGTTTGGGATGGAAAATGTTTTAATATCGCAATTGTAAGAAAATTACTATTAATTTTATATAAACAGATTATATAAAAGTGATTGCAATTCAATAATTTTCTACACATTGATAATTTAGTTTGATATCATACATGACAGTTCAATGATAATTTTAATATTAATACTCGAATAAATCACAAAGGCAGTAAAGTATCTAAATTCATTCAAATGTAAATGAAAAGTACAGTCAAAAGAACTGCGCCTTTTAAAAATACGTTTATTATTACCAGAAAGTATGTTTTTATCTTTTTTGTGTTTTATGTTTGTGTGCTACGAGGGGACACATTTTAAGCCATTTTGTCACCTCCTAAGGTATTTTTAAAATACATTTGCGTATATGATGAATTAACTATAAAACTAAACATTAAACAAGACGATTTCTTTCATTAATTTTAGGAAAATAATAAAAAATTTCAGGCAAACACAGAAAATACAACAAGAAAAGACATTGTATATTAAAAAGTATATCTGATGAGAAGAAAGACACGCACAGATTCTTTTCTATGTAATATAACTTTTTGAATGTAAATAATTAATCTACAAATAGCGTACAAGAAGCTTACAAATTGATTTTTAAATACTTCATTACTCAACCTAAAAATATTTATATCAAATTATTTTCTTTTCAGAATTTCAGATTTGTTTCTTAATAAATGAAGCTTATAAAGAACTTTTCCTAAGAATGAATTACACTGAATTACTTAGTTCTAATCTTAGATTAATGAAGTGAATGTATTTTTAATACAAACATATCTAAGAGAAAAGAATATTAATTACAAATAACATACAATGTATCATTATAATGCAATCAACAGCAGTATTGTGCTCTCCAATTCTACTCTATTTGTCTGTAATTGAAAATTTTAATTAGATAAATCGTATTTCATTAATTTGCTTATAACGTTTTTATGAATTTGAAATATTATTTAAATATTGTAGTTTATAATAGAATTTATACATTAATGTTTTTATGATTTTAAATTTTATATTTTATGTGCACAACTTTTAATACATTTATTTACGTAGGTGTAATAATTAAAAATGAAATTGTTTCTCTTGAAATGCTGTAAAATATAAAACAAATGGAAACCACTCTGAAAGACAATTGTAAATGTACTTAAATAAAGGTGATTTATCAAGGAGTTATAACGAAATATCTGAAACTTTTATATATAAATACTGTATACTTATCTTGTGATAGAAACGTTTTAAATTTATTTCAGATGTTATTTTGAACTTCTTGTACGTTAAGTACATTGTTTTCTACATTTTTGGCATAATAGCATATGTTTTTCATACGAATAAAAATTCCTAATACGCGATAAAGAATGAAATAATTCTTTTGTTTATTAATTAAAATACTCTCAATTTTAAAGCACCACTATATTAATATTATTTTATAATAAATATTATGCAAACGAAACAGTAAAAAATGTTTGCATAAATTCCAACGACATTCCTAAGTAATAAAATCAACATTTTTTACAGCTCTAAAAGATTAGAACAAATTGATATTTTAAAGGTAATCTATGAATGCATATAAACATTAATAGAAATAAAAAGAAAGAAAGTAAAAACTATATATTTACGGTTATTTTAATGCACATTCAATGGGTTTGTACGTGAATAGGCTAAAATCTCATCATTTGTATACTACATAAGAATATTTCATATGAAATAGAATAATTATTAATAGGTATTTCTTTTTCAAATTAGATGATGATTTCACAACTTTAATCTAAATAAAGATATATACGTATATTAGCAAATATTAAGTCATACATTTTTTATACACTAGGAATACTTGTAAAATTTTAATTATGTAAACTCTATGAAACTGAATTTAACTAACTGAATTTTGTTGAAAAACTAATTATCACTATTTTTATAATAATTATATGTAAATTATGAGTTCATTGACTTTGTGCATTTTATGAATTTAAAATTGTAGTAAATGTAAGTGTGCCTTTTTTATATGTCAATTCAGTAATTGGCAGTCAGTAAATTAATATTTGATTTAAGATATTTGATCAATATATTTGAAATTATCACGAATCTTTAAAATTTATTTTATGTGTAAACATGGGACTGCCAAGATTGTAACATTGAAAAAGGACGTGTCGTAATCATTTTATATTTGAATGGATTAAAATACAATTTTTTAATTAATCAAATGCAAATTATCTTTTCTGGACAATGTCATTGTTATTTTAAACGTTAAATTATTATGAAAAATCAATATATTTACAATTTTCCTATTTATCTTTGATTCACTAGTATATAATTAAAAATTCACAGTAATATAAGTTTTAGAATTTAATGAAAAGTTGAAACTTGCACAATTTTTCTTTAAATATAAGGTTTATGTTGTTCTCAATTTTCTAGTTGAAATTTTATTATTTTGATAAATATGGTCACGTTAAAATTATAGTTATGATAAGAGAGAAATCGAATATTATAAGAAACTAGTGAAACCGTTTGATGTTTCCATTTCTCTAGAAAAATTTGCTACTTTGTATTTTTTTTTAACGCTTAGTTTTTTATGTTCATGAAATTTCAGACTAGAAAATAAAAATATTTATTTTTATAACATTTTATTTTTTTTTTTATTATCCCAAACTATAAGAAACAACGCAGGTATATTACTTTTCTAATAGTATGGTTTTAAACGCTACACAAAATAAAAAATTTAATTACTCTATTAACTTCAAATTTTAATAAAATAGTAATAAATGTCGTTTTATCACTTAAACTAAATTTTTATTAATGTACAAAAAATATTCGTCCGTTTCTTAGAAAATACTTTTGTTTATAAATAAATAAATATTGTCTTAGAATTTCTGGTAAATCCCTTACAACGACTTCAATCGATTCAGATGATAATTGCATTCGTATAAATTAATCTTATCATATTTTTTGTTTCAGATATATCAGAAGGCTGATATTTTATGTGGTTTGAAACTTGAATTAAATGAATATCTGCCTTGAAAAATTATTTCACATTCTTCAAGCACTGATGAGTAAGGTTATAATAGTTTATCAATAGATTTTTTTATTATAAACGATTGGTGATTTTCTTAAAATTACACTCTGATTTGTTGCTAAAATTCTGTACAAAATCAATCTTACAACTAACTTTCCGCAATTATCGAGTTCAAAGAAGTGAATATTTTCGTGCACTATAATTTCCGCCTCCTTCATTATAAATTCTTTCTTTTAGCATATGTCAAAAGTTAAAATAATAAAATCGGTATGTTCAAGTTGTAATATCATAATAATAAAATCAGTATAATCAATGTGGTGCGTTTACTTGTAAGAGAAGATCTAAGGATGTTAATATAGAACATAAATTAGCCTCTAAGTTTAATAATTTGACCCTTTACTTTCTTAAGAAAGTTGAGAATAAGTAAAAAAGGAGAATATAAAGATGACGCTGTAATATCCAGATGTTGTATTTGAGTAAAGTAATGACTTTTAATCGTCTTGAATTAAAGTAATTTTTGTCAAATTTTCGCATTATTATTCAATATGAATTTTTTGGTTTCCCAGTTGTAACTTTGTAATTTTCATCACTTTAACCGTTCGACATTTAATTACACTAATTTAATTACATTCGAATCCATTTAGACAAGTATTTTATTCAAGCCCAAAAGTTTAATTATCATAACTAGACCTTATACACTATTTATTTACATTTAGTTATTAAAAGCTTTCCTAACAAATACAGGGTATTTTCTAAGCACATCGATAGTTAGTTAGATATTTTCTTTATGGCAGCCGCCATCCCGTATGTCACGCCTGGCTTCCTTGAGCAATAAAAAAAAACTCGAAAACGACGGCGATGCTGATAAGGCAGCATATGGAACAAAAAAAAAAAAAAAAAAAAAAAAAAAAAAAAAAAAAAAAAAAAAAAAAAAAATCGTTAAAAAGAGCCTGCATTTTTTTTTTCAATGATCCTGAAAAATGGTCCTTTTCTTTTCCAGATCCATCCTCCTCAAACAACAGCAGCGGCGATTACTACAAGAGGGTGGGACGACACTTGTGCCTAATCTGTGGCAAAGAATACCGCTGGATGCAGTCACTGGTTCGGCACAAGCGCGAAGAATGTGGCAAAGGACCCCAGCACTGCTGCTCGATCTGTGGAAAGCGAATCAGGCATAAGTGGAAGCTCAAGAGGCATCTCATCGAGGTGCACAACATCATCTGCGTCAGCGGGAGTGGAAACGAATGAGATGATCTTGTTCTATATTTATTAGTACTTTTTTTTTTTTTTTAAATTCAGTGAACATTAATGTTATTGTAGAATTTCCTTTTGTATTTGCTAAATCGTTACTAAACCACACGTTACTTTTCCACAAAATCTAATCATTGCTCTGTTATTATATTTTACGCCACTTGATAACTTTGCTTTGCATATTCGAATAATTAAGTTGTCGTTAAATATAATTAAGTTGTTCGGGAAAAGAATACTTCTACCGCGGAAGACTGAATGAAATTTCTCACTTTTATAACTGATGCTTTTATACTGACGTACGTATAATATACACCTTAAAAATAAATTCATAAGTACCAGTTCAATCGACATCTTAATCAATACATTTATGGTCGAGTATTCTCTATGTTACACACTTAAATCATACTCTAAAGTTCATAGTCTCTTAGTTAATCGACACGTGTTAAAAATATTTAATTAGTGTAATATTTAATTACGCAAATTGTTGAGATTATTAAATGGATAGAAACTGTCTAATTTTGCTTGTAACATGTATCTCACGAGTGTAGGTTCATTATTTATACAAATAAATTAGTCGTTTATTTTTACATCGTTAGAGAATTAATTATATTCAAAATTAATTTATAATTGATAATGTGATTGAGAATTATTCATATTTTATTCTTAGCAAATAATTAAATCAGATTTATAAAAGCAAGAATGTACTTTGTTGTACGTTGCAGTGGAACTAACAATAAATTACTGAAACTGTTAATACTTCATAATTTTATTCAATCCCATCATAAAGATTTAATATTATTTCTACATTGTGGATTTTTCGTAAAAAAATAAAAGTCAATCAGAAACTCGACTTTGTTTAATAAACGAAAAGATCATTATTAGACTAAAATGTTTGATAAATTAAAATAGAACAAAGAAAGTGTTTGATACAATACATTTTGTTCCCAAGCTGAATCTTTGTAATCATAAATTAAATAATAAAATAATATCACTCTAGAGGATATTGCTTACTGATATATTTATACGAGTTTATTTATTTGTATGTCTCATTCGTTACATTAACGCACGATCAAATATATCACTAATCAATGGCGCCCTTATCAACACACAGCTTATCGATTCCGTTATCTGTAATTAACGGTTACAAGCTTGCATCCGTTTATGAATGGTAGGTTCGAAAGGAACGTCTGTCAAATAATGCTGTAAAGTTCATGTAGTGTTATTAGTTGATCCACTATTGGTAAAACATAAACACTACTTTCATATTCCACATATTGGTAAAGAGGATTTTGTATTGTTACCTGTCATTCATTATCATCATTTACGGATTCTTTATTTTCAAAGAAACAAGTAAAAAGAAAAACTCATTCTGAATCTAAACACAGCATAACATAACAGCTTGATTCTCTAGCTGAACTCTATCAGAACTCACCATGACATTGACCACTGTTGCAGAGTTAAAGGAGACTTATGCTGGTCGCTTGGAGCCTTCGTTGATGTACAGATTGGATAATAAATGGACGTACATGTGCAATTGCTGTCGGAAGAAGTACACATGGAAGAAGTCACTGCTGAGGCACCTGAGAGAAGCCGAATGCGGCAAGAACGTCAAGTACAGCTGTCAGTTGTGTCATAAGCAGTACAAACGTAGAGATGTGTTGAATCAGCACATGGCATCGACTCACTCACGCATAGAAATTAACTGATTTCTACGAGAAACTAAGGGCGACATTTTATCAAAGATTAGTATTAGTATTATTTTGCAAAATGACCCGAGTTTCTCTTAGTTGTCAGATTATTCTATCTTTTATATATTTTTTAAGACCACATGTGCATGCTGTGAAGATTTATGACTCAGTCGCATCAAAATTCTGCTATAAAGAAGTTTGTTTTTATTCTATAAATAATCATCTAATTGCCAAAACTAAATTTTAGGACAAATACTGGATCTCATACTTAGTTAGCACTAATCCTCGTATTATGCTCGATAGTTACTTTATCAAGATTTATGATAATATTTAATTTAAAATATGCTCTAAATAATAAAGTTACCTTCATTCGAAAATTTATACTTAAAAAATATAATTTTTAATAGACATCTGTAAAAATAGGAATTTAACGGAAAGTTGTAAAATATCACTCGTAACATTCTATTAAATTTCGAATAGTTCAGCAAAGATTTACGCTTCGTAGTTTCATATTCGAAATACAAGTCTTTTACGTAGTCGTTGTCGTACGCCTTACAATGAATTCAAACTGTACAGTTACATCATCTTACACGAAAAATTCCCTTTGAAATCTTTATTTTCATTAATTAAATAATTGAGTAGTACTTTTATCCGAATGTATCAACGTTTGTGCATTTCAATTTTTTTCTCAATTAAATTAAGTTATTGTATCAATAGTTAGCATAAAATAATATTCTTTTCCAATTGAAAGAATAATTTTAAGTTAATGGCTTAGTTTCTTCAAATAAATGACTTTCATAACTTGTACTTCTAGTGATGTTAACGATATTATTTGAAAAGGTTTGCATTCAAATTCACGGATGAAAACTTTGATAATAAAGTATGATTTGAATAGAGATTTTTCTTAATTTTCATTAAAATTATTTATCATTATAAATTTTAAGCTTTTTTCTTTTATTCGAATCACTACTTTGTCCAAGTAAATTGATTTCAAAGTGAATATATCAATTACACAAATGGTTAAAACTAAATTGAATCCGGTTCAGTATTTGATTATTGTATAATTACGCAATAACAATAAATATCCTTTCGTTCTTTTCATAGCAAAACTTTCGTGTATTCTAAATCAATAAATAAAGTTAAATTTATATTTTCAGCTAATGGGAATTTTAATGCACTACTTCTTCTTGGTACTTTTAAAAAAATTCGACAGTTCAATAGGACTTATTCATTTGTAAGCGTACTAAGTTAGCCAGTTTTTACTTTTTCATCAGCTACGCATTGAAAATAATTGAGGATTGAAACTCATCTGCTAGATAAATAATAGCATCATAAACAATAAAATAGTATGTTTCATAATAATCAACGTTCGTCTTATATTATATTTGTACATTTAAGAAAAACCAGTTATTAAGAATAGTTAATTAAAATATTTAACATAAATTTCGCATGATTTCTGTACAAACGCAACGAGTAAGAAGGAATTTAATGTGTTTTTTGTTGTAACATGATCGATATCAAAGTCTGTTAGACAACAATGTTAAAACAAATAGAGAAATATACTTAAATATCAAATGTAAAGCAGTTGAGTTACCTAAAAAAAGACCGACTATTTCCAACAGAGTTTCTCATCGATTATTAGCCGATCGAAGCCGAAATTCGTTTATTTGCGGGTGCAACTTACTATATTTACTAGTACAGCAATTTGTATTGTATTCTTTTCATTCGTATGTAAAATAATGCATTCATTCGCGTAATATGAAAGTAAATCGTTAGTGCCGATCATGTCATGAAAAAATTATAACATAACGAATTTCTGTATGAGATCATAAGAGTTATGGTATTATTATTACCAGTAAACGTATTTGTAAGATAACATTTTTTTTACTAACTAATGTACTTATATGTAATAATTAAGGAAATAAACCCTAATGACTAAATGTAATACCAAACTTTCGTAACGTTACCGCAACACTGTAACTCGTGTAAGAAGCGCGTACGATGTTAATTTGTGTAAATAAATAACTATAGCGAAAGAGCAGTTTTATTTCTCTCGTTGCGTGTACTAATTTACCACGAGCAATCATCGTCCTTTTTCTCTATTTTAGGGACCGCGAGAACATTGAATGAAAGGAAAAACCGAGAACGTTCACTGACGCACTTCCGTCTTACTTTCTGTTTCAGGTGCTTGCGAGCACTGTCAATTCACGTGCCCTCGATGTGATAAGTTGTACAAGTCTCGAGGTGCACTTATTCATCATCAGCGACACGAGTGTGGCGTCGAGCGACGCTTCTGCTGCAAAATTTGCGGGAATAGATTCAAGCACAAGCATCACCTGCAGCAACACATGATCAGGATCCACCATTGGATGAAAATGCCGCAGTAATGGCAACTGGACGGATGTGGCTTCATTATCTTCCGCTGTTCAATGTTTGTCCTTGCGGTAGCAAAGAAGAGTGGATACGTCGAAACACGACATGTCCATCCAGTTTTAACTCCAGCATAATTTTAAAAAGCTAAATCCGAGGAGAGATGTCGATTTATATAAAGGAATTCTAATGTGATAAATGGCACAGGAGTCGTGATGCTATTCTAGAGTTCCACGTGCAATTCTTTTATCTCTAGTGGTTTATGTAATTATCACGCTTCCGAATTCTTATATAACTTTCATGCTTTATAAGAGGCAGCTTATAATAGGTACATGTTAATTAGTAATAATACAGAATTTATCAATGATCTAAAACCATTTCATGTTTGACTTTTTCAGGCAACTTATTAAAGAATTTAGCGTATTATTTTTGAGGAAACTGCGTTTAAAAATAAGTAAGATAAATCTCCTATTTTTCTACACGAACTTTCTCAGAATGAATATAATGAATATGCGAACACTAATAGTTTTATAAAGTTATTAGTAGTTTATAAGTACGAGACTATTCATAGACTACTCATATTCATGTTTATTGGAATAATCATTTATTTTGAAAACAATTCAACAATAATTTATCGCCGTAATATTTACTTATAGTGTTTACGAGAAACATTCAAGAAATATGATGCAAAACTTGTAATTATTCAAGTTTCAAGTCGGAGGTTCCGACATCGACACGAGACTAATTGAAAATAAATCCAATTAATGAGACATTTACCAGGTTGGATTTTCATTATTTTCAACGTGGATTCATTATTTTGTCTATCTCTTGGTACCGTTGATCGTTTTTCGAAGCAAAACATAAATTCTGTAGCCTTAAATCTTAGGATCAAAATTGGAATATCTTGGAGTAGATTCTATTTACAATAGAAAATCGTAATAGTCCGTAATGGTTATCTGTTTTCAAATGGTTTCTAAACGTCATTGATACTTTATGCATTATTAGTTTAAAATATTCCAGTTCGACACGACGACTCTCATTCAGATTAGTCTCATTTATAGTGACAATATTTATTATGCATAAGTCTCAAATTAACGCTAATAGTTAGAGCAATTTTTTAAAAAATAACTAAAGAGTAATTTTATTTACCTGCATTCTAGTCTACGAAAATTGTCGCCAATTCATTGTACATATATTGTAAATAAAAAGCATACCATTTCCTAACATTTTGCGTTTTATATTTTCAACGGGTTAAATAAATTAAGAAATCCATGTACAATTTTTCCACTTTCCCAATCACTTATTCTTTGGCCGATGTAAAATTTGACGTTTATATGTGCACGTATTTCCTGGTTAATAATTTAACTGTGAATAAAGTCATATTGAAAAAATGAATAGAAAACTTCAATTGTCCATTTGTAAAATTGAAGTAAATAACCGATAGTGATAACATTTTTTTACCTACATTTAAGCAAACGAACTAAAAAAAATGTAAAATTTAAATTTTAAATTTTGATTTAATAATGAAATAAATTCAAAGACCTTGGAGCGATATATTTATTCGATGATTTTCATTTGGATGTTCTTTCAGATTTAACAAATAATTACAAATGTGTTACCTGTATCACTACGCAACAATATATTAATTTATGGAATATGATTTATATTATTACATAATATTTTAACCATTTTTTATTGTTTTTCTTACATATTTAGAATTCACTTTATAGTAAATTGATTTGGTGAAAAATGAGAAGCCATTAAATAATACATAGGAACAAAATCTACTATTTTCTACATGAAACTTCATTATGAATGTATACTTTTTAACTTTTCTTGTAAACGAGGAAGGTATTTTCTTTTATTTTATTATTGAAAGAGAGTATATAAATTATCTGAAAATAAATAATAAAAGGCTTAAAATTGCATTCGAAGAAAAATCTGTTGCCAATGAATGAATACTTAATAAACATAGCTTATTAAATATTTTCTGTGATCCAATTGAATCATAGAGATTTCAAACCAGTGAAATTTGTAAAACTGTCAAGTTCAAAGTTTAATAATACTCATGCGTAAAATATATAAGTATGTGTACAATTTGGGAAGATTGTTCAAGTGGTGAAAATTTTTTACTTAACATATTGGATTTATCAACATGGAACATATTGTCGAGGGCCATTTTTTTCCCGGAAATTATGAAGCCTCCCTTGAGGAGTCATAAATTATTTTTAATCGTTAGTTTCAAGTATTGGCTCTTCGAATTCAAATGTTTCTCCGACTGATTTGTACGTTTTAATAAGTTTTAAAAATGTTTTTGAAATTGTTGTATCACTCGATATGCCTGTATATCTAAGTATTACACATAAAAGAGTTCTAATTTAATTTCAAATTTGGCTAATTTGTGAATTTAACTTCAAATTAAATTTTTCATATTATGATTATAAAAGTTAAGATGAGTTTGACCAATATTAAGTTAGTTTACTTGAAAGAACAATACTGTATTTTATTTTGGTTTAGTTTTATACAAATAAATTGCACTGCTCCGTATGTTTGGATAATAGTTTATTATTTTGTATGTTCGAAATGGCGACCATTGATATAATCATAAAAAGTAATGAAATTTCATCTAACAAAATAATTTCTTTGATATAATAGTAATTATAAACGTGTTTTTGAGAGAGATCACTATTTTTCCTGACAAATATATCAACATTCATCTCATTTACATGTAAGAAAACACGTATCAATACATTCAATGACATTTATTTAAAAAATCAACATAAATACGCAAAAAACTGTTGTGTTTCATTTTAATTGTATGTGCTATGGAATCATTTGAATTCCATGGAATTCATTAGACATTAAAGCTTGATTTATCTAAAACTTTACTATGTGTACCTGTCGCTAGTGTATTTTAATTGAAACGTATAAGAGTAAGCTACTTACGATATTAAAATGTTAAACTTCTACTGTTTTTAGCTCGTCATCGGTTACAAGCGTATAATTTAATGGGAAACAAACGAAAATTCAACTGTCAGTGTGGAAAAGCTTATGTGCATAAGGAATCCCTTAATCTGCACAAGCGTTTTGAATGCGGCAAAGGACCAAGTTTTTTCTGTTTACTTTGCGGGAGAAGATTCAAACATAAGCATCACCTCACGCGACACATGAATACAAGAATTCATAAACGGGATCCACTTGCGTGATAATTCGTCTAACACGATATGCATATGTGAATGGAAAACGATATAGCATCGATGACTTTTATTTTTAAATTATTAAAGATTAAGACTGAAGTAGAAAAAGGTATAGTAAATATTTTTAGGGAAAAAGTCCGATATAATTCAAAAGTAACTCTTTTTATACATATTATACAAAATATTAAGATTTTATTAATTTGAAGTATATTGCTTAAAAATTTATTCAATTCCAAAAGTCGGAGCATTATATATAAGTTAACAATAATAGTAGACATTCTAATTTCTATTGAAATATATAAACGCTTATAATTAAGTAATTATTCTTCGAACGAATGCTGGGTTTAATGTACATTATGTAAATGTATCATATATAATATAAAGAAATAGGTATCCATGCGGCTTAATTAATAAGAATATAATCGTGTTAATTATTTTCTTTTTTATAAAATGAGTGTAGAAAAATTTCAAGCCTAAATTACTATACATTCATTTGAAATACTTTTACTTCAATGAAAAAAAGGAAAACTTTGTTCTAAATTCATAATTACAAGAATAAATTAAATTTTAAAACAAATTGTAAGGAATTTGTTAACACATGTTTAGGCATTTGAAATAAATCAAACTACGATTAATTATACATTATTAACACATGTTCTTTAAGATTTTTTCGAAATCTATTCGATCATTTTCCTATGCAAATAACAATTTAAAATACTTTTTGTCTTACAATAATATAACAGTAATACAACTGTAGTATTATATAAGTGTCATTGCAATTGATAATTTGCAAAATGTTTTATAGTATCATAAGAAAAGGTATTACATTGGATCTTAGCTTAAAAAAATATGTTTTAAATACTAATTAACAATTAAATTTTAATTAAAATATTGAAACTGAAAAAATATATCGTAAAAGGATATTCGGATTGTTCGACAATTTAATTGAACTTATTAAAGAAAATGTTAATGCATAATAAAAAAATTTTTTAATGTACTTGTAAATGTGTGTGAAAAGTCCGAACTTGATAATTTCTGAATGTAAGAAAATTTCCGAAAATAGCTATTTGAAAATTTTGTCTTTAGGATTTTTCTAACGAGTTCTATTTGTATTTAACAATTTCCATAAGGAATTCTCAAGTGAAGATTTTTTCACGCGAACTTAACCTTGAATATTATATAATTTCAATTTTAATGTTCTATAATATCGTATACTAATATAGAGTATTTCGTTTTGAATGTTTTTAATAAATTTTTAAGAATTAATTGTACTGTTTTATAACCAAGTTATTTTTTT
This sequence comes from Wiebesia pumilae, assembly GCA_018907045.1. Lineage (NCBI taxonomy): Eukaryota > Metazoa > Arthropoda > Insecta > Hymenoptera > Agaonidae > Wiebesia > Wiebesia pumilae. The sequence continues at coordinate 6,645,633 of JACCHZ010000022.1, forward strand.
TTCTCATAAATACATTGATAAAAACGTGTTCAACTAATAAACTCACAGTTTACATTAATAGAAGGATTTGATTTTTATTGTCGAAAATCGATGACATTTTAAAGTCTTAAGTATTTTTCTGTAAATATATTCTGAAAAAATTCGTATTCTCCTGTAATGCTAAATAGCTTTCGCAAATGTTTATGGAACTTCAACGACTTTATATTCATATTATTTAGAAAGCAAAAAGATTTTTTAATTAAAACGAGAATTAAACCATGAGTAAATGGAATAATAATTACTCAGATATTTGTAACATATTTCAAGTAAATATTTTCAGTTGAATACAATGTTTAATTTAAATTCTCTAAATTTCTTAAATTGAATGCAACTTTACAACAAAGACTTTTGAGAAATTTAAAGAAATTTATCAATTATTTTATAACAGATCTTACTTTGAATGGAACCCATATAAAAATAAAATAAAGACGCAAAAGATTCTACGAAAAAGGCTTTACAAAGCAAAAAATTCTCATTTTTCAGTACGAAACGTGTTTGCCTGCAAAAACTGTGGAAAAACTTATGCCAGGAAGTCCTCGATATACACGCACGAGCGGATTTGTGGGAAAGAACCGCAATTTGTGTGTTACTTATGCGGCAAGCGTTTTAAATACAAACATCGACTACAGTCGCATCTATCATCATACATACACTTACCAAGATTTGCACGTTAAGTTAATTTTTTTCAGGTACCAAACTCATAGAACGCTTAGTTAAAAATATATCAGAAAAGGTTCAGATGCGAAAGTTAGGAAAGCAATAATAGTAACTATTAATTATGAACTTTAACAGTACTTGGAAAAAGTTTGTAAAATACCTTTTTAACTTATTACCTACAACTTTTATAAGGTACACCTTTGTCAATAAGAGACAAAGGTGATTACATAATGATGAAAAATAAATAAATGTAGCTGCTTTCATCTAAAGCATTTATGTAATATAAAATAAAGTTATTCTTATATTATTTACCCAAAATTTAATTTTATGTTCGTTTTAATTTTTAAGACCTATGAACTTAATTACTTATCAACATAAACGTGTGATTGTTATTATGATATTCTCCTGTTGCGGTTCTTAGAAAAAGTCCCGCAGGAACAGAAAAATGTGCTTGGTTTAACTAAGAATTTGTCCTTTTTCAATTAACGCCAAATACCATAGGTATATCAGTATAACATTATTCGAATATTTTTACAATATGTAAATAGAACACAATTATAATAAAGTATTTAATGATAATAAATGATGTTATTTGATTATAGACGGCCTAAACCAACCTTGTAATTTAAATAAAGAGCAATGAATGAACGTATATCGAAAATAGAAGTTACTGCGACCACTTAATACTAATTTTATCAACTTTAATTCTGTTCCAGATAAACCATGGCTCTGCGGCAATTGTGGAAGAACGTATCAAGTGAAAAAGTCATTGCAGAGGCACTTGCGACACGAGTGTGGAAAGGAGCCAAAATTCAAGTGTCCAATTTGCGAAAAGGCCTTTTATCATAATTTTATAATGTTCACACATGCACTGCAAGTGCATCAAGAGAAATTGGCTGCATAATAGAGGATTTAGTTCTTGATACATGGAGGAAAAAATTCAATTGCTATTGCAAGCAGCCAGAATTAAGCCTTTAATTTAAAAAAAAAAAAAAAAAAAAAAAAAAAAAAAAAAAAAAAAAAGCACAGTTACATTTGAAATGATATTTTCGTTGAAATTTGGGATTAGTTAATGCATATGTTTCTGAGCTTAACAAAAACAAAACTGTCTGAGATTTGTTTCATCGATTTTCTTTATTCATTAATATATGTATAAAACAAAAAACTACTTTGTTTCACGAATGTAAGATGTTTAACGTGGTTTAAACGAAAAATTTCTGTTTGCTTAATTTCAAAAATAAAAAGTCATAATTTTTTTATACTCATCGGGTTACTGTACTAAAAAAAAAATTTTCTTTTTAAATATTAAAATGTGAAAATTACTTGACATTCTCTTTGACAGCATATTTTATTACATTTGGTAACTTAACAAAACTTGTTCAAAACTTGTATCTCTCAACATCAAAAGACGAAAGACACAACACACGATGATAAAAATATTATGTTTTTCAAGGTTTTGTTGAAAAATTTCTTTCTACTTTCAGAATTCCAATGAATTCAAAGAAAATCATTTCGCAAATATACTTTAAGGTTAGTTTTTCACCCATTAAATGACCTAAGAAAAAATTTAAGAGAAAAACGAGTATACGATAAAGTTCACTATACACAGAGAGAGTTTACTACTACATAACGAAGGAAATGGATAAATTTCACTAAGAGAGCTTCCTTATATGCTAATTGATTACTATTACTTTTTATCCTAATTTGAGATATACGTAGATACGTTGTTTATTCTCAAAGTAAGTTTTGTTATGCTTCTCGTGGGCATTGAAGTAGTACAAACTATCATCTAGATTAATTTTTTGTAATGTTTTTTATTTTTATAATGGTTGTTTTTGTAATAAAATATTTTTTATAGTTTTGAAATAAGTTTTAGGAGGATAAAAAATCGAACGTTGAAAGAGTTTTCCTTTTTCTTTTTTTTTCCATAAGACGGTACGAGGATTTACTTTATCTAACGAGTAACGAGCAATGCTTTATCCTTTAATATTAGTTAGTATTAAAATTCGAAATCAATAACACTTTGAATATTTGAAAATATTCGTACGCAAAAATTTATTTCGTACCTTCGACACTGGAGCATGTAAAGGATAATTATAAAAGAGGCTCAAAAAAGTTAATTTTGTTAATTTTGTTAATTTTGTTATCATTGTGTAAATTATGAATGAAATATATACGAAAATAAAGTAAAAATTATTTATTAAAGATTATTTATTAATTCTCTGGTAATTTATTAAATCTTATGAACTTCTTTGTTTAGTCTTAAGCCATAAAAGTACTTTAAGAAACGCAAGTGAGTACTTGCATTTGTTTTACGTTCAAATTTTACTCTAATGGAACGTTTCGTTTGTTTTTCTTATTTTTCAGAATTATCCGTATACTTTCGTTGTCCTCGTAATCAAGGGAGAGAAATGAAATTTTATCCATGGCACGATGCTTACGTCGATGACGATAGGCCGCACGTTTGCCCAATTTGTAACAGTCGATTCAAGAGGAGGTATCATTTGAATCGTCACATGAGCTCCACTTGCAGAATTCGAGTGCAACGAACGTGATTTTTTTCCCCGAGAAATATTGCGCTCAAAAATGTTATTTATTTGTAATTTCTTTGACTTTTGGAGATGTATTTATGGATATTTTTATTTTAGGCGATCTAATTTAATACGTCTTAAGTTACGATAAACGGTAGGAAATGTACGGAATTACATTAAGGAAATAATTATTGAAGATAACAGGGTCTGAGTAAAATTATCCTCTTTAACTTATCGATTATGTTAAAAGAGTGCTTGCTTTTATATCCCTTATAGCAGGGAATTATTATCGCGCTATTTGATAATCACATGAAATATTATATTTATATTCTTTTGACCTTCACCGTTCACTTCTTATGAGAAGTATTTAGTAATTTATCATACTTGATCTACATGAAATTGACATTATAATGTTATTCTTACGTGTAGGCTTGATATGTGTAGCATATCACTAGTTTAATGAATAACAACTAACAGTAGAATAGTAATTGTATGATATGTATTTATTGTTACGTGTCATGTGTACACACGCACACGCGCACGCCACGCGCACGCACACACCCACCCGCCCACTGAAAAGTGTCATTTTTGTATTAATGAGGTTGTATGCTTTTAGTTTTTAGCAAAACTTAATTAATACCTGATGCTTATTCATAGATACGAGTCCTTAAATTTACTAATTGCCCTGCCAAGGAACATTAAACAATTTTTTTATTGTATTTTACAATTATATTATTGCTCTAATTATTTCGATTAATTTTACAATTTTTATAATTTGACTCTTCTACTAAATTAGACGGTTTAATAATGTACTGGTGAAATAACTCCTTCGTTATAATTTTCATTTTCTAATTCGATAATAATTTAAGTATCGCATAGCGAACATATTAAAATAGATATTATTAAATCAGACTTCGTTAAATAATCTTGCATACTCCCAATTATATACTTTTACAGTTACGTAACATTTTTTCTTTTATTCGTCACTGTATGTAATGGCAAAAACTTACATTCGTAATATACAATTTACAAGTTAAATCGAAAAGAATTTTCTTAACGACGTACGTTACGCATTGAATATGTGCAATAACTTCTGCATCCAAAATTCAAATTTGAAAGAGATATCAGTTTTAGAGGACTTTAAAGCAAATTATCAATTTAATACGAATGGATTTTGTTCAATCTTATTAAACTAATAATTTTCTTCGATATTTAGACCGCTGAGTAAAATAAAAGTTTAGCCAGGGAGTGTTAATTTATCATCTTTTGATACGATGGGATGAAAATAGATACAATATTTACTCGGTATTCAAAAACTTGAAAAAAATTCATATTTTTTCGTGTGTAACGTATTTCGTGTGTGAGTCATAAGACAGTATTGAAGATTATTCGACTTGCCGACACGAGGAACACACAGTTAAGTGAGTTAAGTCCCAATCGTTAAAACATCATTCCATAAAGTTGAATTTTGCCAAGAAAATATTGACGAACTAACCATCTTCGACTAGGGAACACAAGAAGAGAAGGGCATTGTCAAACAAAAACAATACGATAGAACATTATTGTAACCATTAATTTTCTTCTCCGGCTCTTTCCAGGCATCCTCGTATCTAACACTTTAACCACCGGCTGTCCCACCGTCCCGGGCACCAGCCACAAGCTGCACATCTGCGAGCGCTGTGGGAAGTCTTACAAGGTCGTGACTTCGCTCAGTAGACACCTGAGGCTCGAGTGCGGCGTCGTACCCGCGGAGATCTGCCCGATCTGCAAGAGAAGGTTCAGGCACAGATTCGTGCTCAACTCGCACATGCAAGGGTGCTGGAAGAGACGCGGTCAGCGCGTCCCCTCATCGGTTTGAACCTGAGGATTTCCGGTGGGAGGAAGGAGGAACTCAAGTGCGAGGGCAGACGAAACTTTTGGCGTCTTGCTGCTTCTCGAGGCACGATCAACCGAAGACAACTTGTGTAGGTTACGTTGACATTCGTCCTTGGGAATTAAGAATATTGATAATTTTTCGGTGCGAGAGAGGAATTTTCTGCTTTGGAGAGTCAGAGAGAGAGAGAGAGAGAGAGAGAGAGAGAGAGAGAGAGAGAGAGAGAGAGAGAGAGAGACGGAGACTGCACGTTTTTATATTATCATTATCAATAGTCGAACAATTTTTGCCTCGGAATTATTTATCTCAACCAAGTTACTTTTATATTATTTCTCCTCGATATTAAACAATATTAGCTTAGACGTTTAACCTCAACTATTTTATAGTAAATATGGTTTATCAAAATTATCGTACAAAAAATTACCAACAAAAAGACAATCTTTATCAATTCATATAGTTTTATAATAACAATTTTTTGATGAGGAAAAAAATCTCATCACACTTACTTTTTGAATTATATTCTGTTTTAATTTTTACGATACATACAAGTATAACATTAATAATTTAAACTAATTCGTTTAAACTTATAATTTTTAGAATAATATGATAATAGAATATATTCTTTCATAATTTTGTATATCTATTATCAAACTCAAATCTTTGCTTCCTGTATTTAACAAATTGAACTAAAAGAACGTTTATTGTCAGAATGGACTACCAGATTTTCATTAAATTACTTATATTTTTAATACTTTAATTAAAGGAAACTTTTAAATGTAATTATGTATTTTGTAAATAATGATTTACTTGATCAGTATTAATTGCCTAACTCATACTAAATTGAAATTTAACTTTATAGTTGCCAAGTTGTCAGTTCTATTGTTGACTATAGAGTATACCTTATAATTATTATAACTATGGTACAAAAAGTTTTCGATGCTTTTATAAAAAATTTTAATAATCTTTTATTGTATATGCGAGGGAAATTAAGCGATCTCACGAACTTGGTTGCTCTCTGTAATTAAAAAAGTTTTCTCATTAAATATTCTTGATATAAAGATTGATTGAAAGCTGTTACGATACATAATTTCTTCTTTTCTAAAAAACGTTTGAACTTTTATCTCCAATTTGCCTGTGTTATAATAATTTGTATAATTATGGTAAATTTGAAGAAAAAGTATTTAGAAACTATTAATGGAATATGTATAAATGTTCTATCTCTCAATATTTAACGATATCAACATGAAATATGTATCTCATATAATTTCTTTAATGTACACGTACGCATGTAGTACAGCATTCATACATATTCGCAAGATCATCTATTTTATAAAATTTGTAGATAAATATAAAATAAATATACACGACTGCGGACTGTATGAAGTTTAATAATTACTATTTATGCTAGTTTTAACCAGCTACAATAAAAAATAACTCACATTATGAAAAGAAAAATTTCTCTTCGTTAAGTTTTCTTTAATAGGTGTTGCTTGTTCTCATTCAAGCTTTTAGAATTTAAGACGATGAACATATCTATGCTTAAATAATTTATGTACCTGATTATTTCCAATAATTTGTATTTGACGAATTCAATCGTATTGCAGTATATTAGTACGCTTTTAGACTAGAGTAGTTTGACGCACAGAGAAAAAAAATTGCAATTAGCACGATGAAGCGTCATTTAAAAATGCCATTGTGCATCATGCGGGATTTACTTAAGGTTCGTACATTAGAGGCGTGTTTTTAATCGGTAAATGAGATAATAATGTTGTTTTTACGTGACATTTCTGTGCTATAGGAAACAGAAATTTTTTTTATCCCTATACTCATTTGAAAGTGTGTAATTGAAATTAAGTCCAAACTCGATGAATGAATATGAACACTCGATATCAAGAATGATATGCAAAAAATCGATCCTTTTACAACCCGAAAGATACTAAACAGACAAATTCGCACTTGAATAATCTGCACCTAAAAGAAAGCTTTCGTCGCTCGTCGTGATAAAACGAGTACCTTTTGGATGATTATATAGCTGATCCGTTTACACCTTGGTTACAGATAACTACGTCCACGAGGTTCTGGACGATCTGCTAATTCCTGACTTCGTCAAGTGCGAGCACTTTATATTACCTACTGCCTCGTCTCGGCAGCGCAGACCGGGAAATTCAACGCCCCTCGAAGATCAAAACTTTTTATGCGGGCAGTGTGGAAAGGGTTACAAGTGGATTGAGAATCTCAAACGTCATCAGAGGATCGAATGCGGCAAAGCACCAAAGCACAGGTGTCACATGTGTTACAAGACCTTTTACCGGCGATACGAACTTACCAATCATTTTTCGACAAAACACGGCTCACCGACCCAGTAGAATGACTGTGACTATTTTTAAGTTGTTTTCACATACGATTCGTGAGGTGAAAACTCGCAAGGTAAGGCTGGAATCTTATCTCGCGAATTCGTTTGAATTATTTTTAGATTATGTCAAATTTGACAGTTTTCTTTCTTTTTTTTCTTTTCTTTTTTTTTTTTTTTTAAAGCAGCGTATTCGACAGATTACATTGTCAAAATATCTAAATTCAAGTAGGCGAAACAGTGGTATGAAATTTAATAATTTTATAAATGAATCATTGTATTTCATATTTACATTGTAATATGATGCATAGCTATATCTATATAATTATATCTTTATAATAACTATTAAGTTAACTGAACGATTTTAATGTGAAACAATTAATCAACGCCTAGAATTTGGTTAAGTTCTTTTAGAGCTAATAAATGTGGCAGAAATCGATTACATTACCGTATCATTTTTAAGATATAGAATTCAATGTGTAAATTATAAGTGTATCATACAAAAGATATACGTAAAAGATAAGCGATTTATGTTTACTAACGTTCTCATGAATATTTCTAATCTATTGATTGGTACTATGCAGTATTATTCTATGAGAGTCAAATCAGAATTAAAATGCGTTCATACTTAATATTTAGTTAAATCTAATTAGTAGTTTAATGAATTTTTATTTTAAATATTAATTGAAATATATTTTTCTAATTTTCGGAACATTTAAAGAAAAAAGTAATTGATTTAATTACTAGCAGCTATTCCCTTTATATATGCTACACACACACACACACACGCGCGCGCGCGTGTGTGTGTAATAAATTACTTTATGCTAAATTACTTTTGCTGCATAAGAAATACTTTATTTACAAAAAGATCATTTTACAGTGAAGATTTTTCATTGTTATATATTTTTATAACTAATTTAAACTGTAGATATTTATTTAATTACTATTTTTTTCCTTTTCAAAGGCACACACTTATATAACAATTGTAAATTTTGAATCGCGAAATGCATATTCAAAAATATTCATAAATTATGAATATAAAAACATATTATTGTAATAAATTATATTTTTAAACTTCCAATTTCTAATTCCAGTTATCGTCATATTAGAACGAAATATATGTTTAGTAAAATATTTATTGCAAATGAATGTACAAAATTTTAATAGATCTCTTGACGAACTTTATATGAGTATTATGCATATTAGACAGGTACGATAAATCTACGTGTAATGTTTTTGATATAATATTAAGTAATTTTGTATTTAAAATTATTTTATTAATTGGGCTTACTAAGATTGGTAAATAATTATAAAATAGGTCATTTTTATCCGCATTAAATTGATACTTCATGATTCAGGATAATAATATAATTTAAAAATATATTTTTCAAGAGCTAAATCATATTTAAATATAAATGTAAAATGTTTGGCTAAATAAATAAAATGTACAGTGTTACAGCCAGCTGAGGTTCCAAAACGTAAACATGACTAAATTCTACTTTATAATATATATAATTAGAAAAGAATTTATATGCACCTTATTATAGTATGTCTTTAATGTCATGTTCGCAAACATGAAATATTGTATTCAAATGTGTTAATTAATGATATTCCAATAAAACGATGTTTCAATATGATATCTAATGTTGTTTATAAGTACAATTACTTCATTAAAAAATTATGTTGGTAATCCTCTAAAATGTACATATATTTACTATTTTTATATTATTTTACAGCTATTTGATTTCTGTTTGGATATTTTAAAAATACATGCAATAGTGTTTATACTTCCAACAAGAGAAATTATGCTCAAGTTGCAACATTTCTATTACGCTGTGTTCTAAAGCTCACATTGTTCTTCAAATTTTGTTTCAGAATCCCGATGTATAATGTGTTCTTATAGGACGTGAAAGGTAGTAAAATAAATTAAAGAACAATGGAGAATAGAACATTGATTACCAGTGCAGCTTTACAAAAAAGGAATTGTTATTTTTCAAGCAACTGAAAAATTTTACATATTCAGTGATGATCTTAAAAAAAGCACGATAGTTCACCATGATTACGTAAGTATTTATGCTTCTTAGTTACAGCAAAGTTCCTCTTCTAAGACTAAATAATATTTTGGAATGTTATTAAAAATTACAACAACATATAAGTTGTTGGAAATTTGTATTGACACAATAATTTATTTTTAGAAAACTCTGATTATTGGGAGAATTTATTATGCTGAAGATTTCATCACCAAACAGTTGTGCCGATTTTGTTAAAAATGCTGTAACGCAAAGTACTGGGACGATCTTTGCTCTCGGAAAAAAAAAGAATCGAATAACTGAATCACTTGTAGTAACTTTAGTTCGCATTTATATTGTATAACACAATTTTTGCAACGGTTGAATTATAAACATTTTTATCTTTGCAGTAAAATGAAAGTTGAAATTAATTTCACTTATTACCCTTTAGCTTTCAGTTTGGCTTACTTTAATCACAATCATTCGTGTCATAATATTTTAAGTTTGAATGAACCTAAAATATTTTATGTGCACCAATAAAAATTAGTTACATAACAGTTATGTAGTCATGCACGGAAGTTGTAATATTATTTTGTTCTTTTATTTGTAAATAAAACTGCTTCAAAGTTTTTAGTTTCAATTAGTAGTTTAATTAGTTGTAAAACAGACAAGAGAAGTGTGATTATATCACCTGATATTTGCACAAAATATTAATAAATATGTGTAAATCATATATCAATAAATATTTCAAGTAAAATTTAGAAATGTGTCGTTATTTTTATCCTGAAATCATAATGCCTAATTTAGTTTCATTATATACAGCTTAAATTACTTAAATATATCAGAAATGATTGAAATAAAAGAAGCATTTGGCTGTATACTTACTTCGATTAATTTCGTAAGTGACAAACTTATTCCAGAACTCAAACAATAATACTTTGTATTTCTGTTGCAATGAAGGCTTATGCACAATCGAACTAATTCAACATTCAAAATGTTTATTAACTGATTGATATGGTTAAATAAATTTAAAGGCGAATAAACACTGCTTGCTAAATAATCGGCATCTCGTCTTTAAAAAATAACAGAATGATAATAGAATATTATTTTAACATTATAACCTCTAATCTCTTTGGAGTAACTCTATTTTTTTAAACAAACTTTAAATATTTTTCACATATTCAATATCTATGGAAGAAATTATAAAATGGTTACTTTTGGTGTACAATATTGTTAACTTGAAAAATTTTTAACCACGTCTTAGTTTATGCTACCGGTTGAATTTCTTTTTCATATCCATGAACTGCTCAATGTTGCATTTGGCGCAAGTAACGTAACCTGAATTATTATGCAGAGTCTTATCGGTCATTCCGCGGCACTAAATTCTCGCATCTCGTCTATTGTTGAAAGCCAAGCAAAAGTAATGATTATATAACGATTTGAGTGAATCTTTAGTCCGGTCTAAATACTGTATTATTTTACTCCAGAGAAATTCGAGAAAGTTGATTCGCCACGCTGCTCTTGAGTCTTGGCAACATTGACACCTCGCCTCCTTCCTTCTTACAGAAGATGCTATGCTGACAAGCGTGTGGCTTGCGGATGTTACCGACGACGACAATGTTGGGCATCATCAGCAACAGCATGCAGTTGATACCGATCTCGTGGATCCGATGGTCCCGGAGCAGTTCCTCGAGGTCGACATGAATAACTTCTACTTGCCGACACCACCGGAAAGTAGCGAACTCTGGCAGGAGAATTTACTTCCACCGTCGCTCGCCTGCGTCAAATCCTCCCGGGTAAACGCGCAACGTCGACTCTACTGTCAGCGCTGCACTAAGGCTTTTTCGCGCACCGACAGCCTCCGCCGTCACGAGAAGCTCTACTGCAGGAGCAAAGTGAAGATTGAACATCGCCAGCAACAGCAGCAGAATCCGCGGCAGCAGCAAAGGCAGCAACAGAAGCAGCAGGATCAGCAGCAGATGAAGCTGCCATCGACGCCATCCTGAGGAAAGGGGCGTCGGCGTCGGGGTTAACGTCCTCGTGTCGATGCACAACAGCACCAACAAACCACGACAATGTGAGCCAGCTTCGAACTTCGGAGTTTATCCAACGCTTGATTCTTAAATTCTTAAACTGAATTGTTGTAAACCATGAAAATACTGTGAAAGATTCACTGTTAATCGGTGAAGATTCAGTACAAGCTAGCAAAAAAGTCATTCCGTTGAATTCCCAATTAGATTCGAATGTATTCTATAAAAGAAGGTTTTTATTTCAATAGGATTCATGATAGTGTTAAAATGTCCACTTCATAGATCATAATATTAGCATATCGAGAATTCCCACATTCTTATTAATAATTAGCTGAACTTGTATTAATTTTTCCTTTACATCAATTTTTCAAAATACGTTTTATGTGTTTTTATTATATGTATTTAATTATTAAATATTGAGGGCTGAGCCTCGTTCTTTGACACAGAGAGTTACTTTTAATATTTCAAAAACTTTCTAATGTTATATCAAATCGTACGGTAATAAACTGAAGGTACAACGTGTACTATATAATTTATCTAATGATTTTGTTATGAGACGTATCCTACATTATTGTTATAAAGGATAGTTGAAAATTATTTTTCACCCTTAAATTGGTTTCGATAACAAATTTTCCATAAGTACCCAAAGAAAATCCGTCTTTTATAGTTAAAGGATCATAGATTCACGTTTGTTTTGTTCTTGAATATGAACTGAAAAATATCTTGAAAATACTACTTTTTCATTTGCTGCCGTGCATTACTCAAGCGAATAAATTTATTAGTTATTAAAATATGTTTATAATTCGAAGATGTATACATTGAATATCAATATTAATATTTTGATAATAATTCACTTGTAACAGATTCTCGAAGAGAATAATCCTGATATAAATTCGTATGTGATTGACCGTTAACGCGCTTTTATTTTTAAGTTTGCAGAACGCGAATGGTGACACCATTCCACAAACTCCATATATTTTCTTCAGAAAATTATAAAACTTTTACATTTTTATGAATCAATAAAGAGTAATAAGATTGTTTTTGAAAAATCAATGCGAGATTAAGTGAAATTAATCGGTTTATATTAGCGAAATTTTCTTCAACTTTACTTTATTTTATAAAAAGAAATTTTATTTAAAATATTTAAAAATTGGATAAAAAGTTCGGAGGGATGAAAATTAACACTCAGCAAGTGAAAATTTATTTCTCATTACTTTCAAATTGTTCTCCCCTTCAGAATCGATATCTACTTTCCTAGCAAAAAGGAAATCAAGAAGTAGCAACACTTTTTTTAAAAAAGAAATAACGCGATAATAATCGACATAATTCGACTAATACAGTTCTGAAATTATTTTACATGTAACAGTAAGGTATTAGATTAAGTAAAAAGGTATTTGAGTTAATTCATATAATTATTGTGTACAATAGAACGAGTTGTCATGTTCTACTTCTTGATACTCGAATTGCTTCTACATTTCAAATATATTTTAAATTATGTGTCTTTCAGTTTGTTTGATTATACAACAAAATATAAAATTATACGATTAAATGTTTTATCGTTTAGTTATGTCTTTAGGTAACTCAGTATTTTAATTCATCCTTTTCATTAATAAAAATCTAACTAATGCACTAATTATAATTACTAATTCAATTAAATATCGTTTTAAGTAGCATAAATTTTTTCGCTTTTTGCATAAAATTATTAAAGTTCTTATGATACTAAATAAAAGGTTTGAGTTTAATTATAATCTGATAATAAGATTCTGGATGGTCGCTTTTAAATAATTTCCCATCGTCGACTTAAATTAAATCGAAAAATAATAAAGTAATTATTAAATATCTTAACTATAAACAATTTCGTGATAGTTAAATATGATATACTGTTAATGAAAACTTATGAATACTTATCGTAATGAATTTGTCTGTTAACAATTACATTTTGACAATTTACTTCGAAATCTATAAAACTGTCCAACATTAAATGAATTACAAATAATTGTTCTTCATTCTATAAATATATGACAATGATATTACAATGATATTACAGTAAAACAAATAATTGTAAAAATACAATATTTTTTTAAATTTTACCAAAAGAAATAGTTATTTAAATTTTATATTGTTTTACAATTATAACAATTCAATTAACCATTTTACGTACAAATTTCGTAAGCTGATCAAAAAGTTGCAGTACCAAGCCAATGGAATAAATAAATTTAGTCTGTCTACTTATTCAATAACTTCTTCTACGTAAATGTACCATAAATTTTTATGTGATGTATCCACCTATAAACCTAAAAACCACAAAAATAATATATTTTAAGTCTATTTAAGTATATACTTTAAGTGTCAATAACTTATATAAAATAAATATAACATTTGAAATATTAATTTAATTGCATTACCAAATATAGTTGAATCTATTAATACCATAATTATATTAAGACTTGTTGTTCACGAATTTTTGTATTAAAATGTATTTATAGGGAAAATATTTTTGCCATAGCATAAATGATGTTGAAGCGTTTAGAAAATTAAGAATAAATTTATTTACTTAAATAAAAGCTAGGAACAAATAAGAAAAATTATATGGCAAGAATTATTTTACCATTTATGGGCCATCAACATACACTTAAGATCTGCTATTAACAGAAATTTATTAAATAATATTAACAAATAATTTATAATCTTATTTCTTGTATGCAAAAACATTGATGACTAAGTTGTCTGTATTACTCTTACGATATTGATGACGTATCGCTTTTCATGACATTGTATCTAATTTATGAATGTTCTAATCAAATATGATTTGTATTGTAAAAAATAAAGTACTCTTAAAGAAAGCTAGTATAGTTCAAAAACAATTTATTTTACTAACCTACAGTAAGATCCACTGACTTTAAAGAATATAAGTACTTAATAATTTTTATTCAATAAATCAGCAAAACTTACAAGGGAGTTTTGTGATCAGCTTTTCTTCATTTTATTTTGTCTCATTTACGATACTAAATTTCTTCACAACTTAGACATCTACAATAAAATATTAAAAATTTTATTTCACACATATTATGAAAATAAGAATTTTAATATTTTAATATCTATAATAGCAGTGGACTTATTTATTTATTATTAAAACTTCCAATTGATTTATTATATACAGGTACTACATTATATTGTAAATTAGTAAGGCAGTATTTACAAGATATTCTTACAAAAAGGTAAAAATAATTTATTTATATCTTTATCACTAATGAAATATAATTTCTTTCTTCTAATCACTTTTCTTTAATAAATTATTATTCTTATATATGCATATAAATTTTACATTTGAGTACTGCATAAACATAAATCTCGTTATCTGAATAATAGGAAAGTATTTATAAAAAGTATAAATAATTAAGCATTATATGTTTACACAAACACACACTTTACAGTCTTGAAATTGTTTCTGTAAGCTATTCAATTAAATTTATTACGTTTATTGTATCACGAGTGAGGTGCACTGAGATCATTTTAACATAAGAATGATGGAACATGTGGTTTATTTTCAATACCATAAAAGAAATCAAAACATCATTTACAAACTGATACATAAATTATCATACAAATATTAAAGAAACGATAGTAATTCAACAAAATGAAAGCTTGAGTTGTTATTCAAATTTCCTAGCGTTCTCAATGATTAATTGTACCAGTACCAATTAAACTTTCGAATGTATTTTTATTGCAATGAAAGTTATAACTTGTAGCATTTTTCTTATAAAGTAAAATAAATTTATTTCCATGATGTACTTTTATGGAATTCTTATAATCGATAGAAGTGCTGTTATATCGTGTACTTTGGTAAAATTTAGGATACAAATATATGAAAGAGGAAAACTTACACATTCGAATAAAAGTATTTGGAAAGTTCTTAGCAAGTGTGAGTTTTTACAAATTTCAATCGAAATTAGTATCGTAACTCTTTCAAAGTTTCATTGAAGAACCTACTTACCAATTAAACGCTTTCGCGCTCAATAACTTTCTTTAAAATTGTATGATATCTTGAAAATATAAAGTCTCGTTCGCCGGTCACCGACGGAGAAACACAAAATCAATAGAATAAGGTCGAGAAAAGAGAAAAGTGCCGGCGAGGAAATTTTCTCAGTGCATAACGACTCGATCGCCGATTGAGATGCAGTGGGACGTCGACCAACCAGACGAACTCTCTCTGTTCCAGATTCCGAGGAGAGTGGCTCGGAACCCCGTGATCCCTTAGACATTCAGGGTTGCGTGAACATGTCCGGTCTGGGTTACTACGTGCCCAAGACGCGAGAGTCCGAGTCCCCGCCAGCAAAGTACGTTTGCGCGACCTGCGGATGCTGCTTCATCCACATCGGGGCGTTGAATGGACACCTCAGGAGCTGCGCCCAGGCCGAGAGCTTCCGCAGGCTGGACTCCGAGTCTCGTTTTCCCTGCTACAGCTGCAAGAAGGTCTACCTCAGCAGGACGAGCTTGAATCGACACAGGCGTGCCAACTGCCCTGGCGCAAGGATCGCCACTTGCGGCATTTGCGACCAAGAGTTTCCCACCCATTATGTCATGATGCTCCACCGCGAAGAGCATTTTAGGGATAAACCAAGCAATTAGACCTCGGTGGTATCGTCGAGGCCTCGAGTCGCTAACTAGAGTGCGACCGATGCTTTGACCATTTGCACTTTGTTGACTTAATGACTGTTATTCATAGTCACAGAATGCAATGAGCTAGCGTAAGAGTACCGATGTCAGACGATCGGTCATAAATCGTCTTTATTGCTTGGCAAACAAAACGACGAGTAGAATAAACTCATGAATATTATGTGCAATACAACCTATTGCTGACTCGAGGCCCAACTGACTTTTATCAAAAATGTATAATCCATGAATGATATATATTCCAACTTATCAATATTAGCATTCTGTGATTCTAATTGGAGCTATTTTAATATGAATTAGCATTATCAGTGGTACGGTATTATTAGTAATACGGAATAAAGCAATTGGAACAAAGTCCTTGTTGGACAATTTAGTTGGTTAGTTCATTGATAAGTGAGACTTAATTTGTATGTTGTGCAATAAACAGCAGTATTTGCAATATTATCAAGATAACGTGAAAGAGCGTAGAGATGATTAATTAACTTATTCATCATTGGTGAAATAAAATTCTAATTATGTAGTGGAAAGTTAATGTCTGCTATTATGGTTCGAAGCAGTGATCAAAGTAACTTAACTACCCGATTCATTTTACAAATCAGGTAATATTTGTAACCGTTTTTCATGCTTTTTTAACCTTTCAAAGTAATTAAGAAAAAGCTTTCGGTTGAATACGAACCAATTCTGACAGTCTTAATTTTTAAGGTTGCTGTAAATGTATTTTAATAGGTAATTTTTAAGTAGCGCTTGGTATTGGCAAAAAGGATTCAGTATTTACAGACAATAGCGTGAAAATTTGTTTTTATATCTTAAATAAAAGAAAAATACATTTGGTACTTAATGAAATTAAGGATTATACAGTATTAGTTAATTTGAGAGATTCTGTTCTTCAGACCGAAGCATATTTTATAAAAAAACATTATAAAAATGTACTCTAATTGTAAATACTATTAATGTCTGTATTTATTTATGAAATTTTAATGATAAATATTATTAAAAGTGGTAAATATCAAAGAATATTAATGTAAAAATTATATAATACGATTAAGATATAATAAAAACTTAGTGATATACAGACTTTCGTTTCTCATAAATATCATTATTATTTTATTTTATGTTAGTTGTTGAATAATACGAATTGAATGTATTCAATTTTATAAATTAATTACTATCTTATGTCTATACTATCTGTATGAAATAATTTGCTAGGAAAAATTATAACGCTAGTATATCATGTGGTGTAAGACTTTCCACTTAAATAGATTTTAAAAATTTGATATTTTATAAGAAAACGTACATATAAAAGAACTCTTTCGGATCATTAAATAAATTTGTATTAAGCCTGATATTCAGATTATGAATTTGAGTTGTATTTATCGTTGTCTTTATTATAAATTGAGATCCTGCATTAATCCTATGACCCAACAAAGACTAATTTAAACATTTATAATATTCTATATTATAAATATAGAAATAATAATTTAAATTGTTCGATTATTAACAATGCGCTTAACAATGGCCAGTATATGTTCTGTAAGAAACATTAATATTTATTAATCAGTATTAAAAAGTAGGTCTTCAATATGTTTATATAATAAAATACACTTTTAATTATTCGCACATTTATGTGGCAATTTATATGGCCATTAAACAAAAATAACTTTGATTTTTTTGAATTTATTTTACGTATTTTATACTTGTAGATTTACTGATTTACTATTTAGAACTACAAGAGAAAAAGCTTATCATTTGTAATTTCATTATTTTCTATGATATTGTCATCGCCATCAAAGAGTAATTGATGAAATAAATTTTTTTAAGAAGGAAAATATTCTTATGACAATTGAGCTTAAATTAATATCATGTTTTAATCTTCTTTAGCCATCAAGATTTAGTGTAATGATGTCTTATGTTTAGTAGAGAAAGCAATAATTAGTTTGTAAATGAAGACTCAGATGTAGAATAATGTAGATCTCAAATGTCGAGGAAAAAATACAACATATAACCGTTAGTATTGATGAAATTCTTAATCAGAAACTTGGAAAAATTTCTTTCAAAATTTAGAAACAATTTATTTCATCTTACGCATACTTACATCCCTATTAATTCCTAAAAATCTTTCTCGCTATAAAATCATGTAAATACAAAAAGGTTTCGATGCCCTCGGAAATTCCTGTCACGTCATTTTTACCTAAAAAGAAATTCATGGAGCAAACATTTTGATGGGAATTTTTTCCTAAATTTGCCGCAAATTCAAATGGTTGTTGTTTAACGTACACATGTGGGTAAAATAAATTCTTTTAACAGACCGTATAATTCCCGTACAATGAGAATGTAGATTAGCTCGACTTAAATCGCCTATCATGATATTGTCGACCGACTTTCGACCGACCGACGACGGATAGACACTCATTAAAGATATTAACTTTTCTCAGAGAACGTTCACTTCTTAAATTAACAACGTATTTCCTTTGCTTTTTTTCAGGTGGTACGTCGTCGTCGTC
Organism: Wiebesia pumilae; assembly: GCA_018907045.1. Taxonomy (NCBI): domain Eukaryota; kingdom Metazoa; phylum Arthropoda; class Insecta; order Hymenoptera; family Agaonidae; genus Wiebesia; species Wiebesia pumilae. The sequence continues at coordinate 6,664,297 of JACCHZ010000022.1, forward strand.
GTCCCTGTTATTTGACTCGTACAACCCATTGTGGTCGCTTCAGGAACTGAAGAACGAGACCCTGGGCCTCGTTGGTGCATCTAAGCCGACTTTAGATTACCATCGATTGCCCTTTGAATCATTAGATGCGACGACAGATCAGCGCGGCTCTTTTCTCGCGGTCCAAATTCAGCAACAACAGCCGACTTCAGCGCAACAGCACGAATGCCTAAACTGCGGCAAGAAATATAAATGGCTGGATAGTCTTAGGCGACATCAGAGAGTAGAGTGCGGCAACAAAGCAAAGAAGTTCGCTTGCAATATGTGCGATCGGAAGTACAAGTACAGATATGAGATGAAAAATCACATCGTGTCACAGCATCGAATAAACGAATTGAGTGGTCAGAGCAGCGCCAATGAAAATTCCTACGGTTAAATAAGCATTCGAAGCATCGATGTAGATGCATCGATAGGCAATAGCTCTCGTTTAATCGTGTCGATTGTTTATGCTACAAACGTTACTAAACGTTACTAAACGTTACTGGAGTTCGACCGACCTTATATTTTATACAAAACAATACTTCAAATGTTCTTTAATTCTAAACTATCGCTAAATTGAATATGGCGTTTAATGGATAATAATTATTGATGTTGCATTAAAATAAAACATTATTTAGTAATATTTAATTCCAAGAACTAATAGTACAAGCTAATTTTTAAATAGTTAGCATAAGAAAATTATCGAATTTAACGTTAATGCAGATGTAATTATCGTAAGAGGTGTTCACGTCTGATGTTTTTGAGATTAATCGTTGGCTAAGAAAAGGGGTGTACAACGTGTAAAAATGTACAGCGACTCTATGTCGATAGAATTCTGAAAAAACGATTATTCGCTACGAGATGATATGCCAAGTGTAAGTATTAACAGCAAGGCGTCGATTTTTCGAGCTGTGAATATCATGCAGGAATACAGGAATCGATCGATAATATTATTATAAATAATGTATTTATCTCGTTGTCATTCAGGTACGCTAATTAATAGTTTATCATGTACCAACGATTCTCTTAATATAAAATTACAGGAATAAATACGAATCGAACTTGTATGATAATAATAACAATAACAACAACAACAACAACAACAACAACAATAATAATAATAATAGTAATAGTAATAATAATAATAATAATAAAAAAAGAAAGAAATCGTTCTATAATGTGAAAAACTGTGAGTGCATATACATTGACGCATGTTAATTGAACAGTATTCATTCTAAAATATTGTATTTATATGCAGAAGCAGGGTAATAGAATAATTATAAAAGATTTACGATACAAACTATTTATTGTTAAACATATTCGCATCTATAAAATACAATAATATTCCGAGTAATGCATTTCTATGCATTTCTTTAGGAATTCATGAAATTCTTTATATTGCTTTACTAAAATAACTACAGATGTGAAATAAATATTTCATTAAAAGTACAGTAAAAATATAATTTTGAATTTATATATAATTAATTAAGTAATTTTAATTCTCTTTTAACCAAATATATTTCCAATTCTTTCGTAATTAAAATTATGTACACCTTATACGAAAATAATAAATAGTTTCACGACTAATTGAAACATTCTTGTGCTTGACTCATTTCAAAAATAAAGTTAACACTATACAACACGTTATAAGCATAACGTGATTTTGTGCATTATAATAAAATCATTCATACCATTACCGATAATTACATCATTACTTTAATAAGTTTTACCGTTTTTGTCTGTGTAGGTACATCTGTTGTTGCCGATAATTTCGATTGACGAAAATAGCCGCAATTCAATGAAATGACAGTTATTCATTATATTTCTCATTCAAAATGTTCAAACATTAAAAACAGTTAACACTACTAAAACTACTAATTAACCCACTCGCTCTATTCTTCTGATATATTAACATTTTTCTTTCAGACTCATTGCTATTATCGGTGCAGCTGACGTAAAAAGTTCACAATTCATCTTTGCTTTTACTACAATATATCATAGCAGTCTCGGATTTAGTAGACCCATAATAAAAGTATTGTGACAAGAAGTTGGAGAGGCTAAACGAAATTGACATACAATTCAAAGTTCGGAGATGGTGCTAAATTGGTACTTGGTAAAACCGTCGACATTATCGTGGAACTCTGATAAAAAATGTATACCATGAAACATATTTGAATAATTTTCCTATTTTTTTACGTTCAGTATTTGTTTCAAAGGATGATCATTGCTCCAGAGTGACCGGATTTTTTTTTGGATTTTTTTCTTGACTTCTTTCTTGGTTTTTGTATCAGCGCCTGTTATGACAAATAAACATTTATTTACACACAAAAATGTCGTATTTATTAACAATGTAAGCAATTTTGTCATCACAATTAAAAAGTATTTTTCTTATATTTTCAGCTAATTTAATTAACAGATACAATGTCTTACATTATATTACTTTTCAGAAGCGAGATTGACAACCTATCTAATTAGTAATTCCTTATTTCACATTTTAATCTTCTACTTACTTTGATTTTTATAATCTACATTTATAATGATTACATTGAATTGTGTCAAATATTTTGTACTCAAAAGAACTGTAGGAGAAAACTGTATCATTATACAATCCATCAAGATCTATGAATTTTCATTATGCATATACGTATATAATATATATATATATATATATATATATATATATATATATATAATTCAGTAGAGAGTAATAAAAGAAATTTTCTAAAACAAACTTTAAAAATTGTGCCAAGCGATAACAAAGTGATAAGACCCGGGCTCGTGGTGGCTTTTTGGTGACTGGTAATCTTGTGTCAAAAAGCTTGTTTGTGTTCGTCCGTTCCTCGTCATTCTATGTGCTGATTTTTTGAGCTCAATGTATTTTTTGAGTCGATTTAGAAATAGTTTTGACTAGCAAATAAATCCTCTTTTGAATTGTTTTCGTAAACCAAAGTCTCAATAAGAAACGCAAATTTCATATTGACACTAAAGTAACTCGCACAATTCGAGTTTCTCTTTAATGCGCAAAATGCTAAATTTTATTGCAAAACTCAGGATATAGTTTGTAGTTTAATTATCATTACACGTGAAGAATACATTCATTTCCTTAATCTAACTACGACTGTCAAAAGTTCTTCTATTTTGCTCAAAAAATACCCCTGCCCAGAGGTACTGTTTTACCGACTTTCTTTTGTTTTTATAATTACTCGCTAAAAGCGATTTTCGCGACAACCAATTGAGAATGAATCTTTCGATAATTGAAATTGTAAGGATAGACAAATCAGTATGACTCATTTAATATCTGTTGTATTTCGCTGACTGCATTCGAGGAGACGATTCGAACGCTGAAAAACAAAAAGTCGATAAAACAGAACTGTTATATTAACTCAAGAGCTCGAACCTGTGTCAAGCCAATGAGAAACGAGGAAATCCAACAGCATCCTCGATCGGAAAGGTAACGTCGCACAAGCTGCAGTCCTGACAAAATGTCTCCCTTTGTCTTTTGTTCTAGAGCCAAGTCCAAGCGGTTCGACCGTGATCGATCGCTATTATCACTATCAGACGCTCTATCTCCGACTGTTGGCCGAGAAAGAGATCGGTTCACCAGCAGCAACTCTGCCGGTTGAAGATCGAAAACAACATCAAGCCGTTGTAGACGAAAGAAACCTGCAAACTAATCCTAGGCCTCGTAACGTGCGTCTAGTACGCAGTACAGCCAGCATCTCTGGCGAAACCCCGGGTTATTTTTGCCTTCGTTGTGGCAACTCTTACAGCAGGCCGCATTCGCTCAATCGGCATTTACGATTCGAGTGCGGCGTTGAGCCTCAGTTCGAGTGTCCTGTATGCCACAAAAGATCCAAGCACAAGCACAATCTCGTGTTGCATATGAGGACGCACCAGAAGCCCTAAGACATATTGCGACAGACATATTGCACATTTTTTTCTTTTCTACTTTTCTTCTTTTTATCCTACGAGAGGAGCTGCGTTTTATGTTCTGCCAAATTGCTTGCAATGATTTATGAATTTCCTTAACAATGCGCTATGTAACGATGAACTTTTACTCTTATCGAGTGAACTTAGGTCGTATTGAGTCCTAGTTCTACACTGATTATAATAAAACAAAAAAAATTTACTTTTGGCATTGTTAACTTGGTTAGATTGTATTTTGAGGGAATTTTCGGTTTTGTACTTCTTAAGCAAAGAAGTAGAATCGCAATATGTTGCTTTAAGTTTCATGAAAATCCACGATAAAACGATTCTTTGATTTCTTACAAATTCAAGTGAAAACTCATCACGAAAGCGAATAGTTCACTTCAATAAATTTATTACAACTTTTATTCGAAATACCTTCTGCGTACTCTCTTTTGTTATAATTATTGATATGTTTTTTAAATATGTACTTATACCACATATTGTAATCACGATATATAAGCCTTTTTTATACACTGTTTATTTTGTAAAATATATTTATCAAATTCTTCTGTTAATTTAAAGAAAAACTTATAAAAAGTGAGCTAATATGAGAAATTTGATTAAGATGTTTGCACATAAAAAAAATAATATATATATACACGAAAGTTGCCATATGTGTAATTGTTTACGAACAAAAACAAAGTATAATACTACGTAACATTTAAGAGCGTTTATTTAGTACAAAGACCAAGTATGTATATAATTGTTATAAATTCTTATAAATGTTAAATTTTTTAAAAAGGAGAATCCTTAAATTTTTATGTATCTTACATTTACATGTATGCACATTTCTTGATAGAACAATGCATAATGTACAGATTACTATTGCTTAAACGATATTTGAGAGTAGATAAAATTTTTATACAAGTTCCTACTATTAGGTAAGCTTGAAAACAATGATAAACCGTTGCGATGAAAATTAAACCACGGCAAAAAAGTTGTAAACTTAAGATATCGTACAAACAGGTGCAAGAAACTAGTCACGATTGCTAGTAAAAAGAGACTGAAATTTGCCAGTTGCTGTTTGCTAATATAAAAATACGTTACGTAAAAATGATATATTTATGTAATATACGTATTACGTGCGGGTAAAGCATTGTAATTATATTGTTTAACGTTATACTGTAATATAATGTAATAAAATAAAAAAAAGTACATAAAGAATAACGGTTAATAATAAGAACAAATCTTTATTCAGCTCATATCGATAGAGCAGACGAATTAGTTATAATTCTACGAAGGTGAAACATTTAGTACGTAACAATATTATATATTCTTTGTAAACATTATTTCAATAAAATGAATCACATTGAAAATGCAACATTCGAAAAATACTATAGAATACATTTTTTATCATTAAAAGCTTGGTATCAAATTCTAATGAAATTCTAATGAAATTCTAATGAAATTCTAATGAAATTCTAATGAAATTCTAATGAAATTCTAATGAAATTCTAAGATAGTGGACAGTGTAATTAGAAATAAAACGACTGAGCTTTACATTGCAATATATTTTTATTTAAAAAAGGAGAGATGTAAGTATATCAGATTTTATTAATTATATGTCTCATTATACGATTGATACATTGATTAAATTCATTTATTGTACAAAGGTTTTAACTGATAATTGTCTTGTTGGGGCAGAGCTATTAATATCGATAATTTTCACTTTCGATTTAATATTACATTGTAATATGGTACTATTCCATCTGTGTCTTTCTTCACTTCGTGATAATTAATTTTTCAACTCTTTCGGCATTCTAATCAACCTAAAGCTACGAACTTCTTCGCGAAAAGAGCACTCGAAGAGAAATTCTATAACCTCAGCCAATTTGAAGTTAACTTTCGCTCATTCCGCTCTTCAATTTTATATCTAATCTTACCAACTGAATTACATCCACGCATATAAATAAACATTTGCTACATTTGCTACTCGAAACGAAACTCGATTAAAAATGAGAAACACGCTTACTCTAAGAAGGAAGTGGCGACTCGGTCGTCGGTGTCTCAACAACACTAGACAAGCATTCTCGGCTTTCTTATCAATATTGTCGAAAGTGCAGAGCGGGTGCGGTGGAAGATAAAAGCCACGGAACTGAAACTACATCGTAGCAACCTTTCTTTTGTTTCAGGTTGGCCAGGTCGATTGGTGGTCATCGCCGCCGCATCTTCCGATGATGGCCCTCCCTACGGCTGTCATCGCTGCGGACGCACTTACTCACACAAGTGCAACTTACTGCGACACTTGAGGCTCGAGTGTGGCGTGGGTCCGCGTTTCCAGTGCTCGCACTGCGAGAGGCGCTTTAAGCATCGGCACCACCTACGCGACCACGAGAAAACACACCTCCACGTTCAAGGATTTAACCAGCCTTTGGATCCTCTTAACTGAAACACTAACACGTTTATGCAAATAAGGCCAGTTGAATTGAGCGATGCTCCGAGATGGAAGTGCATCGCGCTTTTTCATCTATCGGAGTCAATGCGTATTAACGGTATTCGTAGTGAGAAATCAGTGAATGCCATTAGTGGAATGTACTTTATTGTAAACGACAATTACAAAGGCACGTTATGCTGGCTTAGAGGTTGACTAATGCATATCGAATAACGGAATACCAAAAACATATCCAAATAACGTCTACTTTTTATAATTTTCTGGATACAACGTTCATTGCTATTGATTTTCTGAACTTTATTCTTAATATTTTTCTATTCTCGAGAAGAAAACTCTTAGCCTTGCATAATACTAATTATTTAGAACATTTTCAGCTAATTCCAGTTAAGTTTGTAATCACGCAAATACGTGAATTAAATCGTATGTCGGCATTTGTTATAGGAGAGCAAAATAAGCGTTTAGTTCTTAAATACGTTATTTTCCTACAAGTTTGGAAGCGTCACTTTGTTTATGAAAATAACTATAAATCAGTGATATATATTCTTTTATTTAACAACATACACCAATACATAATTGACAACTAATTGTTTTAAGTGAATGTATTGCAAATTGACGCTAAAGAAAAATTTAGCTTTTTATATTTGGACTAATTATGTTTTATAATAACTATAAAACATACGAAAAATCAAACTCATACTTTCGAAAAGAACAAAACTAAACATACTTTAACAAGGGAAAAAGCTTAAATCTTAATACTTATAATAAAAAGGATATTTAAAAGAAAACTGTAACTATTTGTACTTGTAAAAAGTTAAAAACTAACTAAAAACTAACTACTTGTACTTTTCAAACAAGAATTGTACATTACATTTTTTATGCATAATTTTACGTGTAATTATCCATTTAATTAATTAATTTATCAAAAAGACATAACTTTGACATCATCGTGTAAATGAATATATAATTTTTAAAATATTTTCAAGAAAAATCAACTCAAAGAACAGAATTATAATGTAAAAATAATATATAATTTTAAACATTTGCACAAGTTAGGTGCAACGGCAATTTTATTTCATTTATTCTATATATTTATAGTGAAAAAATTTAACTTCTTGCTGCTCAAGTATAATAATTATTAACGGTTAATACAATTAAAAAAAATTTCTTTTAATATAAGAACTCTTTTAATATAAAGAAGAGAAATACGTCAAACGTATTTATTTTAAAACTAACTAAGAGAAATAATCGATTATAAATATTTGAATCCTAAGAAAATGCTTTCCAATTAATAATTAAGTATAACAAAAATTTCCTTATGCAAATATTTGTAAAATCCTTAAAAATATCGTTATATATATATATATATATATATATATATATAACGTTATTGGACTATTCTGGATCGAGTATTGGCGAACAGTACTACATTACTTTTAAAGAACAGTATACGGATTTTTAAAATATAAATTATTCACAGATGTGCCAAAATCATTTCTAGTCTGCTTTTCTGTAATCTTTTTTAACTGAATGTATAATTTCAATAAAATTAGCAAACGCATTGTAAAGTATATTGAATGTGATGATAAAGTAGGTTTAAGCTTTTGTACTCAAATTATTGATCATCATTTATTGTAAATAGAAATTAAATAAAACGATTAAAAAATTATTACGCTAAATAATTCAAGTTGAATGTTTTTATTTATATTAATGTGAAAGTTGTTATGAAATCTCGAAGTATTTTAATATAAATATTTTATAATATATTTTATAAAATTACATTTTTATGAAATTACAAATTTTGTGAAACGGCATCTTAGAATATTATATTGCCTATTATACTTGACTATTATTAAATATTTGAATATTAAATATAATATTAATATTATAATATTAATATTATATTATATTATTAATATTATAATATTAATATTAATAACTTGAATATTAAATATAATATTGCCTATTATACTTGACTATTGTAAGTTTAAAAATAAAACCTATTGCAACCGATCGTTTTTCGTCTGAATTTTGACGATTGATTTTATTCTCAGAAGATCTCGTATACTAAATTGGTAATTTTTAATGTATGCATAATATACCGTAAAAATTAAGATTTTGTCTTGCAGTTCATTAAAACAAGAAACTAAATTATAATGAATTATTTTTAAAATTATTCAAAGCATAATTTTAATGAAATATAGTTATTTCGTTGCAGATGAGTATTTTAAAATAAAATTCAACAGTATTGTTAGTTTTATCCGAAAGAAACTGAATGTATGTTGATTAAAAGGTAGCGAATTGCATTAAATTCGTTAAATATTTCAAATTTTTACATTTATAATTTTTTATCCGAGGTTTGAATATAAAATGTTTGTAGTTAACTTTAATGTTCTTATTGACAACGTAGGTGGTTTCTCCTTTAATAAGATGGTGATATAATAAAATATAATTTGCTATTTTAAGTACTTTATAATATGTTTTTATTTTAATTTTATCTACTTATTCTTCGAATACATACGCAGTTTCCTTTTAGAAATATTACAAAAACTGTGCGACATTTCGAAAATGAGCAAAATGTAAATATGATGTAATAACACAGTTTGTTTCGAAAGCTTACACTAACAACTTCATGTGAAATACCTACTTTATACTCAGTTTCACGATGTAAATATATACATTTACACAAACACTGGGAGATTAAGAATTTACTAATTATGAATATACATTCTTTAAATCATAATGAAATACTTACTCGATAAATATAATCTCAATATTTTAAATTATAATGTATGAAGACAATTTTTAATTGTTGAGTGATGAATATAAGTGACTGACACTTTTTTAAAAAAATAATATTTCAAAAGATAATTTAAAAAATTCTTTTGGTTTTCGATCATTATAATTTTTTATTGTTTGCACTAAATATTTTCGGCACTGTTTCACAGGGTTATAGTACTAATTATTGGATTTATAGTGAAAGGTATAAAAATCCAAGTTATCGAAACAGATCCAAGTGAATTATTGAGGCATCAAAGTTGTATTCATCTGGACGCGAGGAAAGTATAAAATAAAATAAGAAAGATTAAAAGTCAGATATATTTCAAGTGAGGTCGCACGAACCCTAATGTATCTTATAATGGAAAGAATCATCACTCTCGAATGGTCTTTTTATCGTAAAAAATGGAACAATAATAAAGCTATGGCTAAAAAATTGTGCTTCAACAGTATTTGAAAGCTTAAGGGAGTCTTCAACTGCACTGCAAATAAATTATTTAAATAAAAATACATTTCATATACTAGGCCGAATAATCTGTTGACTAAATTTGTTAACTTTTGAAGCACAGAAATGCTGTGACACTATCATACATCTTACATAATGAAGAATTTAATGAGTTGCAGGAAAAAGGATAGAAATAATATTCCGAGTCTTCTTGAAAAACTTCAGATAGCCTACATTTTTCAAATGTCATAGACTGATTTTCAACAAATTTTTCAACAAAACTAACAGTTTTAAAGGATAAAACACATAAATTTTTATCTCGAAAGATAATAATTGATAATTACTGATAAATATTATATAAAGTAATATTACAAGTTCAATTTAAAAAGTAATATAAATTAAAATCAACAACATTACTCGAAGTTAAATTGTTTTTGTAAATTTTTATAAGTTTAATAATCCCACCAAAGCCAGAAAATCATTGGTACAATTAAAAAGTATCTTATGCATCTTTTTATACATTAAAGATTGAATTTATAAAAATGACTCATTTCAGTTTATAAAAGTGTCATTGACAATTCATCTCATTGTTTCGTTATCGTTACAAACACCTGCATATATACGTAACAAAGAAACTGTTCTTTCATCGTGACATCATACAAATGACTATCACCCAAAAAGTATACACAAAGAATAACTAACACTAACGAAAATCCGCGTTACTTTTGTTGCAGGGACGTCGTCCCAACAATTACCGCCTCATCCTATGGACGTGCACGCACAAACCGATGGACGGTTCCAGTGTCCGCGATGCACCACAAGCTTTACTCGTAAAAACAATTTGCACAACCACCTGAAGTTTCAGTGCGGACAGCTTCCGAGGTTTAATTGTCCGTATTGCGAGTACAGGACGAAGCATTCGCCCAATGTCAGGACACACGTCAGGAGGTTGCATCCCAATAGGACGATCTACGTTGTCGACGTTCTCCTGCACAAGAATTTGCTCTGAATATGGGCCAAGTCCTTGGATCTTGCAAGGGAATCGACTGAATAAACATTGGACGTGTGTGGATGCACCCATAATTTCGGTGTTTATTTCTGCAAATATTGTATGAAAAATTCATTTTAACGAATATTTGAAAGTGTTGAATATTAAACTACGAATGCGATACAATGAGACACGATTTGGTAACATTAAGTTTGATAACATTTTTAGTTGCAAATGTGCTATGAATAATTAAATATTTACTTAATAGATATAAACTTCATATTTTAAATTATAGTACACGAAGACAATTATTGACTGTGAGATCATTGAACTTACGTCAAGCAACGAAATATACTGAAAAGTGTGTTTAAACAATAAAATCTACTTTCGTTACTTAGAAAGTATATATAAATTAATTTGTTCCAATTAGTTCAAAAATTTAGTCAGCGCGTATTGCTTTAATACTTTTCATTCTTATTTATTTTTAAAGCATCTCTGTATTAAATTCATTAGACATTAAAATATAATATAAAGTTTGTCCTAATTATAAGTAATATGATAGAAAAAATATCTGTAAAAATTACCACTATCCTTTCATTATTTATAATTTACAAATGAAAACATCTTGTTCGAAATATTACCATGGCGCGTGTGCGTGTGCGTGTGTATGTGTGTGTGTGTATATTTATACGGACATACGGTACTTTATATTAGCTTTTAAACATTCTTCCAGAATATCACGTATATCGGAATGTGGCGACACTCATAATCGGACGATATATATTTCAACACTATTCCAACAATGAATTCTTGGTTTTTTATCGCGGATTTTGAAAATTTATTTATTTTTTAAGTATTTAAAAATTATAGAAGAAAATAGAATAGAAATAAAATAAATAAGTTTCAGTGCATAATATAACGTTTAGATTTCCCAACTATGATTATTAAAATGTTATTGTAAATGTTTTTAAAGTATTCAATGAAAATTGAATATTATATTGTGCTTGAGTATAATCATGATGATCCTCTGTGTTTCAGGTGAAACAACGTTATTATTAAGTAAGGATTTAATTTGTTTACATTAAAATAGTAATGCAATCGTTATAGTCAAATTATATAATCTAAGAATATTTGTATTATAAATATATATTTTATTCAACAAGTTTTGAATGCAGAAATGACTGTTATTGAAAATTTCACTTTTAAATATTGAATAAAAAATATGATAAAAATCATTTTCAAACGACGTTAAATTAGCGAATTTTTAAAATAATTGGGTTTGTACATTATAGAGGCTCCAATTACTCCAAGAAATAAAGTTAATTTTACGCACTAAAAATAATAATTCATCCAAAAAGATTATATATTTTTTTTATTAAAGCATATACATTTTATAAAATTCAACTAAAAAATTTTATGAAATAATAATCAGTTAAAGCATTTTGGAAAAATATACGATATATGATTTATAATAGGCTTTTTTTATTTAACAGTTTTTTAAAATAAATCTTTAAATAGCAAAATGAATTTTTATTTACATTTTTATTTGCGAAACATTTGTTCCAAGAATTTTAAGCTTATAACATAAGGTTTTATTATACTTATATTACGACTAATAAATTCACAAATGTTGTTCACGTATAATTTTTATTTTCTTTGTAAATAAAAAACAACTAGTGTAAAAAAAGCAACCTATGTAAAAAAATTTATTATTTTAAATTCTAAAAATGCGCAATTATTATTATAAAATTTATTTTTGAGATTTTAAAAGTATAAATCCATTACAGTCTCAACTAAAGTATGTAATTAACATTTATTAGTACTTAAATGTATCGCTTTCAATTAATTAAGCATTTCAGTATATGTTGTATACTTTTATAATTATTACTTAAAAATATTTATTTTTAATTGAATATCTTTTATTGCATATTAACGATGTCCACTGAAAAAAATATTTTTCATATAAATTTCGAAATAGTATTAGGAAAAGTTAAAACAAAATTATAGAAATAAGTATTCTTGATAAAAGTTGTTCAATTTGTAATTAGATCTAAATAAAACATCTGTAAATATTAATAAGAAGTGATAAAAGCATCGTAAATATTTTAATAAGATTAAATATTTATTCATCTCTTCATAAGACTATTTTCCACTGTCTTTTGTAAAAAGCTGTTTTATTTGAATTCTTTAAGTTGCAAAACTTATTGTTTTGGTGACTAGTTTTGCGATTAAGTGCTTAAAATAAAAAAGTGTTACCAAATAAAATTTGTAAGAAGATCTGAACTATTTCTATTGTTATTAATCTTTATTAACTAATTTTGAATCGCATAATACTTATGATAGAAGTGTTTCAAATGTTAACACATACTTTCATTTTTACAAATAGTTAATATAGTTCTGAGTATTATCTGATACAAAATAATTTATTATGTATAAGCTACGACCAGTTTTGGTCGATATACGAATTATAGTTTTCGATAAATTTAGATAATGAATAAAAGATGATGCTCTTTTAATCGCTTTTATATTGCACTTATTCTTGTATAAAATTTAGTTTGTAGAGAAACAATCCCTTACGACCATATTAAATTTGAAAAAGAATTTTTCAGTTAGAGTTTCTAAATTACAGCTAGATAGTTTTATCAGAAAAATTTCTAAATGATCTTTCTTGCAGAAAAGGTCTCTTATTTTATAATAAATTCGCATACAATGTGTGATATAAAATATACAATTTACCAAAAATTGGTTTCAGGATATAATTTGAAATGTACTATCCACTCGATCTGGTATTTCGCTTGAAAGTGTAAAACACATCCAGCTAAATGTAAAAACTATTTTCGTAATTCATTTTAATATATCAATTATGTACTTTTCAATTTTCATCCATCTTTCAAAAATTATTATATTACGTTATAGTTTGAGTTCCATTTTGACACATTTTTATTTGCCTAAAATTTACATAATCGTTATTAACAAACAAACGTTCATATGTACATATTAAAAATTCATTTAAATTTGTATGGACATATTGACATTTTAAAAGATATACGTATGAATAAATCAATAAATAAATAGATAGAGAATATATAAATAAATACAGTTTCAAATGTTCGTCTTAATTTAATAATTCTTTATTAAAAAATATTTCAGTAATTTTCTCTCACTTTAATGAAACTTTAAATTTTACATCAATTACTTTAATAAACTTTAAATCGCTGATTTTTTTATTATTCATCGTATGTAGATAAGAATCTCTTATCTAATGTATTATAAATTTCAATTCTGTAAGCAGAAAATATCGTTCTGTTTTAAAAAGATGAACGATTTTTTATATTGATGTAATAAAAAATTTGTAATATCTAAATATTTTTTATTTTCAAATTAAACGTGTGTTTCTGCACAACTTTCTCAAAGATCTGTATTCAATTCATTTTTGCAATAACGTACTATATATAAATATAAAGTAAAGTAATCATTTCGCTTTCAATAAAAAAAAAACGAACGTATTTTAAAAAAGAATATTTTCATAAACTTTTAAATATAAGTAGATAATAATTTATGCTTTTTTACTAATATTTTTATTACTTGTATATGTTTTATGCTAATGTAAAATGTATAACATACTGTTTCGTATTATGTTTCCAAAATATTTTTATATTGTAAATATTAAATGAACGTCAAAATAAAGTAAATAGAGATAACATTAAAATTTAACTTTTTGGAAACCTTTTTTTGCTCCCTTAGTCATATATGTTAAAACCCTCTTTAGAAAAATTATTTTTTTAATAATTTCAATTATACATTTAGTCCAATTGGATAGAAAAATCTAATAAATACACACTGTTAAAGATATCGGCTTACGAAGAAATATACGATTTAGCCAATTGAATAATTTCACATAATCTCTTTAAAAAGTATCTAATTGATAATAACGTTTTTACTAATAATTATAACTTTTAATATATTTTACTGTATTCATTGCAATTACGAATTGTACAATTGCATTATCCTACCGTTGAGTTACAAAACTCAAAATAACGTTTAATTAATTAAACGTTTTAAAAAAATGAAGGGTATTTATTTATTCTACTAACGTCACTAAGATTAATAAGCTTAAAAACTACAAGATTATCTAAGTTTTTTTCGTTGTTGAAAACTTATGCAAAAAGTAGAAATATTTTTAAAAGTAAATCAAATATACTTGTTGCACATAAAAAAACATGAATAATATGTTATAATAATAAATTATTTTTAAGTGGTTATAATACAGTCACTTGTAGATGGAAGCCAAATTTATATGTTATAATTTGAAAATAAACCTTTTAAATTTTATTCTACTTAATTTAGTCTTTGCAGAATCATACATCTCTCTAGTTTATAACATATTGTAACTAATGGAAAGAACGTCAATTGCCTAATACACGATTTGTACTAAAATCGACTTATCGAATACTATTACTATTCAATAATGTATCCTGCCAAATTAAAATGATCCTAAAAACGCCGAAGTATAGTATCAACAGTAGACTAATCCTTTTTTTATATACTTCGTTTTCAGATCTCGAGTACTACAGTATCTTTCAACCGATAATGTCAGGCGTACATGTAGTGGAGGCAGCAAAATATGTGCAAAATCAGCAATCGGCACACGCATTATATCAGGAGCCACAAAAGTCACAAGAACGTAAACAATATCAACCACAGCGAAATTCTGAAGGTGTAGTATCACCAGAATTTATTGATCTACAGGAAATGGATTTTACAGAATCGCAGTTCGGCAATAACTACAATTCAGATCCATTAGCACTTACTATACCACCGTCTTTGTCGCAAAACTACCGAAAACCAATTTTTATTTTACCCAAATCCACTGGTTTTTCAGGAAATCAAGCCTCGCCAATATACATTGTCACGAACTACATAGAAAAAAAGAAAGTTTCCTCAAAATTACGATCCGTAAAACACGGGAAATGAAAAGATGTTTATGAAGAAAAAAAAAAAAAAGTGGTTGATGGAAAAGTGTAACGTCGTCATCGATAAAAATGTTTTTAATTTTCATAAATTAAAAAATAAAATGCGAAGGACTCGAATAGCATTTAAGGATATTAAATTTGGTATTCATAGTTTGTTTTTGAAATTTCTTATTTTTATTCTGCATCGTTATTATTATTAAGAAAATCTGTTTCGTAATTTCTCACTAGGAAGCAGAAAATATCCAAAAGTAAGAAATATATATATATATATATATTTATATTTATAAACTGCAAACAGATGTACTTTAGATGCCAAAAATCTCCTTTAAAACTTACATCGAAAATAATAATTTGGCGATTGAAGGAAATTGTTCATTAATGTCTATAGCTCTACGTAGTAGATTATAATGTAATTCAGTAATTAAATTGTACAGTACTAACATAGAAATTGTATAAGGAAATAGGCACAAGTTTAAGAAATTCCAAGATACAGAATTCTTTTGCATAATCTTAAAAGTTATTTTTACTCATGTCTAACTTTTAAAATAATGATTCACGCGAAAGTACTATAATTTGTATTCATTAAGTTTGAATAATAATGAGGTTGTATTGTTAAAGATTGTTAAAATTAATCATCAAACAAATTGTTATAAAGTATAATTGGTATTTTTTATAAAAATATACTTAAGATTTAAGTTTTCCTTTTTTCGAGAAAGGTGAGTAACTTTCAAATAACTTACTTGCTACTTCTTAACCATAAAGATTGAATTAATCAAATATTTGTATTTTTTAATTAAATAAAAAAATAAAACATACAGTGAATATTATATAAATGTATATGTTTAAAAAGTTGATTGGTGAATTCGCTATAAGTATAATGTTATTTCTTTCGTTATTTTTATGTAATACTGTCATGATTACCGTTGTTAAAGAGGTTAATAAAAGGTATTTTTACCGCTATAAGTGGTATAAATGCAGATGTTATATTTGTACTTTAGTTGATTCTTGGTCCGCTAATTTGTGCATGTCCTGATGTTAGAAATCAATGAGATCGTTAGAAATATCGAATAACCAATCTATTACTTTGTTCACAGGCGCTTATGTTAATCAAATTAAAAAAAAAAAAAACGAAGAAGCATAAAATGGCATTTATTTGAAAGTACGAAACGAGCCGAGGGAATTCGAATGAACAGAGCCGATTTTCGATACATTTATCCAGAGTAGATTCGTCGGTACTCAACAGACAGCTAAATTGAAACTACAAAAGTCGTATCGTACCTAACCATTTGTACTTTAATGAGCTTTCTCTTAACCTGCCTCTACTTCCATCACTCGAGCAGGCCAAAGGAAAGCAGAAAGATAATGAAAGAATAACCATCGCTAAGAAGAAACTTATATTAAATAATAACAATTACGAGGAACCATTCGTATATGTCGATAAGGTTCGTTATCGATTAATGCACCACGACCCAGTGCACGAACTTTCAAATACATAAATATATAAAGATCCACGTTTCAAATGTCCGTACTGTGATTATGGATCAAAATCGGTGACCAACGTGTATTTGCACATTAAGAGAAAGCACGCATACTGCAAAAATAAAAAAAGTCTACGCCTTAGATTTAATGACGAACACAATTCGTTGCAATACAATGAACACTTTTTATTTGTAGAACTTTCGTTAGAATAACGTGCTGCGTTATATTTATCAACAATGTGTGTGTGTATGCGTGTTTGTGGAGTAAAATGAATGCATGCGTATGCATGAATTGAACAAAATTGAAATAATTCAGTTTTGTCCTTTAAACATTGAGTATCTGGTAATAGCATTTTTATTCGATTTATTGGAAATATTTGTAGCCAATTTACATAATTAAAAACTACGGAAATTTGAAAATTGGACATTTTTTTATTAGTCTAAAGACAATTCCTTTAATATACTTTAATGCATTGCTTAAATATTACCCATCGTTTGTTTTATTAATCTGAAATCGGCGTTGCATGTATTTAAAGATACCGTGATGTAAAATTTAAAAATGCGAATACCATGTGCTAGACAAATAAAAATTTACTTATATTTTTTACGTTCAATATTTTATCTTTCCAAAAAGTTATTCACAACGTAAATGCCCTTGTGACCATTTTATATTGTTTCTAATTAATTGTAGAGCAGCGACAGTATTTGAGAAATAACCTGTTGATTAATTATTACGAAAAGCTCAATTTTTGTTAAATTATTTCGTCCAGCTTATATTTATTTCTCTATTTTTTATATGTTAAAGTGAATGGAAAATTTTCCTTAGATCCTGATTTGTAAAGCAAGGAAGTCAATTACTTTTTTCCACAATTATTTATTTGTGAATATTAATCTCTTAACAGTTATTATTGTTTTGAAATAATACGAGTCCAAGTACTCTGGCAATATTTTAATTCTATTCTTTGGGAAAATGAAATCAATCACGTATGTACAGCGATGTTGTGTAGTTGCTAAATACCTTTCAGCAATTACAATATTTATATTTGCTGAAGTCATCGATTATGAATAAAAACTATCCTTTCAACGGATCATGTTGTACACATTTTTGTGTTAACCTTTATGTTTTGTTTAATACAAATAATTTAATTTTAAGAAGTACCAAGATATGCGTATTATTTAATTCTTATGAATCATAGAAACAAAGAAGGTTTTTTCAATTTAATTTATAACTAAATAAGTTTGGTTTTATATCTTGAATAAAATAATGTATGTTCAGATGAATTTACTTTTACAAGAATATCTTCTTTTCGTAGACATTAATTTGAGTACATAATAAATTTATTATGTAACACTATGATTAAATGATATGATGAGTAGATAAAATACGTTTAGAATATTATGTAAAAGATCTTATACGATGAAAAAAATCAAGTTATATTACAGAAAAATTCTTATCAATTATACAACAGTCTATTTTATATAAATGAAAATGATTAATAAATGAGAAAGTGATAATTCGCGTATAATTTACGAATAATTTATAACTATTTCGTAATTATAAAATCATTTATTGTATTTATTCCGTTAAAAAGAATAGAAATAATTTTTAAATGATGAATGATTATAGTTAGATATTTATTTCCCCTCGATATAGTTTTAGGATATTATATTACAATAACACTATCGATCAGCTCGATTATTTTAATAATTTTCAGAATTTTGGAAATTTGAGATAGAATTTTGAATAAAATAGCTTGATTTTTATAGTAAATACTTGGGTATGAATTTATACAACGATCTTATGATTTTAAATCGAAGTAAATTGGAAAAACATTGGAGAAAAATTAACTGAATAATTTTGATATTTGCAGGTTGAAGTGCACGATTAAATTTCAATATTAACAATACTCGTATCGTTATTTCAATTGTACGTAATGGTTACTTGATTATTTATTCGATTTTCAAATGGTAAATCAGAAATACTTGAAGAAAAACACGGTACGTAACTTGTGTGTAATACTATATGCAGTGTATGAAATGATAAATAAACATGTTACCATCACATTTAACAGTCTGTCACCTATATCGTACTTATCCCCACTCTTTATCCTTCTGAAAAAATATTCCCATGTCTCGCTCAATGATATGCTCAGGATTTGTTCTTCAAAGGGCGAATTGTAGTTCCTCAACGGGTTCGCTCAACCTGCAGAAACTAACGAAAGCATTTTAATTTGTTTTCAGATTGGATAAAGTCGCTGACGAAGTTACCCTTGAACTTCCAACCAATAGAACCAAGAAGAGCGGAACCCCGAGCACCGACGTCGGCGAAGGAGAAGAACTTCCCCTGTCCGAATTGCCCTACTGGTTTCTCGGAAAAGGGATCGCTAACCCGTCACTTGAGATACGAGTGTGGACAAGAGCCACGTTTCGCATGTCCGTACTGCACCTACAGGACCAAATGGACCTCCAGCATCTACAATCATGTGCGCAACAAACACGAGGGCCAGCGAGTTTATTGCGTAGATATTTATGCGGATGAGACTTGCATGGCAGGCAGACGCAGTACCATGCTCACACCTACCAATAACGCGCCACTTTAGAAGACATAATCTATAAAGTGAACGATTAACTCAGACGAATACGCAATAAGCCCGTGACCTTATCAACGTATAAACTTTCAGCGGATTTTACTTAATTTTTTAAATTATATAATCGAGGTTTAATTACAAGTCGTTGGTTTCTTTCTGGTTTAAGGGACGTTATTTCTGTATAAACAGTTGTTCTCTATACAATAAATGTCTTCTTACGTAGTGAGCCGTAAATTTTGGATTCTTATAATATGAAAACTAAAAATTACGTACAAAATTTGTACCAAGTGAGTTTAATTACATGTAATTTATTTTAAATTGATGATTCGTTGAAATTATTGTATTACATGGAATTCATTATGGCGAGGGAAATTATTCGTACGTTTTGTAAAGAATTGCAGAATAACGATGCTTTTATGGATAATCTTATAATTATATAACTATCTTTACTGTGTTCCATACTTATAGTTTACTACAAATTATCATGTAAGTTTGTTGAAAAGTTCTTGCATTTAAACATTTTGTAACGAGCCTAGTTATTAATAACCGCAATATATTATCGTAAAATTATCGTTCAAGTTATACCTTCGCAAGATGTATTTAGATCTTTTAAGATGTGTAATTATTTATATATATAAAAAAAAAAAAAAAAAAAAAAATTGAAATTAATATAATATGAAAGATTTAGCAATAAACCTTAAGATTTTTAGCGAGTTAAATTATTTTTCTATAAATGATCACTAGATCGTTTTAAATCAAGATAAAAATACTTGAAAATAACAAGTTCGTCGTATTAATTATATTATAAACGTTTTATTATTATTATATGAAACAACGATCCGAAATATAAATGATATTTTGATCATGAATTTGTCGGCATTAATGTTATTCAATACAATGTGTATATAAAAGAATAGCAAAATTTTTATTGATGTAAGCGTGCGCGAATCAGCTTACCAGATAAAAAACTAGTTTTTTGTAAGTATTGATATATCATTGCAGTAATAAACGATTGCTAATGCGAGTAATCAAATTTTTATACCTAAAAATGACATTAAATGTTAAACATTCCACAATTCAGGGTAGATAATGTGATATTAAAGTTTGTTTAGGCCATTAAATATTCAGTTATAATATAACACTTTTAAACTATTTGATTATTTTTATCGTAAGATTAATTAAAACAGAGAACTATATAGTACATGTAATACGTATCGTTTGAAGTTTCATAAATTTAATTACAAAGATATTCATTGTACAAATAACAAAACCAAGAATTTAGTATTATACCGAGTAATATATCATAAAAACATAATATAAATGAAAATGGTAAAAATAATAAAATAAAAATATTAATTAATTAATTTGTTTTTCATTGGACCAACTTACCAAGCCGTTATTAACATTTATTAAACAAATAAAGTTTAAAAATTGTTCACGCCAGGAAATAATTTACTTTATTTAGGATTATACTAGTCATCATTGAGAAATTAGTAAATGATATAAATTGTAAGTAAAAAAATTCCATAATAATTTTATATTTGTTAAATCAAGATGTACATTAAATATGGATTATTATTTCTCGTATGTAATCGCAGTACACAGATATACCATGTATGTTATACAACGTTTCATTGATCGATGAAGGTAATCGATGAAGGTAATCGATGAAGTGTCAAGTCAAATATAATAATTGTAAATGTCAAAGCCCTATGAAGATGCATCAATTTTAATAGTTAATTTTTCAAATGCATTGAAATGATATTACGAATAACTTTTCACTGGTAACTGGAAATCAGTATTTTAAATGCAATTTATAGTAACAATTTTATGTAGATGTCAATGATATAATTTAGTGAAATATAAAAATTGTATTATATTACCATAACGAATTAAAAGTATATGCATTAGATGTAAATAAATTTCTGCACACTTCTCTTTCACGTACGTAGAACGACACGATTTATTTTACTATTAATGGTCGTTAATAGTAAAGTAGCACTGTGTGTGAACTTTGATTAGTTTTCTTTGAATGCGTGCTGAGAAGGTATTTTCTCACACAATTCCTATGCACTGATGGATAATTCAAAAGTAAATCCTTCATAATGTTTCGTTAAATAAAGACAATTGTATTCTGCATGGGTATTATTGAGAAATATAAATACCACGTAACGACTGATTGGGAGAAACCTGAATAACCTAACCGGAATCGATGAATTTTTCTTCCAGAATATCTCGATGTCGACTACTCGCTGCAGTCTTTGCCAGAGATCGTCGCCGTCGAAGCTTGCGTGGATATCAAGGAGGAGCCAATCATTGACGTGATCACTGTCGATCCCATCGATTGCTTGAAAGATTCGTTACTCTTAAATGGAAAAATATCTTCTTGCATCGATGAGCTTCCGCCTCCACAGAGGACAACTGTCACGAGGTCCGAGAGAATGCGTCAAACCTTGGCTGAAAAACGTAAGAGAACCTGGCATGAGAAGAAGTTTCCCTGTCCGTTTTGTCCAAGTGGATTTGCGAAGGAGTCGTCGCTGAAACGACACCTGAAATACGAATGCGGACAAGAGCCGCGATACAATTGTCCTTACTGTAAATATAAGTCCAAGTGGCAAAACGATGTCGGTAAACACGTGAAGCACCAGCACAAAGGAAAGCGCGTTTATTTTGTTCGACTGTATTGAAGAGCTTAGCATTATCATGCATTTACATGCTATTTACATGCTACTTACGTTATTTTCTGATTACAGTTTTACATGGTGCTTTAAAGATATTATATAACGTTATCCTATTGTGCTCTCGTTGCGATGATAATCAGCAGTTGAATTCTGCAATGTATTTTCAAAGGAGGAGCGTCTTCTTTTTCGTGGTGCATTTTATGTCCATCGGTGGAACGCGGGATTAATTTGATTCACAATTAAATTAATTAAATCACGAGTCTTTCTCTGTTCACCATTGAGCCATTGCAGGACCTTCTTTCACATTTCTTTTTTTTTCCTCCTGTCGTTTTGCATATAAATTCTCTTCACCGAACGGCTAGTTTGAAAGTTATGATTATGAATTTTTATCGCATCGATTATTGTATCAACTTTTATTGAAACAGCTAAGGATTGAAGTATTATGATTTTTTTTTTTCTGATTAAGGACTTGTTATCGAACCCTTTTATGAATTAATCATATTGTATATCATTCGTATAAGAAATCAATCTAGTTCAATGAAACCCGATTATAATTTGTAATTTAAACGCGTCTATCACCACCGAGGCAAGTTTAGTTTCAAAATTGTCTTTTAATACGACTGTTTTCTATTTTATACTGTTACTCATTAAAATTCGAGTATTTTATGGGAATTGTGGATTATGTTGTAGTTTAAAACTTCGTAAAGGAAAATATATTTTGTAAAATTTTGACAGAAATATACCCCTTTTCCCCTTTTCCCCTTTTCCCCTTTTCCCCTTTTCCCCTTTTCATAGAAAATATTTTCTCTTTTCTCGAAGGTCGAAAATATTCTTAAATTAACATGAATAATATTTTATCTTAAATATTTCATATCGTCATTTTCTAATACGATACATTTATTATTTGTAAGAGAAAAAGATTATTTTCTGGTAGTATATTAACTACCAATCTAAGTTAACACTTTACGATTATATTTCAAAATATAGTTAAGATTGAATTTAATAGAAATCAATGTAAAACAACAGCATGTACGATTAGAAAGTATTAATAAATTCAAAATAAATTTCTCATTTAAATTATATGTGTAGCTGTTTAACTTGCGTATTGTCATTACTTATCACCTAAATTGTAGAATGAGAATACAAATAAGACATATTACTTTAACGTATTTTTTTTTACTTAACATCGATTTGTGCAATACTGTGGTTCTCTTTTGGTTGTGCAGAACTGTTCTTACTATTTTTGAATTTTCAAGTCGCTACGGTAATTTTTAATGCGCATTATCTTCCTGTAAGTCAATTATTCATAATATGAGAGAAAATGAAAAATTCCACAAATACAAATTATCGGCCATTGTACCTGTAAATTTCTTTAATATCATAATATGGCATTGGACCGAAAGAAGCGTACAGTTTAAAGAACGATACAAGAGACTTACTGTACTTAACAATCTCTGTACGTTACGTTATCAGTCGAAGGTTGTTATCGATTTCAGAGAATTACCACGATTCATCTAAATATTTTAACGAACCTGGAGAATACGTGTGAAATCCTTGACAACGGAAATTCATTTAGATCTGATTTCTTTTATTTTTCAGACTGGCAAAAGTTGGAAGACGTGAAAATTAAAGACTTGTTGACGTCGTCAATAGGGATAACAAGAAAAAGAGGAAGACCAACTTCGTCTAACCGTAAGGATGATCCCAATCAACAGCCATTTTACTGTCCCAATTGTCCGAGTAGCTTCACTTACGAACGTGGTTTACAACAGCATGCAAAATATGCCTGCCACCAGCAGCCCAGATTCCAATGTCCATATTGTCAATACAGATCTAAGTGGACATACAACGCATACAATCATATTAGACATTCACACAAGGGTAATGACGTGTACTGCATTGACCTGGTGGATACCGATACGAAGATCTGATACGTATCCGTGAACAATGGAAAATAAATTTAAAATAGTAAAAAATTATGTAATTAGTCGTATACATTATATAGTGACTTCGATGTAGATGTATGTTTTCTCAGTGCGAGAAAGCTTAGACTCTGATCGATATTATATACTGGAAAAAAATTGCAGTCCAAGTAATCAAATTGCTTTGAAAACTGTAATTGTAATTTGTTTAATAAAAATATTTAAAAAATGCTTCGAGTTTATTTCGGCAGGTATAAGATTGTTTTGAAACAATCAAGCAATGGGTACAGTATAACAAATTTTTAATTTTCTACTTTGCATTAAGTAATCTAATTGCATACTTGTTTTGATAGAAAAAATATATTTTAAAGAGCTTGAATTGTTGTCACGTATTGTGTTGGCTTTATAATCCAATGATGATATATGCAAGAATTATTATTTAACAAAGAGCACTAGGTTACTTCTCTTAGAAACCTAATAATTTGTCGATGTACTGTGACAAATATAAAATAAACATGATATATTCGTAATAGATAAGAATCAGAGTAACTATATTTTAATATGTGATCTGGTTTTATTAATGGAAACGTAATCTTAAAATTAAAGTAAAGTAATCCACGACCGTAATATTTCTAAATTTCTTTATCCATTATTAGTTCTCACTAGTATTTAATGGACAATATTTTATGAAACTTTATATGTGTGATTTTTTTTCAATATGCAACTATTTTTAACGCTTACTTTCTATCGACTTATGTAGGAGTGAACTGAAAACACGTTGAATATGTCATTTCTAAAAATATTGCGTTTAGATATCTTTTTAAAAGATTTCTATTGTAAATAAATACGTATTTACAAATAAGAGAAAAATAAAAGGAAATTTATATTTATGTAGTAAAACATCGGTGTACCATTTTATGGCTACTTACAATTTATTTATTAATAAGTTGCAAAAACAACTGTATTCGTTAAATTTAAAATAAAATATTATGAACTTATGTCTCAAATACTGCTAAATGAATTAAATTAGATAACAAGTCAAATTCATCAATAAAATAAATTACAGATTTTATTCGTTTATATTTGGTATACAGTAAATTTAATACAGTAAATTCTACTTACATTCTGTAATATATTCGTATTTCTCAATAGTACAAAATATATAGATAAAGAAATAAATAGCATAGTCACTGGGTATATTAATTTTCTAATGCATTCGTATGTATTACAGATAAATATTGCAAATGTAATATGAGGAATATTTTATCTCGTATATTATTTATTCAACGATTCATTTGTACGTAGTAACTTTTTTCATTACATTGTGTAAATGTGCAACGAAAATTAGAATTTTGGAACTCAAGCTTACCTCTTGACAAATTTATTTTAATTTAATATTACAATGCAATTAATTGTTCCTCTTTCGATAAATGTACCTAACATTGTAAACTAATTAATTATATAACAAATTTATATTATACACAAAAGTTGTGTATAATTTTATGTAAAAAGTCTACAATGATCAGCTCTAGTATTATAATAGTCTATTTGTAGTATTAAAAGACATAAATTTTAAGAATTCGTCAGAATCATAGTATTAATTAATTCATTTTTGTTATTTACATTCTCTTTTTTCGTACCACAATTAACTATTAGCGAGATACTAATAAAAAATAATAGCCAAACAAAAGATTGTTCAATTTGTATGATACTGTGCGTCTATCCCTTTGTAAATACATTTAAAATATAAATTAGTATAGATTTAGTGTATTTAGTAAATGTAGTGAACGAATAATTATTTAGCGAGGAAAATTAGTATGGGATTAAAAACCTTGTAATATATTCAACTTAATGTTTAAGCTCCAATAACTATGTAATGATAATTTATAATAATTAAAAATTTCAGTTTTCACCTCGGTTACATATAAATATGTATTACAAATAGCTAAGAATTTTCTAAAGCTATGTGAACTTTGTTATATTTAAATGTGTAATATTTTTTATTGATTTATGATTGTGCAATTAGAATTTTTGTTAACTATTAAGAAATTTCATATATAATACATTTTTTTTTTATGCATTAAGTAATTGTGTCTCAGGTAATCAACTTGAATATAATTATATAAATGGCTCAACTATTTTATTTGTTGTAATAAATATGAATAATTTTGCTAGTTGAACAAAGAAATCTTATTACTCGTTCAGTCAAGGTCTTTAGTTCGGATAAAAATATAGATATTGTACTGAAAAGACTGTAGGAATCTACACTAGAATCAATACTCTTGTTTGTGTCATTGAATGGTAATCCAATTATTTTTGGTTTTTAAATAAGAACAACATAGTTTTTTAATTCCTTCCACAACTTATCCTAAAACTGTGAAAAATATCATCAATACGATAATGAATATATATAAAAATAATTATTAACTGTGTTTTTCACTTTCATCCAAGGATGATAATATTTTTAACTTTAATTGGCGTAATTGTTTATAATTTTATTATGGTAATATAATAATTAATATACTAAAATATAATTTTAGTTCAAATATTATATTTGCAATAGTTTCACACTAGATATTTATGCCTTAAATAACTTACATTTACTTGGTTTACACAAAACTAGAAACGACTTCATCAATTTCCACTAATACGTATGTAAATAGGTTATACTTAGTCGTTTAAATGGGGGAAAGTCATACCGCTAATTGCCTATTTATTTCCTATTTTAGATGCGGCTACGACTACTGTTTCAGCACCTTCTTGTCGAAAAGAGTTAAAATATTGTAGCTAATGGCATTCAATATTGACACATACGCCCGAGAGTTTAGGAATGATGGTCTATCTTGTGCATACCAATAATAATAAAAGTGGTACAAACACGTTATTAGTATTAAATAAGAAATTCACTTGTTTCATCAAAAGAACCAACAAGATAACGAATACTTACGATTTATGTCATGTATCCAAAATTATAATATTTATTTTGTGTAGTAAAACATGAATTATATCATAATATCATTTATATTGTAATGTTAAGTCACGTTAGGTAAAACCATATTGTTAATACCAATTATTCATAAATAAAATATTAAAAAAACGTTATTGAGAACAAAATATTGTTTTCTAAGTTTTTAATCTGTTATGTATAATTTCAATGCACATAAGGATATAATATTTGTAACGCTCCATCCACATTTTATCGAACACAAAACTATCGAAACTTTACTAACATCAGGAAACTGACGTTTATTAAGATAATTTATGAAGATTATTTTAATGTAATTCCAATTCTTTTGAAGCGAGCTTCCAAAATGTTACAGCTTACGTTTATATTGTAATTTATAAATAAAGTATTTGTACTTGTTGATGAAATAGTTGACAAATAAATCAAAATAAGGGCTCAAAAACTGGAATGTTATTATAAAGAAAAAAGTTTTTAATAATTGTAGTTTAGTAATAATTGTTTAAAAATCTACAATTTATTTATTTACATTTTATGAATTTTATGATTCTTCTTAAGAAATGTGAGTATGCCGCTAAAGCTGAGATAAGAACTAAGCAAATTCATATCCCCGTGTCTAAGAGGTTCTTCAATCATTTGGTTTTTCTAATTTGCGTGACACTTCTTCCTTGCTATTACCTTTCATGTTTGTTTAAAAAATTTTTTCATTATTTTCAGTGAATGTCTAAGGTTAATAGTATGCGTAATAGTAATCTACTTTAAACTCTTTATTGTATTACTAAGTACGATTATTTTCGAATAATATACAATATAGAATAGTTTAATTCAGTTTTGTGAATTTCATTTCATGTGAATTGTTTAATATCGAACGTTAATGTCCATTGAGAAATCCCGAATGCGCCAAAAAAATTTGCTTCACACAAAGGTTACTACTCCACTATTAATTCAAATAAATATAATGATTATCCGGATAAAAATTGTCGTACGTATACTGTATTTCTTAGAGCTCAGATAAAAGAATTGAACTCGATAAGATCCTCGCATGCAGCCTGTATAACATAACAGAACGAAAAAATAAAACACATCTGACCACAGTTAACCACAGCTAACCACAGAATCTTGAACTTTCTTATTTCAGAATGGGACCTCATGCAGTTTACCGACATGGATCATTTGAAGCTCAGCCTGGACTTTGGAGACAGCCAAGGGGTCTTGGATGTTCCCGGCAACCAGAAGAGACCGACAAGCAGAACGAAAAACCGAACTACTGAGAAAACCGGAACCGACAAGTCCTTTCCGTGCCCGAATTGCTCCAGCGTTTACAACCGCCACGACAACCTCACGCAGCATCTTAAATACGTATGCTTTCAGAAACCTAGATTCGCTTGTCCATATTGCAGCTACATTACCAAACGTACCTACAACGTCTACGGTCACGTGCGTAGCAAACATCCTTGCGCCATGGTCGGATACATAGATGTTGAGGATTCAAATAATCTGGTCACGCCTCAGAATGGGCGCTG
Organism: Wiebesia pumilae; assembly: GCA_018907045.1. NCBI lineage: Eukaryota > Metazoa > Arthropoda > Insecta > Hymenoptera > Agaonidae > Wiebesia > Wiebesia pumilae. The sequence continues at coordinate 6,693,011 of JACCHZ010000022.1, forward strand.
AGATACGATAATTGATATGATTTCTTTAATATGTCGTTCGCTGAAGATTACGATGAAGAACAATGATTCGTGCTGATGAGGCACTCATGCACTGCAAGTGCAGAAGAGAAAGAATGACTGATTCTCATTTAAAAGAAAGTAAATGATAAAATATTGAATAGTTGTGAATGATATTTGTGATTACTCGAAGCACGAATTCAAAAGATTGTAAAAAAGAAGATTTTTCACAAGAATCTAATTTACATAGTAGATTATTTCTAATTTCTTGTTCTAAGAACTTCAGTATTCTTCTCGAACTGACTTTTAAGTTGATCATACAGAACCCTTATTTTATTGAATTTCGTGCTTCTGTTCTTTAATGCTCAACCAAAGAGATCTAAGTTTATGAATAAAATTAATAAAAAACGCGTTTGCTAAATTAATTGTATACTTATTGACTGGTTCTAAAAATTAATATTAAGTATAGTGCATACTATATTATAAAGATGACGATATCTTCAATTTATGTAGGAAATTATGTATAAATGAAAACATTCTTACCTTTAGTCAAGAAGCGCATTACGGTAAAAGGGAAAGATTCTCCATTACGTAAGAAAACTCATTTTACGGGATTCCATCGTAATCCCTCTTCGTTTACAATATCTTGGAGACTTGGAAAAATCAATTCCTTCTTTTCTTATTGTAAAAATTAATTTTTCTCTATATTTAGTGATTTGCAGAACGAAAATCATAAAATCTAATTCTTCAAACTATTCACATGAAAAACATCATTAGGAAATAGTTTTTAAATATTTTTTCCAATATTTTGTGATCAATCTCGAAACCTCATTCCAACAGTTTGCATTTCTTTACGAAAAATCTTTTAGTTACTATCTATTCCGAAGTAAATCCATTAATCGTCAATATCTATGATCAATCGAGATATTGATTCCTATTCGAATTACCATGTATTGCAAGGGCCATAAAAAAATATTTTTCTTTTTTACAGTTTATTATTTACATAATTTTTAAGTTCCATTTTGTGCATCTGTCGAAAAAAAAAATTATGTGTGTCAATCAATATATTAATCCTATGGTACTTAGGATAATTTGCATTTAGCATTAAGTGAGTTTTAAAGTTTTCTAGTAAAACACTTTCATTTTTATTTTTCACGTAAGTCTGTACAAATGAGTGCCTAATTTTTTATTATCAGACCAATAAGCATAATTATTTAAAAACTTAGTGTATGGATACACGCACGCAAACATACACAGAGACAAATACGCGCGCGCACTCGCGCGCGTGTGATTTCTAGATTTGATAGTAAATGATTTTTGTTAAGTATTTCTTTTTAAGAGAAACTACTTACTCGTGAAACTTTAAGGATGCGTTCTGTAGAAGAAATTAAACAAAGAATTATAAATTATATTTTATATTAATTTATTAGTGGTATATTGTATACCATATTATTAGAATAATTACCAATCAATTGAAGATTATGTTATAAATAATTACTCAAATTGTGTTCGACAAATTTATTTATGTATTCAAGTTAATTAATTACCAAACTATACATAAGTTGAAATAAGAGATTAAGGTTCTGGGAAAGTAACTTTATAAAAAAACAAATAAGATTCCACCATTTTCCACATTCTCTCATAAATGTTCCATATAACAATAGTTTTCACGTGCTCAAATTTCACATTCCAGCAAGTATTAAATTTACAAATAAAATTAAGATTAAATTTTTATGTACTTAATCATTTTTTAAGAAATTCTAATTATGTAATACTTTTAATTGTGAAATAGAACAATAATTTAAGAAATCACTATGACCATTATCCTTTGTACATAGAATGTATCAATTTTCTATTCAACTTTATGTATATACATTTTACACGAGTAACAATGACCTAAAGTTACTCAAATTTATTTCAGAAATGTAGAAATATCAGAATGTACACTCAAAGTATTATAATCTAATATCGTTAATACTCAAAAGAATAGAAGAAAATATTTGTACAAAATATATTATAAATACTATCTAAGTATACATAAATACAGCATTTATTACAATATAAATAGTAGCTACAAAATGTACATAAAACAATGTTCTTCTCATGCATAATAAAAGTGTACACATTCTAGGAATGATTGTAATTATTTTATTCACTCTCACCTATATTTCATTCTTCAGATTCAAATGAATGATATCAAATAAAATGTTTTTGTAAAACGAATGATTTAATAAATTAATATTAACAAACTAATTTAACAAACTAATTAAGTATAATCCAATTATTGACTTTACAATACTAATAAGAATGGTTAAATTCTTCGTTTGAACGAATGGAAAAAATAGTATATAACTTAAGCAAATAGAAATATATTTTGTTCTTTTTTAAACGTTAACATTGATCTTTCTCGAATGAGGATAACATATCCATGTTACTATGTATAATATTTAAATCATCTAGTATTAAGTTGATAATAAGTCGAAGTTGTGATTGAATAATGTAAAGCTTATAATACGAGTATTAATAAACGTACTCTGTTTATATTAAACTATTTTAGCTTTTAACTTTAATTTTAGTGAAAAACCTTTTAAAACCTTTGGTAATTGGAAAAGCATAAATGAAAATTGGTTTCATGTATTATTTTGAATTTTATAAATAATATTTATATTAGTGAATAAATGTGAATTGGATGATTTCTGAAAAGGTTAATTTAAGTAAATGAAATAAACATTCTGATGAAAATTACTAAAAGTGGATTATAATTATTTCCAGACTTCAAATAGCACGCATGTTCAGACAAATTATAAGTAAGTTAACGCCGACTAAATATTAAATAAAATATAGTATTATATTAAGCAATATGTGCCAGTATATTTTTGACCAATCGTGTTTTTTTTTTTTTGCAGATTAGCATAAAAGGGTTGCCGATTTTTCTGTATTAAGAAGTTTTCAGGGCAAGAAAAATCCGAGCAATGAAAAGAGTTGCATCTTCCTGTAACGAAGAAGCATATACTTTTATTTTGAATGGCTTATAAATTTTTTGTCCATCCATATTTTAACAACCGATATAAGCCCATGTCCATCATCTGCTCGTGTCGACAACAGTTATTGAAACGCAAAAAAGTAAAAAAAATTGATGCAATGAAGTACGGGATCATATAAATTGCAGTTAATTCATTAAGACTTTATGCGATATTTGTAATTTTTTGTAATATTTGATGTCAATAATATTTTATGTAAGTTTATCTCAAACGGCGAGAAAATAATTCGGTTATTTTTTAACATGTTTTCGTATTTACATATTAAAGTCCACTTAATAAATGGTTTAAAGTAAATTTAAGATTATCGATGAGGTTCGGTAAAAGTTCAGTAAAAGAAATGTTGATGTGACAATAACTGTTAATGTGACTTTAACTATCATTTATTATCTGGATGATAAGTAATATAATTTTGAAATAGGAAATAATAAATAATTTGAAAAACCGTAACTGAGTTTCGCCTTTGAAGCTATAATTAAAATTAATTAATTCGCTCATATAAAATATATTCGTTTTTGTTAATAAATTTCTAGATTTTTATAATGCGATAGTAATGTGAGAGTATGTCCGTCATCGAAGATAATCGTTGACATAACATTTGATAATAACATTGTAATGATGATAATCATCTTGAATTTAAATGATTTTTCAGCGGAAATATTTTGCATATGTCTATGACACCCAACGTATTTATAGATATAATAATTTTGATTTGAAGCAACTGTTTTTGAGGAATTTTGGATGTATTTACAAATAATATTACGAGAATGGTTTTTCGTAATAGAAAATATATTTATGTCTGCTGATAACAGCACAATTCTGTCTTTTTTTCACGGCATTTTCCGTATAAATTGTTAATTAATTAATAAAATAGAAACTTTTAAGCATTTTATGCAACGGCTGTCAGCATATTTATTTTATATTTTAAACGAAATATCGAAAGATATATGAATTTTTTTCGCTTAGCGATTACATCTTTGTTTATGATAAAAATACTTATGTTATAAATTTGGAATAATATGAATCAAGTCTGAGAAAAATATACATTATAAAACGTTACTTTATTTTTTAAATAAATTGTAAATAATTAGGAAAAGAATGAGTTAAATATTTTTTATACATTTAGCAATTTTATTTATAAGAATTAAGTGAATTTCGTATGAAATAGTAAGTGAGCATGTTGAGTAATAATACATGCGACAAATCGAACAATGGCCATATTTTTTTGAACTTTTTTCACAAAAAGTTTCACTGGCCACCTGTATGAAAATTATAATTATTTATAAGACTAACTCTAACATGAGAAACTGATTTGCCTAAGAAGCAATGCATAATCAACGACAATCACGTAAAAACAGCCGTTTATTATATTATACATCAAGACCTTTCTTTTACATACAATGACACCCCTCTATTCAAGCGTAAAATAAGCACCAAATAACTAATCTTAACACCCTACCTTAACTAAAACAGCTTAACTGGACAAAATTTCAGGTTACTCGGACTCATCGCTACAGCCCTACGAGCCCTTTGCTTACGACCCCATCGGCAGCCTAAAAATCCTCAAAACTGTGGGCAACGTATGTCTGCAGTGTGGAAAGACGTACAAACATGCGCGCAATCTGGACCGGCATCAGAAGGTCGAGTGCGACAAACCACGTCGTTTCTGTTGCACCTACTGTCCCTACCGGAGCAAGCACAAGAGCGATACGATGAAGCACGTCATGAGGGTGCACAACGGTAGCAAGGACGAATATTACTTCGATGCCAAGTGAATGCGGTCGACGGGACAAGCGACGCTTGTTAAAGAGACCGTCCGTTCAAAATTTACAAAACAAACACCTGCGAATGTGGATGTGGTAAACACATTTTTACGGCATTATACGATTTCATAAATAATCATTGTAAATAAACTACATGGTACAACTGTAGCTGGAAAAATATAAAACAAAGTGTATGCTTTAATTTTATAAACTTTCTTAGTGATTGTGATCAATACGGATAGTAACCTATTGATACTCTCAAAAGATGTCAAATTTCTCAAATTTCTCAAATTTCTCAAATTTCTCAATTTGTTAAAAAACTTCGTTACGCGCAACATAACATTTTAGTCGCAAAATGACCAAAAATAACTAACGCTAATAATTATTTGCACGTAAGAAAGCGAATGATATACTTAAATTTTGATATATTGATGATGGTGGAATATTTGAAGAGATATTAAAAAATAATGTAAAAAATATATTAAAAATGTTATCAAAATATTTTCGATATCACGGACAAAAATAAGGTAAAATTCTCATTGAAATTGCTGAATTTTTAAAGTGAAATTTCTAATTGCGAAATCTCAGTAGCTCCTTTTGAGAATTGTATTAAATTATATTTAAAATACTTATTTCTCTTTTGTAAACAAAAGATAAAGTAAAATTAAGAAAAAGTACAACTAGTTTGTAAATGGAAATGGAACGGCGATTTTTAAAAATAAGTTATTTAATTCAATAAACGAAAAGTAAACTATCCTTATCTAGTATTCCTAAAGCAGCACAATTATTTAAATAATTAAAATTTAGTCAAATATTCGGAACTAATGATCAGGATGCAGATTAAATGAGTTTGTTTGTTGGAAACGTTTGTATTGAATTATGTTCTGCTTACTAGAGAAGTTACTAAATACATAAAATCTGGAAAAATAAAGATTTCTTGTGAAAGCATCAATTAATTATACTTAGAATATTATATAAGCGAATAATGTAAGTCTGCGTAGAAGATAAACAATGGGGTGAATAAAACAAATCAATATCTTTATATCGATGATCTTTCTCTCATTTGCCTTAACAATATTATTTATCATTTAAACACATTCAAGACGAAGTATTGTCGATAATTTGGAATAATTATAAATTCGAAATACGTCGAAATAATGATAATTTCGAGATCGACATCTTAAACGAAAAATTGTTATTTTTTCATTTCACTGATACGACAAAGTAATAAAAGTTTACGAAAGATTTTATATTTTTAATAGAAAAGTGAACGTAATGAAAATACCTAATAATTATTCTAATAAACTACATCGATACATATAAAAGATTCTCACATTTTAAAGATCTGATTGAATTTATTAAATAAATATTAGGAATAATTTACACATTTAATAATATATACGATAAAATGATTAAGTATTAAAGTCTGTGAAATTATTGATGACATTTTAGTTTAAGTTCAAACAATCATCGTACGCAACTCAAAATTAAAGGAACCGATATGAAATATATGTGATTATAAAAAAATGACAATATATATATAAATGAAAGTAAAATTTTGTATAAAACATTCGTATAAAAAAAAAACTTATCTAATTATGAAAGGATTTTCAAGATATATTTTACTGACGCTATTACTTTCTTATTTTTGTATCAAAAAACCGTGAAAATATCTATTTGTTATTTCGAAATATTTTATATCTAGTATATGATCAAAGATGGGCAATTTGCCATGAAAGCAAAAATTAAGCATTATTTATCTGTTATCCTTTTGATTTGTAGCTAAACGATAAAAACACATTGCTTTGAACACAATTAACACTGAATACGTCGATTTTTCTTTTACAGAGTAGAGTATGTTTACTTGCATCAATGCTGCAATTCTCATTGATTCCAAGCACGAGTAATACAAATTTGATTAATTCTCAGATGTATTTCAAACACTAATATTTAGAAGCATCATTTTGAAGGCGACGTCTCTAAGAATACGATAAAAAAAAAATTAATATTGTAAATAAAAATGAACACAGAATTATTTATTCTCACATGATCTCATGTGTACTACTTTCTGTTATATCAATATTTTGTGAAATTTTAATAATAATACATATAATAAGTACTTCACGTATATGACATTTTTGTACGTTGAGTGTAAGTAAACAGTTTATGCATTGTCATATATAAGATTGTGTCGTTTTTATTATTTTTTAATTGTGAATTATTGTCAATTAATATCTAATTTTCAATATTCTATTTTTTAGGTTAAATAAGAGAAACATTTAATTTTGTACATATTGTCAAGTGACATTTTAAATAGAGGAAAGCTTACGCTAACGTATACAAAATGCGTACGAGGCTTAAAGTTTTGAACATCTATTAGAACTTCCGTCAATTTTATATGGAAGAAGATCATTAACGATAAAGGGTCATTAACGTTATTACTCTTTTGATAAGAGCAAGTGATAATTCATGAATAATTATGCACGTTAATATAAAATAATCATGATTTTATGACAATATAATTCTATCATAAAGTTTACTGCATAAAAATTTGTTAAATAAAAAGTCTTACGCAACAATTTATGTGTATAATGAATACAGATTAATAATATTGGAATAATTAAGTTGAACATTATGTAATCAGTATAATAATATAATCGTGTATAATTATAAGGAAATATATCAAATTTTAGCATAAAAATGTTTATCTTATATTTCATGTATTATATAAACTTTAAACATTAAAATCACGTCAACGATACTTTTATCTGGATTAACTATTATAGAGTTTAAAATTTGTTTTTCATATGTGATTGATTATTAATAAGGTAACGTAAATCAGGTTTTTATGTTTATAAGTTTATGAAATAAATAGAATTTTTTCACAGTACAGCATTAGTAAAAATTAATTAAAATTGATATATATATATATATATATATAAAGTTTACAAAATATCTATTCTATTAATTTAATATTATTAATCAAATGAATTCTACGTTGTGACTGCAATGTCGCAATAGATGTTTGTATGTAACTATTTGATTCAAATGTATTACATTTTTATATATAATAATTACACACAAAGTATTTTATTTATTTACCGAAAGTAATAACAATTTTTTGTAAAAATATAAATAAAAGAGCCTTTAACGTACATAAATTTTAAATATATTATTGTGTTAGTGAAATATGTTTTTTTAAATTTACTAAATTGTATTTATTTAAATAAAATGGTTTTTCTAATATTCTTACAGCAATGTATAATTTATGTGAACACATAAGCAGATATACACACGGAAAAAATCATTAGGATGAAGTAATCAAAATAATATCATATGCTTTGATTATAACTTGTTTATTCTAATAAATATCATTGAAATAAATACAACGACATTAGCTATATGAATAATACCATTCTTTAGATGATATTAATGTTTTTATTCCTGCAGGCAGAATCAGAACTTGGTAAATTACCTAAAAAGTTCCTATTGCATCTATCCGCTTTTTTTCATTTTTCTTTATATATCTGTTTTGTTAGCTGTACTATCGAAGACGATATTGTAATTTTTCTCTGTATAAATGTGTAATTATCAATAAGCGCTGAATTGAAAAAATGTACAATTATTTTATTTACCTTGGTGGCAATAATATAGTGATTTAAAAGAATTTTTAAGGCTTATTAAATGTGAAATCTACACATGAAGATGAAAGTATCTTTTAATTTTGAGTTTACTTTTGTGTTAACGTATAAAAAGTTTTTCAACAGCACTTTATTTATCGAATAATATTTATTAATTTTCAAAATGAAAAGTCAATTGTTTTACTGACACATTAACTTGTATACAAAAATTTGTTAACATTAATAATATTTATTTGGTTTGTACGTATTCACATTTTGAATAAATAAATTTTAAAAATAAACTTGCGTAAAATAGTTATAATAATAATCATCATTGTCGCATTATATTCTCAAGCACTATGCTTATATCAAATACTTATATGAAAAATTCATTGATAAAAGACGATACGTGCCAAGATGACGCTAATTAAAAATAAATTAAAATAAAATACATCTATCTTTTAGACTTTTTTTTTTATAAGACGCGTTGAATATTTATTTATTTCAAAAGTAAATACGTCTACACAATCTACATATCTGCAACAGTAATTGGGAAAGATTTCAAACACTCTGAACCACCCTCGCTTTCAATATTTCATTCCCATAAGAGCAAATGATACTTGAAACATCCGAAGCAAAATTCCTACTAATCAACCTTATTTGGTTTACGTTTTCAGATTCTGGAAAATCATTCACCTACGATGATTATGACCATTATGACGTTAAATCGCAGTATCGCGAGAAAAACACTTTGAAATCAAGTCAAAGCAACGTATGTCATGAGTGCGGTAAGGCTTACAAACATTACAAGCATTTGTCTAGTCATCAAAGAAACGAATGCAACAAGTATCCTCGTTTCTCTTGCTTTTACTGTCCTCATCGTAGCACACGGAAGTACAACATGCAATGCCACATACTTCAGAGGCACAAGAATGCAACTGTCAAATATCACATAGATCCCAAATAAGTAGTGTTCCAAATTGGAAACTCGTGTACTACTTGCGTACTAAGTTACTGTAAATACACCATAGAAATTTCAATGTAATTTCAATTGCTTTTGTCTATAAGTTGGACCTATAAGTACCTGCAGTAATTGTTATGGATATAATTATTCATTAACACTGTTCCTAAAAGAGTATGATTTAATAGTAATAGACAAGCTAATCACGAAAACTATAATTCGATACTACAACGAAGAAGAGGTATTTAGGTTTCATTAGAATTTGTAAGCTATAAATATCGAGCCTGAAATATTGTAAAAATTAAATGTTTGTAATAGTGTATATACTGGTGATTGATTAAAAAGAGTTTTCAAACGGTACTGGTACGGCATAATTATTAACCTTAATTCACGTGTACCCTTTGAACTGCCTTTGTCTACTATTTTATTACTGTTTGCATAATTTATTTACATGGTAGTTAGTTCTTCATGTTTGCACTGTTTCTTTTTGATTGTTCTTTCATTTTAATTTATCGTTTGTATTTTCATCTGAATTAGCCTGTTACATTAATTTTAAATAAAGAATAAATTAGCAAATATACGTAATTTCTTTCGTGTGAAATTAAAAGGCTTTTCTGCGGATTAGACCACGTGTCATTATTGTCGTATACAAATGATAGAGTAAAATTCAAGCCAGGAATAAGTCACGTCATTAAAATAAAATTACCAGCTTACCACTTGCTTTGAGCCATCCGAGCGATTACCTACATTTGCTGATTTATCGTTGACTAATTAGCCAATAGCAAGCCCACATGAACCGATAGCAATACAGTCTTATTTTAAAAAATTCGCACGATTTTCGGGCGAAACGGAAGGCAAAATATGTATCGTATGGCGATGTCGTGTGTCCTGACTTGCTTCAATAAAACGAATTCAGCTAGACTCATCAATCCACTTAACTCATCCGACGATAATAAGTTCCAGGCCATACGAGACTCCGGATACACAGTTACGAGAGTTTGCTGACGCGACAACAATACGAAGGACAGAGAACCACGAGCAACACGTGCATGCAGTGCGGTAAGTCGTACAAGCACAGCACGAACCTCAAGCGCCACATCAAGTTCGAGTGCGGCAAACCGCCCCGATTCTGCTGTTACTACTGCCCCCAGAGGTGCAAGCACAAGAACGACATGAAGAATCACGTCCTTCGCTGCCACAAGGGACACGACGTCAACTTTTATACGCTATGAGGCACGAAGCCGATCCCCCAACGGATGGTGAAAGTCCTTTTATTTTGGCTGACAATACATAAGCATTGCTTATTCAAATGCAAAATTCTTTCAAAGGCAACATTTTTAACGAGTATTCATGATCTTACACGGTAGACTAACATTCTTGATTAGATATTAGGCTTTTAGAGACAACTTAGAATTTTGGAGACTCAATGATTTAAGTACAAATTTAAACATAGTGATACAATAATAGAAAAATGTAGAAGTTTCAAAGAAAAGTTGTTTTACGTATATTTAACAGCTTGGTAGATTTTAAATATTAAATTAGGAATAACTAGATAAAGTTAAAACATTGTAATTTTTAGCAGAGTCCTTATTAAGAGTGGATTCGTTCTATATGAGACAGGAAGATCACTGTTATTTGCAACTTTTTTCATTCATATTACCTTTATTGTTGCTGTATTTCTGTTAGTTTTTAATATTTTTTCAGAGCTAAAGAAACTAGAAATAGTTCTCTGACCATGAAGTAAGCCTTTTCATTCGCACAATTTGTTTTTATAACAATTAATTTTTTATGTAACACTTGTATAGAACTATGGGCTTCGTATTATAAGTTTCGTATTATAAAATATACCTGAAATTTTATGTATTTTATGTATCCACCGTTAGAAAATTCAAGTAATACATAAATTAACGCAAACATTTTAAATTGAAATATACTTGCGCTTTCGTTGCAATATTCGCCTGAAATAAATGTTATCGAATTATTTCAAATGTTCCGTTATTAATTTCTCATTTAAAATGTTATTTCAAGCATACAATCTAAAATGTTAAATATTATCATAATCTATACATAACTTTGTGTAAAAAAAAATTCTAGTATTTAAAAATATAAATGTTGTTAATTTTTTTAAAGGTAGAGTACCGTAATTTCATTTAATTAAAATTATCCGATAGCGAGTTATTTAATACTCAAATTCAGTGATCTAGCATTTATTAATCTTACTATATCGTTAACTGAACAAATATGTCGTGATATTTATTTTATTTTATTTGCTTTATTGCGTGACATTGAGGAATTATTGTAAGTATAAAACATTTTGTAGGACCAAGATATATAATAAACTGAATAAACTATGGTTTAAAAATATATTCCCATCAATTTTCTCAAGTATTTCCTTATTCTTAACCTTTCTTTGTTTATTTCAAACAATTTCGTTGACATCATTATTCTTCTATTGTACTAAAATCTAATATGAATTTTTTTTTATACTGCATTTATATTTACTTACAAATGAAATTAGGATGTACTAACCAAAAGTGGTTTTCGAAAATGACATAATATTCGTAATTAATGTACAGATATTAGTATGTAAGCTTTGGTAATATTTCGGTATTACAGATATTAATCCATATTATAGAGTTGAATATAAAATGATTGTATTGGCTTTTTTATGAGATAAGTTAATTGAGTATTTTAATTTTAAAATAGTCTATGTTAATTAAAAAAAAAATTATACATTCAATCTTTTAAGCTGAAGCATTAATCAAGATTTTATTCATAGATTTTCTATTTAAATTTCAAAAAATGATCTACAATACGGAGAGATAATTCTTTTGCAACAATCACACAGTTTAAAAAGCATTATCTCTTCTCAAAAGATTGCAATTAAAATTACTATAATCACAAAAATCTGTTGAATTTTAAGGTCAAGTTTCAAAGGTAATTTAGAAATTGTTATCGAAATAAGAGGTCAGACAGTTCCAAGAGATCGACATTTGCAAAGAAAACCAGTGACGCATGCATTCTATGGATTAAGTTGTACAAATGCAGGACGAGTACAAGAATGTATTTTAGCGTTTTTGTTACAAAGGTAGCGAAATCAATAAAACATCCATTTCAAGAGCATTACAAAACTTAAAAATATGTGAAAAATATGTTCCAAAGCATCATGTACATTTTTCATTTAACCTTAAGTATTTATGTGGGACATGTGTTGAAAGGAATAGATCTAGTTTACACATATTAAATACAACATAATATGTGTAATTTAATAACAGGTCTACGTCTAAAATGTTACGAAACTGTTATCCTTACACTTGGAACTACATTTACATTTATTTAATATGAAAATTGAAAAATTAAAAATAACATAAATGTATTAGATTACAATGTAAGCCTAATTATACATAATATTTTTATCGTATTTTTTGACGACGTGCGATCTTCATTTAATCTTTTTATCTTTTTCGATTTTAGGCTACTACATGTCTAGCGTGCCCTGCTACGAAATCCCCATCGTACCTCAACAAAGAACGGGTACCATGAGTTCAGAAGTAGATCCATTACTTAGCCACAGTATAACGGTAACAAATCTTTGCTACCAATGTGGAAAATCATACAAACACTCTCATCATCTAAAGCGTCACGTTCTATACGAGTGTAACCAAAATAGAAAATTTTGCTGCTCTTACTGTAATCATCGTAGTAAGCACAAAGATCACCTACAAAGACACATTTCTAAAAAGCATAAGAATTATCCTATTAAATACACCGTTGATCAATAATGTTTACTTTTTATTCGAATAATTCATGTGTTACAAAACTTGTTTGGTAGAAACTAGAATATTGATAGACATGATATAAAAGTTGCTCGATTTAGGAGGATTTTTCTACTCTCTTGTGATAAAAATTAATAACTGTAAGAGTTGTACGAATGTATAGTATTGCTTATATCGACATACAGTATGTTTTAATTTGATATATTATTTTGCGAATGTGATTGCTAAATACCAATTAATTTGCGCATACAATCCATTAAAAATTCATTCGATACATGTATATTAGCATGTACAAGAAATAGTAGAAACAACGTTTATACGTATTATAAAAATTCTCATTACCCATTTTATAGGATGTCTAATTTTATTTTAAAATTGAATCATGTCTAGTGAATGAAATCTTCTTTACGTTTAATAAAGTTTCTTAATTTAAAAATCAAGATTTCATTGAAATTCTTTATTTTCACACAAATGAATGACGTTACATATTGACATGTATTTAGGTCTAATAAGAAAAAAATATTAAAGCTAAATATAGAACTCTGTATAGAAAAATGTATGTTAATAAAATATAGATCGAATGTATTATGAATGTATCTCGTAGTTTCAAAACCATTACGCTGTATTCTACCTTTGTACTATTTCCTGTCGCATGTATCGTCGAGACAACAATGTTTGGAACGTCTCGAAAAACTGTATATTTTTTAAAAGGAATATAATCTTTATTCTATATCTGGCATATAAAACGTAAAAAGATATTTAAAGTGCTATTATTTTGTAAGACTGTAAATGTTCTTATACTATAAGCTCTTATTAATGTTTAGAGAATATATGGATATTTGCTATATAAATATTAAATTGACAATTTACAATTAATTTATAATTAATTAATAATAATGCGCACCTTCTAATACTTTCAGAATCCAAATAATTACTTGTAGTTTATTTTTATCTGTATTTTTATTTTCATATCCTAATTATATATTGGTATTACTCTTCATTTCAAAAAAATCGATATTAATTTTCCTTTTAAATGGACTACGTTTTCCTTTACGTACAAAAAAAAAAAAAAAAAAAAAAAAAAAAAAAAAAAAAATCGTTTTATCACAATATAGAGTAGAATTTAAATCAATTTACCTTTTAATTTTTTCTGCTGCGCTTTGCTCTTAGAATTCAGTTGATTCCTTCGAATTCTTAAGTCGTATACTTCACGATAGACGAAACTTAAAACCTCGGTTCTAAAGTTCAATTCTATTTAAATTTCAACAACTATTTGTATCTAATAAAATCTCAAGATAAATAACCGAATATCTCATTAATTCTCACTTTTTTTTTATTACAGGCAACCTCCTTCTTCACTTCCACGATTTCCACTATACCGATGTAATGCCGTATCAGCTGCCACCCCAAAACCTTTTAAAGGTTGCTAAAAAGGTATCAACCAATGCACCCCGTGAGCATTTCTGCCAGGATTGCGGCAAGTCATATAAATACTATTACCACTTAACCAGTCACAAGAAATATGAATGCGGAAAACCACCAAGATTTTGTTGCTACTACTGTGCATATAGAGCTAAACGGAAGTCTCACATCAAGACTCATGTACAGTTATGTCACAAAAATAAGAGTCTTAAGTTTCGCATAGATCCCGTATGAAATCTTTCGTTGCAGAGAAGCATTTGAAGAACACTTCATTTATACGAAATTGAATGTTTTTAATAGCGAACCTATCGTTGAACCTTGTCGTTCAACAAATACGAAGTATATTTTAAAATAGAATTAAATTTATTATTCAAAAAGTTAACGTTTTATTAGATGTTCATGCAGGCTAATTCTTTTAATTTCATTTCTCTACATTGTTAAAACATTCATTTTCATCTATCACGCAGTCTTTTGTTTTAATTCAGCGTTTTCACTACCTTGATTTTAGCTACCTTAGTTATTTATAAATTCGCAAATTATTCATTAAAATATTGTAAAATATTTCCTCTTTACATGACAGTTTTATGTTTATTTAAGATATAAAATTCATGTCACCTTAATTTTATTCATATTTTAATTAATAGTAGACGCTTTCACTGATCGGTATAATATTTATAATAAGTTAAATAATCTTTTCTTCGGAATAAATTTTTTCATTTATCTCTCAAACATAAAAAATCTATGTTTTTATAATATTCTACATTTCTAGCTCATCCAAAATATTCTAGTATTAAGGGAAATTATTTTTAATAATTCATTTTAATTATTACTTAATAATATAAATTATAGTATTCAAATTGAAATTTGGAAGCGATGCTTTTAAATATATTTGTAATAAATTTTTATTAAACGTATTTTAAAATCTTATTTTGATAAGTACATTCTATATAAAAAAACACAAATTTTTTGAATTATATAAGTATTTGTAAATATGTAAAACATTTTTTAATCAGTAAACCTATTTAACATTATATAATGATAGTCGAAGGAATGTGTGAGCTTTTTTTATAAAAATTTCTGTTTTATGTTACTGCCATAAATTACTTACTATGTTAATGTTCTAATCTTATGATCCAGGAAAAATAGAAAAATTTAAATTCAATCATTACAACAATCCATTTATCAAATAAACCATTGTAAGAAGGTTGAAAAGATCTTTTTTTCAACAAATACATAAAAAAGGGAAATATTCCAGATAATCATAAAAATTGACGGACCTTTATTTATAAATTTTTGCATGATATTAGATAAGTATAATATTATTAACGTTAGATATTAGGGCATTCACGCCTGAAATTTCTCAAATTGACTAACAAAAAAAAAAAAAAAAAAAAAAAAAAAAATAATGTTTACAGTAGTTCAACCACGTACTGAAGAATGAATATATATATATATCATTATCCAGATTCCTTATAAAGTAAAAAAACATTCTCTAGTACGATGTATAATTTATAATATTGAAAGAAATTTACAAAAGAATATAATTTTAAATATATTTCAACATTTATACTTAGCAAAATAACGTTGACTATGATTTGAAATCTCGTATTGAATTGTAAATATTTCGAAAATAAATAATTATTTATAATAAGGTATTCTAGTTATTCTTTATTTACGAAATCTCAACTCTTAAATTGTTTTTACAAAATTTTCTTAATTTATCTACACTTTAAATTCATTAATATTCTTTGTAACGATATCACATAAATCAGCAAATAGTTGACTACCGATTATTGTAATTGTATATTTAAAAGAAGAGAATCTTTACCAACGTTGTCGATTCGAGTATACTAACATTTTTAGAAATGATATAATTTTTTCTGATAATATCATTTGTAACTAAAACACTAAAATTTTTGACAATGCGTACTATTGTAATGGCAAAATATCATATAAGAAATCTGTTGCTTTATAAAGCATCACATAACAATACACAACGGTTTTTTTTTAGATAGAGCAGATAATATTATTTAACCGAATTAAACGCTTACTTATTTTTGATATATATTTTTAACATAATATAATTGTATTACATACAAGAAGAAGCCGTCGAGGAATAATCTTTAAGAATAAATAGTGCAAAATCGAAATTCGCTTTTGATAACAAAATATTTCATTGTCTCAAATAATAGTTATAAGATGCTCTTAAACAAAACTGACGATTTTTTACAATTTCCGCGATAACTGAAGTCTACATTCATGACCAAGACGAAAAGAATGTGAGTAAAAACATAATGAAAGTAAATTGATAAAAATAATAGATAAAATACAAGCTAAGGTAATTCAAGTAATGTTTTCATAATTTAAGGATAATTATTTATGTTTTAGGTCAATGCTTCGTTTACTATTTGTAGATGCACCCTGCATATGACGCCTAACAAGTGCAATATTATCATCAACAATAAGAGAAACAACCGAGTATAAACATGTATGAAAGCCGTACTACTAGTATAAATACATTTAATGATTCTACGCTACTGTTCTATATTACTGTATTGCTACTGTCTTGAGCACAGAAAAGATACAAGAGTTACATCAAGATGCAAACATATTTGTGATCTAAAACTTAATTTTATTTTCTCATGGAGTAATTCTTGGCATATTCTTTAATTTTATGAATTAATAAGGCTTGATAAATATTATTGCGCACAATATTCTATCGAATAAAGTAAATATATTTATAGTGAGAAACTGCAAACGAATTCAAATAGAAATTATCTTAAAGCACTATCCCTATATGTGTATAAAAATTCCCTTTAGCAGGTGGGATTATGTTCGCATGTAATTAAACTAGCTTTATACACATTTTTATTAATCAGTTTGCTTACACAAATAATGTTGACATTTCATTCTCAGGTCTTCTTATGCAGAACGATACAAATATTTTTCTTTTAAAGAAAGATTATTATTATGTTTGACAATGTAAAAACGTAATTAAATAGAGCAAAAATGAAATCATAGTAAAGGAATAGAGTTTTGTAATATTTTTCCTGCACAATATAAATATGGTTGATTCCAGAAATTTAATAAAAATTGCACGAATTTAAAAAAGTAATAGGCATAATTATTACATCGTAGATCCATTCTTCATTAAGAAAAAGATATGGTAAATTAATGGATAATGTATTTAGAAGCAGAATTGCGATGTTTATTCCAACTATTAATGATTTTTGTATTGATTCGTTATGATATTTGTAGTTTATTCAATCGTAAATTACTCTACTACATTCTCTCTAAAATATTACATATTATACCAGACAATTAATTTCGAAAATTATCTATACCGGCATTCATAAGGAGTCATTATACAAAATATCTGAAAATTAAAAATTGATTAATAAAAGCAACGCATTTATATGTAAGGAGAGAATTATAATTATTTATGACAAATTTCTACTTCAATATAAAAACTATTAAAATGAAAAATGAAACAACATTAAAAATAAATATTGAATTATTATTAAGGTATTTGATTAGAAACATATCTTGATCTTTTAAAAGGATTACGACTAAAAACAAATCTAGAAAATTTTTACAGTCACTATAATATATAATTATATTTAAAAAAAACTCAAAAATAAGTTCGTTATCAATAAATATTAATTAGTAATTATAAAATTTCTGTATTTTGAAAAATTATTTTGATAGCGCATTTACAATTAGATAATTAACCTCTTCGGTTTCCTTTGGTCAGTGAATTTCTTAAAATCTTGTTCTGGTCTTAATATCAAATTAAAAATATATAATTTTTTCCACGTGCTCTATAAATATCTATAAATATATATGTATCAGGTGTTTTACTCTTATAAGTTTAAATATATTTTATTTAATGGATTTTTGCTACAGATTTATAAAATACTTAATTTTTTTCTAATGTTAAGTAATGCAATTACACACCGTGTAAATGAAAAAAGATGCTGATAATTCTCGCTTATAATATTTATATCAATATACTTAACAAACTAAATATAATACAATGTACAACGTATCATGTACTTGTATTTAACAACTAATGCATAACCTCATTGAGATCTCTGAATTCCAGTTTAAAGCAACATTTTCTACATAATAATGTCTCATAAATTCTCTATACTACAAATATTCAGCAAAAACAGTAAAGGTGTTCTTTAAGGTGTATTCGTTGTACTAAATTATGACGAATACGTTTAGCTTCGGTTCTTACTAGTACGTTTTCAAGGCGTTTCACAACGCATAACTTATTTCATTTGGTTTTTGACTGAGCAACGTGACTTACGAAAATGTGCCATTAAATCACAGGCCACTAACAACTGATTCACAGACTCTTAGATGTAAAATATTACGAACATTTTTAAATTTGGTCAATTTTATAAAGTTTGTTCAACGCTGCATTCCTCACTCGTAATTACTGTGCTTTGTGTTTACTAATCTTCGTACGTGCAAATATAAAAAATGAAGAGAAAATTTATGTAATTATTTTATTGCTTATTTTTAGCATACTCGAACGCTATTAGTTTCAATGTTTAGTCTGACAAAATTGCACACGTAACGAATGTAGCCTTGCAAACCATTACGTATTTGTGTAAAATTTGGAGAATATATTCTCTTATTTCAGTTAGGACAAATATTTACTTATATTTAGTACATATTTTCAGTGTAACATGTGCACATTCCACACTGAAAACTTGCTCAGCAATCAATAACCCGAAAGCAAAGTTTGCCCAAGCGCTCGTTGACGATATATTCCCGTTCACCCTGCATCTGCCAAACGCAAAGAGCACGTAAACAAAACGAAAAGAAAGTAAATAAATCGAGGATATGAAAGCGAGGGTTCCAATCGCAACCTTATTACTAATCCAACGCCAATCCTTCGTATTTCAGGCCCGTACTTCGTCGACTGCCTAGATTTCGGGCCAATGTCAAGCGTCCTACGCGTTCAGCATCAGCATCAGCATCAGCATCAACAGCAGCAGCAAGAGCAGCAGCCGCGTGCAAACGTGTGCGAGCAGTGCGGCAAGACCTACAAGCGTAGCTGTTCCCTCATACGTCACAAGAAGTACGAGTGCGGACAACCACCCCGATACGCGTGCAGCCATTGCTCCTACATGGCCAAATACAGAACGCACTTACTCACACACATGGCGCACCGGCACAAGGGCAAGAGTTTCGAGGCCGCGAGCGCCGACTTATCCTCCAGAGGCTAGACCACTCGTACCGGCAACGAATATTTTTTTATCAGACTCGACCTACGCGTGAACCTAAAAGTTAACAGCTTGCGAGCATGTACATACTAGCAGGCGAACCTGATGAAGCAGAGCGAATGATTCGCTCGTTGTAATTGTCAGTTCGATACTGGAAAACGATTTACATTGCAAGATATTATTCACGTATTTTGCGCTTCAAATTACGTTGCAAGTATTCACACGCTGAAATAGTTTCTTTTTCGACATTATTATTTAATTAAAAAAAGTAGAAATATTTCAAGGCCACTTGAAATTGAATCTAATTGTTAACGCTATTGTAATCGTTTTTTTTTTTTTTTAATACTAGTGTTGTTATGTTTATCACGAATTGACATCTTCTCTACGAAAATGAAAAGAATAATATATAATTGTATCTTAGAGTGACATTTCAACAATTACACCTGCTTATTTGTCAGCTAATCTTTCACGTGAATATTTAGTTAAAAAAATTATTTGTTTAAATCCAGCAGCTAGTCCACGTGTATCGTTTGATTTTTTTATGTATTTTTTTATATTAAAAATTGTTTTTGTCTTGAAACAGAATTTCATACGAGTATGCATAGAACTTTCAATTTTATGTAAATGCTTGTATAAATATAAAAAACTTGGAGGATATATAAAACTAGTACACTAGAATTACGTAAAATTATAAGTATAAATATTTTATGTACAATATTTTATGTGTAATAAAGTCTATGGATGTTTTGAAAATGTATTTCATACAAATGTATGATTTAGTTTACTAAAAAGAAACATTAGTCACTTTTCAAATGAGAAGAATTAGATAATATTACCAAAAAGCTCTTGTAAGAATTATTGGAAGAAGTCAAGAAAATATTCACAATTAATTTAATTTCATATAGTTTATATTTTTTAAAAGACTCTTATCATTAAACTAAGTCACGTACATTTTTTTACATTTCTTGTCAAATCTTTATAAAGCTTTGTTAATAAAATTTGGCATAGAGAATAAATAGTCAATGTAAATGTCAAAATAAATGTAAATGCGAAGATTTTATACCATTATGTATCTGTTTTAAGAAAACGAAGATATTTGTATTATTGTAAATAATTTTAAAATTAATATAAAGTTATAAAGATCATGTAATATATTTTCGTATGTATTGAAATTAGTGAATATTTCTGACAAATGTGTCACTACGCTACTCTTTTAAAGAACACATTTGAATATATAAATCGATTTCTGCTCATTTTTAATAATTTTAACATTTAATGTTTTTGTATTACTTATATGCATGTGTATGTATTTATCTTTAACTCGTGCTTTTTGATGATATTTTAAAATATCATATTACTTTCAATGATCATAATGTTTTATAAATATGACGAGTCGCATACGTGCAAATGCGATAAACATTTTGGAAACAGTTTTATTAGTGCTAATAAGTACTTTGGCGAAGATCGATTAATTGTTTTGTTTAGCGATCATGAAGCTGTGCTAAAAATCATAGATCGGACTTTCATAAAATAAGATATTATTCCTAATTATAGTTCATAGAATAGCATAAAAAATTTGTAAATAAATATTTCGTAGAAGGATTTCTATGAAATATTTTGAGTTAAAGAATCTTAGTAGGATATTTTATGTATAAAGTATGTATTTATCTTGAGACAGTATTGAATATCATTATGTTTAATAATACGTATTGTTTATTACTTTTATTCTGCTTTTTTATGCATGAGAGAGGAATGTAACAATTGTTTAAGAATAAAATAAATAAAATAAACCATAACCTTACATACTCGTCTAATTTATGGAATATTTGAAAAATGTATGTTTATAAAATGCATGTACACGTTGAAGTAACATAATACAGTAAGTACCTTCTAATGACGCACAAGTCAAGATTAGCATAGTATGAAGATACTTTTAAAATTCCAATTAAACCTCCGCTCATCCATATTACTACTGGATTCTTTTATAAAAGATTTGTATTATTCTTTATTTCATCTAACCTTTAACTTTGCCTTTAACTCCACGAGTTCTGCATTATACAATCCATTTGATTCGGCTACCAACAGCTCGATAAAATAAATGTAAGTAAGGCATGAAAATTTAATATAACATTGAATATATTTCGTAGTGCACACAGAATAGAGTAAGACGTCGAGGAAACGAGTAACGAAATCAACGTCACCCCCTCGTATCCTTAAAATATCACGAGCACACGAAACGTTTGGAGCGAATCAGCGAGAAATCACATTCTCAGCACAACTGACGCCCTTTTCCTTTCTTTCGTTTCAGAGTACTACTACGGATGGATGG
Source organism: Wiebesia pumilae (assembly GCA_018907045.1). Lineage (NCBI taxonomy): Eukaryota > Metazoa > Arthropoda > Insecta > Hymenoptera > Agaonidae > Wiebesia > Wiebesia pumilae. Next base: position 6,715,157 of record JACCHZ010000022.1, read on the forward strand.
AGGGATACGGGCGTCTCGAGCCCTTTCGCAGGATCAAGCTAACCCCGGCGTCCCGACGCCTGACCCCCGATTGCAAGAACGTTTGCGACAGGTGCGGCAAGTCTTACAAATGGCACTATACTCTCTGTCGACACATCAAGTACGAGTGTGGAAAACCCGCGCGTTTTTCCTGTGACCAATGCTCCTATCGCGCAAAGCGCAAGGACAATCTCAATTACCACATAGCGCACTGTCACAAAGCCAGCAAGTTCACCGGGAAGTCTACATGATAAATGGTCACCACCTTTCTCGTGATATAATTGTCCAAAAATTGCGTGGACCTGCTTCATTAACACTTGCAACTTCAAAAATATCCTTCATTTCCAACGGGCATTTTTAAATGTTATTAATATTTTACTCCTGATCCGGTATGCATAATGCAGGGGATATTACTGCATTACAGAGACTCGTTATACAGAGACGTTAGACAGAGTCTACCGGGTATAAATATATAGAAGTGCGTGTGACCTGATTTTAAAATGCGGAAAAAGCATTTCTCATTGGGCACTAACGAATGAATTTTATATGTCTCTTTGACAATTGTCGGAAATGTATTGGAACTTATCGCATATGTTGGTGTTAAATTGTTTAGTAAGTCACATAATGCCGATGGTTTTTCGTATTCGAAATTGTGTCACATACATATAATAAATACTCATCGTTGTTCAATAAATAATTTTACTTTTCTTAAAAGGAAAATAGCTAAATATATTATTTAGCAGCAATTACGGTATGTGGAAAGTGAAACTATTTATTCTGTGAGCATTTTAAATTCAAAGTAACACAAAATTATGCGAATCCCATCCTCAGTCATATAGGATAAATGTACGTATAAATTTTATGTTTTTTATGTATTTGGAGAAACACGTAGTCGTTGGTTTAAAAAACTTGTATACCAAAAAGTAAGAGGAGGCTAATTTTTGTAGTCTGATATTTTTCTTTTTATAGTATCGAATTAATTAATATTTTTAATATAACACAATTATAAATGCAATGATCTTTTAGATCACAGGATAAGAATAAATTGTTAGTGTAAGTGCAGTTTTTGGCTTTTAAAGTATGCTCTGTGTGTATTTATCATAAAATTTCTTTGCATTAAAAGTTACGTACAAAATACGAGAGAACAAAAATGTCTGCAAAAAATTGGGAATTCTGCTCCCCTAATGTGAACATTGAAAGCCAATGTTTCGAAGGATTAATTATGAAGTACTTTTGTTTTGCATTTCATTTTTATCGATGACACTTGTACAATTTACGATAAACAGTTTTCACTTCATCGAGTACGTTTATAAAATAAAGCCGCGTATTAGTAAATATATATATATATATATATATATATATATATTCTGACTCTATTCATATTTATTTATTTATAATAATTTTATTGAAATAGAAATAGAATGCGAAAGCATTCGTTTGAATTACCATTTTACATGTACTTTGAGTAAATTTGTAGTGCCTCATTGTAAAGTGAAGAATAAAATTGTTATTCAGGAATGTGTATTTATCTATGTATCCTTACAATCCAAATTTTGTCAACACCCAAGACAAGCCAATTAATGACCATTAATTTTTACCGGAGCTTCTGTATATGTATGACTCTTGCATTTTGTTTTACAATTTTTGGAATAAAACTTAACTCCTGGGATAAATTCACACGAGCTAAGTGACTCACTTGTTTAAACGTTTTCTTCGCTATTTTGTGTATTTTATTTTAAATAAATATACGTGTAAATTTGAATATACACCAAGTGGTAGTTATCGTTATTCAAACAAACTCGACGTCATTAAGTGATTATCACTTCGTAAAGCGGTAACAAAACGAAAACACTTATTTTATATCTGTATTTTAAGACCTTTTGCTTTCTATCTCTTTATTTCGTTGCATTATTTAATAAATTCTAGGAATGAAATTTTTTAGCTTTGATAAAAACGTTTCTCTATACGAATGAAATCCTTGCCGAATCGATAGTCTTGTGGAATTGCGAAAAAATCGTAAGTACCGTGATAATCTTTATACCTGTTATGTTCCTAGAAACTTGTCACTTGCTATTGACGCTCTGCTCTTTAAAGCAATAATCTCCGTAAAGATTGAGTAACGTACGAAAAAACCTTATTGGTACACAAACGTCCGTAAAATAATTCTAGAAACACACTTACATTAAATTATACTACACTTACTAACGTTGGATATGGTATGTTTGAAGGACGCATTCGGCTACCCAAAACCACTCGCACTTGACTCGCAAAGTGACTAAACCGTAGTAAATATGGACTCGAACGTTGATAAAAATATTTACTTTGGTAGAGTCCTTCGGTCAGTGGGTCCTCTCCCTTACCAACGAATAAAGAAAAACTCACAAATCACGTAGAAAAGAGAACAGTAGCGCCCCGACAAAACTTGAACAGTAAGACCTCCACCTCCCCCCGCCACTAACATTCGTCGCTCTACTTTGCGATTGCAGACATGGGGTTCACGGAGTGTTACGAGCCGCTGACGTCGCTACAGCAGATAAAGCTGCGCATCGTGAAATCGGAATCGCTGGCCGTGGATGGCATCATCAGACCCAAGTACGAACACGTGTGCCACCAGTGTGGCAAGTCCTACATGCGACCCAACACCCTCAAGCGCCACCTCAAGTACGAGTGCGGAATACCCGCGAGCTTCTGCTGCACCTTCTGCTCGTACCGGGCCAAACGCAAGGACAACCTCAGGTACCACATCAACAACTGCCAGAAGAGGCGGGACAGCCACAAGATTCGCGGCAGGCGCAGGTAGAGGATTATTCTGCGATTCCTACCTTCTGAATATCCATCACGAATTTCCTCTACGAGGTTCGCGACTGACGCTCTGACGCTCTTTTTCTTCCATCTCTATTTAGTTATTTCAGTTTTACTGAGCTCGTTATTTCATTCGCTCCTTACTTGTAACCCTCGTCTGTATGCGCTGTAGTAGAAATAAAGTTTGCCGTAAGGCCTTTCTCACTCGTGAAAATTGAAAAATGAGAAACGAGTGAATGTGTTCACTGCATCCTCTGCTTACTATCCTTTATTTCACTTCAACTTAGAATATAAAAATGCGTTTACGTTTATGTCTATACTGTTTTGAGACAAACCATTATCATTTGATTATAAAGGCGTATAAATACGACATAATGTAACTATGATCTCGAAATGAGAATCTTTTTTTTTTTTTTTTTCCTTCGAGCGCAAGCTCGATGAATATTTTTCATTTCTTTTCAAGCTAATCGTAGCTTTCGACAGTGTGACTCTATGTGCATTTTAAAAATAATTATTTAGTATCGTTACTAAGGATAAAGTAAAGTGAATAATAGTAATAATAATTAAAATTATATTTTCACTCTAATTGGAATGACAAGCGTCTGACAATGAATTTTGCCATAACAAAAACCTAACGATCTGTTTTTTTTTTCTTCTTCTTTCTAAAGACCTAACGAACACTGTTTTAAGTTGCAAGATAATCGTACCTTATAATGAATTATAAAGAAGCATAGTATTAATTATTTTAATTTAATTTAATTATGTTCGTATGATACTTGTATTCGCGATAAAAAGCGTACTCATGAAAATGTTAAAATACAGTTTTTTCTCATGCTGTCAAAACTTGGCTACGTAGGGTAGTAAATTGAAGAACATGCAGATATGTAAACGACGTAGAGGAAATATCTAGTCAGCTCTTCTTATTGCGAATAGTTATAAGTAATTTAAATACTTCATTTTGTATAACGTACTTGTATTTTGTAATTGGTTAAGCTGAGTGTATAAGTGTTTCTATAATTTAAAAAGATTTAGGATTAATCTAATTGCGGGTATTTGAGTGTTTATAATCGAATGTTGTGAATATTATTATATTAAAACAGTAATATATAAATTGAGCCATGTAAAAGGTTTATAATATTTGTAATTTTATTAATAAATGTTATAGCATGGAAAGTCAATCGTAATTAAATATGTAAAAAAAACTCTGTAACCTCATTATCTATCCATCACTATAGATTCTTCGTAAAATATACATTCAGTGAGTCTAAAGTCGTGACAAATAAATATCCAAATTATTTGCTTATGTTCACCACTGACTAACCTTTTTTATTTCAATTTTAGAGGAAATCGACAACGTTTCATACGTACCGAATGACGAATATGTCAGGACGTTATCGGGAACCGAAGAAAAATATTCAGCCGATATCATGGGACAAAGTTTCGCGGGCGAGCGATAATTTTCAATGTAGTAATACGACGTGTTTCTGATGCTTCCACTATAATTTTTTATGCAAGCAGAAAGCTAATTTGGAGATTACTTTACATCAGAGATATAAAAATTCTACTACAGATTAATTATTTCATCGGACAAACTATAAATAGTATTACTATAAATAGTAATACATTGTACGTGTATTCATTCGTATTGTACAATATTATAAACTTGTGTATGTTGTATGGATTTATAACTTAAGCATTATGAAAAATTGTTTTCAATATTAAAATGTCAAAGAAGCAGTGATGTTTGACGTCTTTAATAATTTATTTGTATTTTATGTTTATTACACAATATAATAATAAAGTATAAATATATCGTTAAATATTATATCATTTTAAATATTGATTATACTTATTTTCGATCATTTTATTAAAGTGATACTTTTATACTACGTACTTTATCTTACAACTGTGTGGTATAAACGTGGTAACAGAAATTAATTTTTGTTTGTAACTATACAACGTTCATTATTCATCGTTTTAACATAATAAATCAGCATTATTATCCCCAATAATCCTTAATAAAGACTGCATCTGTGTCTAATAATATTATATAATCTTACGCATAATATCATTCTTAAAAGGCAATTTTTCTAAGACGTGTAATCCATTCGTAAGAAAAAAAATACGCTTTTTATCTCGCGGTGATTTATAATAATTACTATGTAACTAGAAAATTATTATATCGACACTTATATTAATAATAATATGTCAACCTACAACTTTTTTTCCTTTGTTACCTCATTACCGACCTATTTATCGAACATTAATTAACTACTTTTTTCAATATCTCGCTAGATAACGTATTTCTCGATTTTGAGTGATTTAAAAGAGAATTGTAATTTTCTAAGGATATGGATAAGGACTCGTTCAATTATTAATGTTTGAAATTAAAAAAGAAAAAGAAAAACTTAACTTTAGAAGACCTTTGAATTGTCATTATTCAATGAAATACGATGGTTTAATTACAAGGTCTCGAATACATTTTAATTGATTAAATTTTTTTTCCCTCCTACAACGATAAACTTTATTACTTTCATTCTTTTCTTCGTCTTACCCTGATTGAAAAAATAATCGTTGTTAACTAGTAGTGATAATGTTGAATTAACCGCCACAATCCTTGCATCGAATTGACTTTCAATTTAATATAATAATTGAATCATTAAAAGAAAATCATAAGAAATTAATGTCATTGATTAATGAAGAGTATCCTACATAAATTAATAAAAATAAAGGAACACTGTAATGTTAATATTCATCTATAAGTGCACTATAATAAAATGTCAAAAGAAACAATCACTTTAAGTTCCTCAAGCAGTTAAATACTCGTTATCTATTTTCATCGGGGAGCTTCCAACCGATCGAATGCTTCGAATCCCACAAAGAAAGAACTCGAATTTCAGTTTCTCTCGGACTCACCGCCAACTAACTCATCGATCGTTCGTTTCAGGCAACCTGTGGATGATCCCTCCTTCTAAGATAAGCCAGGATTCACTGGGTCACTCCGGGGGAAGCAACCACAAGTTCAAGACGAACCTGTGCATGCAATGCGGCAAGACGTACGTGCACGACTTCACGCTGAGGCGACACATCAAGTACGAGTGTGGCAAACCCGCGCGATTCTGCTGCTTCTACTGTCCTCACCGGAGCAAATACAAGGCGAACGTCCAACAGCATATACTTCAACTGCACAAGGGCGAGCCCATTAAGATCCATGTCGACCCCGAGTAACTGCGCCGCGAATACGTGTGAATTACAGCAGGTACGCGTCGGTGATACAAGCTATACCTAGCGGATGGATAGCGTTTTACAACCACGAGTCTCTAGGTTTAAAGAGGATTGGATTTTGAGGAAACTCTAGAGAACGTTGTCGGTACTTCCGTGCAGTACCTTAGGTACTCTTACACCCGAAGTAGGTTGGTTGCTCTATGCAGTCTAAAACCTATGAATGGCCAATAAGGCAATGAATGCCAAGCAGAGCGTCAAGGAATGATGAAACGAAGTTAAGAGTCACGAGAATCCAATTTCTTTTAACCTCAAAAGCAAGTAAATTATGCGAGGAGGTTGCTCGATTCTCTTTTAAATTCTATCACGGTTGACCGACAAGAACGTTCTTTCGGAAACTTTATCTTTTGTTGCTCTTTCGTAGTAAGTACCTTAAGACACATTCGATACAACTGCTGCTAACGAGGTTTATGCAGGAAATCATTTCTTAGAGTTTTTTCAAAATCTATGACTCGAATTCAGTAAACTTCAGCTAGAAAAATGCAAACGAAATATTTTTAAATTTATTTAGTTTTATGATAATTTACAATTAGTCGCCTATGTTTAAAAAAGAAAAGAAAAGAAAAGAAAAGAAAAGAAAAGAAAAGAAAAGAAAAGAACTAGAGCGCCAAGGTTATCAAACTTGTTAAATAATTTTAATATACCATTGACAAAATTATAATTCCAACAGTATTAACAATATTTCTATGTACAAGTACAAGCCAATACTCAATTGTACAATGTAATTTTGTAATGTTATCAAAGTTGATTAGCGATTAATTATATCTTGAATTAATAAATTAATAAGAAGACAACTTTTTGTACACTTGAATTACAAAGTAAAATATGTAAACGGTGATAATAATTTGTACTTATAATAATTGACTTAATAAATACATCTGAAGAATGCAGTAATTTAAACATCAAAATGTAACCATTAAGTAGTATTTACTGACAAACAATTCGCCAAGGTAGTATTTATAAATATCAGTAACAGAACTAAGTAAAAATAATCTTTTAGAAATCTAAAAATGCATTCCTGTTTTTCATTATTTGAGAATTTCGGTAATTGCTTTAAGTGCTTATAAAGTCGAAACAAATTCGCTCAAATTCACATATACGATACAATCAGTATCAGTTCTAGAGTTGTTTCTTTCAACTGCAAATCCTCTCTTTTTATTTTCTATTAACACGACGTAAGATCGTCCTTGTAATGTTATAAAATATATATATATATATATATATATATATACGTCTTATTACCACGATCCTTTCAGCGTCATATTTTTCTAATGTTTCTGTTGCAATATATCAATGTTTTTTTTTTATTTATTTAGAATTAAAGGGAGAGTAAATTGTAATTAATAATATTACTACTAATTGTCATTATGAATGGAAAATAACTGTGCATTTATGGGTATGTATATGAATAGATTGCATAGATTGTGTAGGTATATTTTAAAATTTTAAAAAGTATGTTTTTGAGATGTTTACTTATCTAATAGGATGATTTTAATTCGGATTAATTCTTATTTCAGATGCAATAACTAAGATAACATTGAAATAAGATAAAAATGAAAAGATTAAAATACGACTTATTTTTGACAATAATTACATATGCTTGCTATTTTTTACTTAATTCTGTACTCCCTCTTTATATGTACATCGTGATTTGCATAAATGTAGCACAAAGTACTATTTATTTGCTTGCAGTTGTAATATCTAGTCTCTCATGTAATTTAAATAACGTTTTTAATACATTGTAGCATAAGCAACAGTATCTTTAATACGTACTTATTTTTTATTAGTTTCAGATCCTCTACAACTGCCGATATCTTCCATAAGACTTCCGTTTAAGGGTTTACTTAAGAATTTAAAGAAGAATAAGTTGACCGGTAGATTAAATAGCGAGAACGTGTGTCCACGTTGTGGGAAACGTTATAACTATGCAAAAAATTTGAATCGTCATATGAAATATGAGTGTGAGAAACCTCCACGTTTTTGTTGTCCTTATTGCACTTATAGGACCCATTACAAATTCACTGTACAAAATCATATTGGTCGTTGTCATAAGAATAATATCATTAATTATCTCATCGATCAATCATAGAATTAGAAAATAATGTTCATAAGGACGGACAATTTACGTATTAACATAAATAGAAACTAAAAGTACATGAAAAAATAGTAAGACTAATTATAAGCGTATAATGAAAAAAATAAGGTACTTAGAATTTTTTAACGTACTTATGAGAAAACCTTTGTTAAATATAGTTTCTAATCAAACATAAGTCACCAATTAACGTAAGAAGAAAATTAATTATAAGTAATTAAATATAATAGAATGATAATTTTTGTATAAAAAAGAAAGAATAAAGGGGATATAAATATCCCCACAATATTTCGACAAAGCGTCGAAATATTGTGGATACGTAACCATGATACATAACCAAGAGAAAATGTAGAATAAATAATTGTCCTGTGTGTACATAATTAAATTATTGTATAATTACATATTGTATATGTAAGAACTACGCTTATGTTTCCATAGAACAACATCTGTGAAGAACAAACACTAAATTCTTTTTTTAATTCTTCTTATCTTTGCAACACATAACACAACTTTGCCATTGTCTCTGAATAAATTATTAATTTTTTCAATTCCTGTCTATTCTTAGTTTTCGAAGATTTTTTTTTTCAGTGTATTATATCGGGTGTGCGTTCTATTTAGAGATCTTGAGTTTCTTTTCAGCTCCATTGTTTTATAGACGCGTACAAATACACACCAACGACGATATCAATTTCATTCTCTTACGTTTATTGTTATATACGTAAGCATTGTTAAATTTGTTTTTCATATTTCATGAAACTCGGTCTACAACGTCTTTTTAAAAATGTTCCATTAAATTTTTCATAACTATACTGACATTTTAATTGCATATTTTTACTTGAAAAAAGAATACACAGTATTTTATATTGATCATTTGTCAATACTGACAACTCCATTATTACAATACATTTATTGCTTACAACCATTATTTTTGATAAACTGCATGAATATAATAATTTGTTTTCTCTTCCTTATGAATTAGATAACTAATATTTCTAAAAATCATAACAAAAATAAACTTTGCTTCTTTTATAAATATTAATTTTTAAATTAATGTATATATATATATATATATATATATATATATATATATATATATATATATACAAGGCTCTCGAAGTACTGTATGAGAATTGTAAAATTACTTTCATTTGTTGTAAGTACTTTACGTTAAAGACGATACTGGCGCTATTTATAAATATGTGGCTATTACTGCGACATGCTTATTGAACAGATGGCTATCAAATACATTAACTAACTGGGTATGCATGTTTTTATGTACGTTCATATACAAAAGAATATAAAGATTTCTTTCTTAACATCCAATATAAATATGTACATTTATTATGTACATTGTTGAGTTACTTGTCTTAAAATTTGAAATTGTGGAATTTTTAAATAACAGCTCATGCATAAATGAGAGAGTATATACTAATTGATAATAATGTTATTATATCGTTAACGTATAACATACAAATTGCGTGTTTGTGATGCTGTACCAAATTTTATTTATATGAGTTAATTTCTAGAAAAAAATTTCTTTTGTAAATATGAAATTTGTATATTTTTTAAGGATATGTAACACATATAGACACTTAATTAATATTGAACTTATTTATTTTTTTAATTTCAATTGAGTCGTTATATTTTTCAGTCGTATCAGATTTATATTAATTTCATAAATAATGTACAAAATATACATTTATGAAATGTTTACAGAATACACGTAAATGTATTCATTATTTACCTGAAAATAAAACTAACATGAAGTTGATTAAAAAAATTCTTAAGTTAAACTAAATGAAGTGTACATATTCATTTACGCCTTGAAACAAACGCATACAAATACAAATTATTTTAATTCTTAATTATTATGAGAAATTAGTCGTGCTGAGAAACTGTTAAAATATTTAAACCCAATTTTTACTATCGTATTTGTGAGAAACTCATTTCTAATTTTAACGTATTTCCAATCTGTAACAAGTAAAACCATTCAAGGTTCCAATCAAAATTTTAATACAGCTAGATTAAAATATTAAACACTATGTCTTCGTATGCTTATATCGGTAAAGCGTGTATTCGTTGATTATAAGCTTCATAATGATAATACCCACAAATATTTAACGGTTTCAAGTATTGCGCATTTAATATTTCGTTAACTGCTTTTATTGTTCAAATTCCTTCAAGTGGATATTTGTACTTTTTTCCCCTCATAGGCCTAAGTGACGTACGAGAATTAAACAATGGTAATAATTTATTTGTACATGCGATATATAATAAACTGCAAAATTTCACATGAGAAATCTACTTTTATTTCAATTATTCAAATACCTAAGAATCAACCCCATATTCATACATGCATATAGTACAACCCTGGTAACAAGTATTAATTTTTAGATAGATTAGACAAGGTAATTTAAAAATATTAACTCTAATTTAGTAACTTCAGTAAGGCTCGCAAAAATCGCTTAATTCTAATTTAAGACGAATAGAAAAGGGAATTCAATTTACGAAAAGCTACTTCGTATGAATTTATCGGACTGTGTTTTAATACACGCACATTCGAACAAAACGTAGAAAATCTTACATACATAAAAAGTCGATGTGATATTTCCTTCTGAAATTAAATGAAAAATAAGGCCTCTCTAAAAATACTAATACATGTAAATATTATTTTTGAATGTCAGGTCACGGGGATTGGAGTACTTACCAGCATAACGATCCTTGGTCAACCTCGGAATCCGAAAGACTATCGATGATTTTAGGAAGGAGATTTTCAGTCGGCAACTTTGTATGCCAAAAATGTGGCAAGTCGTATACATCAGCTGGAAATTTGAGTCGTCACGAGAAGTACGAGTGTGGCAAACAACCTGGATTTTCATGCTCCGACTGCCCTTACCAAAGTTACTACAGATTCAATATGCAGAGGCACTTGATAGTTTGTCGACAGAGGAAAAATTCATTTCACCTCGAGCATAAGTAGCCGCCTTGATTTTGCAAATGTGTATTGAGATTGAATCGTAATAATGAATAAATAATGCAAAGTTATAAAAAAAAAAAAAAAAAAAAAAAAATATATATATATATAGGATACATAATAATTATTCTTCTCTACGTATTTTTTAGAGTAACTTTTAATAACAGCTATAATCACATTAGACGATAATTAGCTATTAAATGAGTTCAGCATCTGCAGAAGTAATTAAACGTGAAAAGTGATGAAATGGCGATAGGCGATGAAATGGACGTGAGCAGCTGAGAAAAGTGTACAACAATATTATAGTGAACGTAAAGAAAAATGCAACTGCGTTGGTCCATTTCTAAACTTTCTCATAATGTACTAAATATACGATGTATAAAAATAATTATTTCTCAGTTCTTTTTCAATGGTTCACGCGTATTCTTATACTTGTATTCTGTTAATATCACTAAGAATAGCTTTTATCGTAATTTAATTTAATTACATATAAATATATATATATATATACATATATATATATGCATATGAATATGTATATGATTTTGTCCGCCTGCATCACTCAATTTGTGAGTGGGGGCTACTGTTGTATACGATGTATATGAAGGAATTTCAGATTTTAAATGAATGAAAGCAAACTATTTCAGGACAAATATTAAACATTTAAGTAATTCAACATTTTCAACGACTTTGTCTTTTGCCGAATCAAAAATGTTGTAAACATTTCATAAACGTTGCGTTTACATTCATGAACGTCATATTGCATTGAAATTAAACTTAACAAAAATATTGATATAATTGCTTGTGTACATCTCGTTGGAAACATATCTAGAGAATTTAATTGGTAGTGTTTGGGTGTATTTAACATTCGTACTTTAAGGTTTGCGCAGTGCGTATCGTATTTAGAAATACGTGAGCTGTCATCTTTGATTATATTTATATGTTTATAAAATTAACTTTAATTTGAATAATTTTCAAATTTTGACGCAACTGTCTGCTGTCTTGATTTTATATTTATTCAATATAACAAATTAAATATAATTCAATGAAATATAATATAAAATAAAAATATAAAAAATCTAAGAAAAAAAAGTCCAGCTAAATTACGTTACTATTGCGGTCTACGACAGTTATTATAGGATTATAATATTATTATGCAATAAAATAAACTAGTATTTCAGTATTACTCTAAAACTAACAAGAAAATAAAGATTAATATCTGCCAATTGTCAAAATTTTCATAAACTAGGACGAAATACATTGCTAGTCATCTATTCAGTATATTTAAGTCTTGGATTATGTAAGTAATATTAATTCTCATTTGTAAGTTTTCAATAAATTCATTCTAACACTTATTACAAACGCTCTTCTTATTTTAACAACGTCCCTTACCTGCACATTAATTCTAAGAACTGCAATCAATGAACTAAATAATAAGTAACAGCCTACTCTGTGAAAAATGCGAAAACTGTAAATCATATTAATAATACTGTTCGCGTGAGAAAATTTTATATCCCAATAATAGTAGCTTAACACAAAACTATTTGTCGTCTTTTATCGCTTTAATAAAATTGATAGTTGAATGATTAAATTTAATTATTAAATTCAATAAAATAATAATGGAGAATTCTTATAGGATTTACAGTACTTCCTCCCAAAGATGATGATAAATCAACTTTGAGTTTAAACTCTATCAATTACAAATTCTAATAGTTAACTTGTTGGATCTTACTTGGATTTCAGGTAAAATATTCACACATGAATACATTTGCAAGTCATTCGCATCCTCTGATATCAAAAGATGTAGAAAATCATCCGAGGTTCTTTCGTTCTCATTGTAACTCATTGTACGTATACATTACATGTGTATTACATATACAAGGAAAGGCATCTCTCCATCTTTCCAAAACGAAACAACTTGGTCATTATTGCCCGATTTAATGTTATAAACCGTTGACACGTATCAATTAATGAAATTGTTTCTTCAAATTATACGCCAAGGAAATGTCTATTAATTTTGTCACTTTTGCTTTATTTTAGTGGAAAATTATATTGTTTAATTATTTTTAAAACTTTTAGCGAATATATTGCAAATTTTTAGATGACGTTTTTCATGAAAAATGTCAAATTATTCCATTATTGCTTAGAGTACGTGTATAATACAAAAAATTGAAGAAAAATGTTGTCTTATATTCTAAGACGCAATCGAAACTTTTACAGAGAAACTCAAGATTTAACGATACTACTTCGATAAACATACTCTCTACGTATTAAAGGTAAAAAGCATATTAGATTACATTTATTAAATACAATATCTGGCCTATCTCTCTTGAAATTATCCTGAAAATGAATGGAAATAATACGCTGGATCTAGAGCTAAATCAATTCCCGATAATTACTAATTCTCAATATATTTAAATTTCAGATGACGATAATTCAAAATACCGTCTCTTCTCTGTACTCCTTGAGGTTTTCTGATTGAAACCAGCGATGTAAGAGGTGTGCACATCTACAATGCTACATCTAACTCTGCCACAGATATAATGGAGACTAGCAGCACGAGTTATTTTATGGAACAAGAAGTTCTAGTAGCTATGAAAGCAGTAATTAATAATTATAATTAAACGACTCGATACATTTCCTCGTAAATGAAATTAAAAATTAAGATGTAGGAAGTAATTAGTCGAATGATAATTCAAATAATTCAAAATTCTTTTATGTAGTTACAAAAATAAAACGTTATCATTAAGGCATACGATCAAAGAATTATTTCTAGTAATTAAGAGAGCGTCCCAAGCGTCATTTGAGCGATAATTTTAATTCGATTTCAAAATAATTATCAACGTGACTGTCAATAAAATGGAGTTCTGATTAGATCATCAGAGTAAGAAAATGAGATGAAAAATCTGTAATGCAAATAATATTGTTCTTAGATAATAAAAAGCAATGTATACGTAAACTGATAAAAAGTACATACTCTTTCCATCATATTTAATAGAATGTTTGAAATTTTATTTCAGATTTTATGAGAAATCGATGATGAATAAAATCAAGTATTATTTATATTACATTATTTTATTTGTGTATTTGCCGTTATATTTATATACTGATTACTTATAAAATCGATTCCAGGTGCCGAAAGGTGAGCAAGATGTGCGTGTCCATGAATGCGGCACATAAAATAAAGAATCTTAAACGAGTTTAACCATATACATGAATTACGATTTCAATTATGAGTATATGAATTTAAATGACTTTAAATACTTAAGCTTATGTAACATAAACTACTATGTTGGCATGAAATTCTTATGTCGAATATTTTAATACTGTATGATTTTTGCTGTTGTATCGTGAGTGTGATTTTTTTTTACATAATTCCCGTAATTATTCAATAAACATAATAAAATTATTAACAAAAATATTCTCTATATCGATAAATTAAGTGAACGTTAACGTCACCCTATTAACATCGATGTATAAATTCACGTTCACGTGTAATAATTATAAAACTGTATTAGAAATCTCAATGTTTTCCCGTTAACGAAAGCATTCGTTTAAATTCACTTTTTAAGAGAACAATATCGAATAATTGGATTATACACAGGTGGAAATAGAAATAACGTATTTCCTTCTATCCGATTGAAAAAAAGTTTTTGTAATCGCTTGAATATAAATTTGAACCATTTAACAACTTTTCCTTTCAACATTTCACAGACAACCAGAAGAGAAATATAAGTACACAAACGCTGCTAATCGGTAAAATTTTTGGCTTTTCTTTTCCAGACTCTTACGAACCGAATTTCGATCATCCGTACGTAAAGCGAGATTCGAAACCGATGACCAGGAAAAGCCAATATAAGTGCCCAAGATGCGGTAAAACGTACAAGTATCTGTTCTCCCTTACGCGTCATCGAAGTTATGCGTGCGAAGGCCAGAGCCGCTTCCTATGTGCTTATTGTTCCAAAAGATTCGTACATAAGCAATCAGTCAAGGAACATATCGAGGGCAAACACAAGGGCAAGGCTTTAAAGTTTCAAATAACTCCGCAAGAACCTGATCGACTCATACATCACTGAACATTTTCCTACCTTAAGTAACAAATGAATTGCACAGTCAATTAGGTTATGATAGTCAATAATAAATACTTGTAAGTTTGCTTCACTACTAAACGTCAATTTAAACTTTCAAAGAGTCGGTAGCTAGTATTATATCAGATGTATTTTTACAATTCTCGATTGGTCCGTCATTGCTTATTGCATTAACTGACGTGTCCTACGAACGCGTTCATTTAATTTCACAATACAATGCTAAGGATGTAGAAAATTTTTTAATAAATATAACGTAGCAAAGCCTAATTCATTTAAGCACGTAATTTTATCTTTTTTGCGAGTATCGATGTAAAATAATCCATTTTCATTTTCCTTTACTGAGCATACTAAGCGTATGGACTTCAAATAGCAATGGTGATTATTCCAATAATATGACATTTTGATCACCGAATTATATTGAGCGGCTATTGCGTAATAATTGATAATTATTGGAATAATGTATTTTTGGCTTTTTCGTGAAACATGTCGATGGCACGCGTACTCATTAGCTGGCATTACTACGTAACCAGTTTTGTCGATCAATTATTGTTATAAAAAACATTTATCAATAGTTCTCAATAGATTGTAATTACGAGTAAAATTTATTTCGAAACATTAATTCGCTACTTTGATTTATGATTAGGATACTGTAAGATATTTACGACAATAGTACTTAGTATTTTTAATTACTTTCAAGGAAATCCATGGGAAACAGTTTTTTACTGATTACCAAATATCACCGCTTACCAGTTGTACGTGCACTTTTCACACGAAACTATGATTACAGTGTAGGATGTTTGATACGAGTCAAGCGTTGCGATTACAATTATAAATATGATATTGATACGATATTTTTAGTGAATATAATGCAAAACGATAACAAGGATACTAACAACAACAATAACAATAACAACAACAACAATAGTAATAATAATAATAGTAGTAGTAGTAGTAGTAGTAGTAGTAGTAGTAGTAATAATAATAATAATAATAATAATAATAATAATAATAATAATAATAATAATAATATAAATAACGTACTCGAAAGGATATTTATAACGTACAAATAAAACAGAAGATGCATTATAAAACGATATGATTCTTTTATCCACTATTACACAAGGTACATTGTCATAAACGTTAATTAATTCTTGAGTTGAACGGTACATCGCAACCTCTTCAATTATTATCATCTGCAGTCGGGTGACTTTTGTGGCTCATACGTCTTTCGCATGACAACTTTTTATACAAAGATGCGAACATCGACACGACTGATCATATTCGCTTTAATTTCAGCTTACAGGAGACAAAGTCAATGTCACGCCAATCCAAAGAATATAATACTTCAGCCTATTCATGCCTCATCATGAATATGCTAAATCGTAACGCAAAGTGAAGCATCTACCAACGTGACAATAAGTATGAGTGCCTCGAGTGACGGCACTTCTGTTTCGAACTGCTGCTTAGTACCGCGGCAAGCCTAAGATGAAAATTATACGGAACATCAAGAATCGGCATCGGGATAAATCTTTTAAGCTCCAACTCTTAATCACAACGATCTTTCAAAGCGTATTATGGACTTAAGATAGTGTTTTTGTACAGTCTTTGTTGTTCCGAATAACAAAGAATTCGTATACACCTGTCGCACACGTTTTAACAGATTCAACTACAATAATATGTAACCCAAGAGAAATTCTAATTTATATCTAATTTATCTTCAGTGTACGACAACAATATTCACTGATAATGTACTCTTATCGACATTTAAAATTTTTATATCCCTACATTTATAAGCATAGGTATTGTTTATAGGCAAATCTATTCATTTAATCTGAAAAATTGTAAATCAACCGATGAAACTTTTTTTAAACCGAATCTTACACTTCTAACTGTATTATTAATTTTATTCGATAAACTCAACATGTACAAGAATCATCGAAGGTAAAATGTCATACAATTCTTACACACAATACCGAACTCTAATTTACAATCTAATCATCACGTTCAAGAAGTCAAGTAAGTGAACCATGTTTCCACAAGTTTTACGTAAGTAGTTTATAAAGAAAAACAAATAAATACGATAGACCTTTATAAAAGTTATAGAAAAATGTACTGCGTTATAAAATAATAGAAAAAAGTTTCTTTCGCGATAAATAAGTATTTACGTAGAATATTGCATGCCTCAAGTACAAAAAACGCATAGACGGAAATAAATGTAAAGAGTAGCACGCATTTCGTTAATTATAAATATTTTTTAGAATTTATTTTTAACTTAATGCTTTTATTTGCACTGATGTTTACATTCTCAGGACACTTATTTATTTCGAAAATCGTGAAAGCATATTTTTGCGATAAAGAATTTTTGCCAATTAAAAATCCTCGTGAAATTGAAAAAAATCGTAAATTATATTTGCAATGCAGTTCGTTTATTATTTATATTATTACGAGAATGTATTGTCTGATTTCGAAGTAGATCACAGAATAAATTTGGATACCGTACTCGTAAGTATTAAACATAACTTTGACCGCAAATAAATTGCAAAATGTTTTTCCTAAGAAAGTATGAATGTCTACAAAATTGTTTCTTATTCACGTTTTCAATTTACCATAAACATAATTCCTTATTGCACCGTGAGAATACTTCTCGTTGTTAATATTTTTATGTTGAGTAAATATGTATTTCGTCACTGCTCGATGATTATTTACTTCAAAATAATGAATACCCATACACTTTCAAAGAAATCTATCCGAATGAACGAAGCCTCCTATCAAGTATACATTATTTTGAAATAAATCTGCACTGCGGAAGCATTGCAATAAATATCCATGAAAACGCACACGTCTCAATGCACCAGCAAACGCCAAAAAAGAAAATCGAAGCTCCGCTTTTATCATGCTAAAATCGTACATAATCGTACAACCGTACTAGCAATCCAGTACTTGTCCACTGTCCCCAACGTAAGCCAAAACAGTTGCTCCTCCATTGTTAACTCACCACCATCCCTCCGATGATTTCAGACCCGATGAGCGAAGCCCTGGAGATGTTCGACATGTACGACCTGGTGACGCCGGTCCTCGCCGATCAGCTCCAGGTCGAGATGGACGAGGAGGAGGAGGCCGCACTGGCTGCCAACGACCCCAAGCACCCGAACGTCTGTCTTCGCTGTGGAAAATCCTACAAGCACTCGTCCCATCTCATACAGCACGAGAAGTACGAGTGTGACAAGCCGCCGCGCTTCGGTTGCTTCTACTGCTCTTATCGCAGCAAGCGCAAGACCGATATTCGGCGACACATTCGGATCAGGCACCAGGACAAGGACTTCAGGTACAACGTCCAGCCTGACTAAAAGCGTCCTCGGGGCTATGCTTCCCGACGTTCTCCCGCTTTGCACTCGTTTCACCGCGCTTCTTTGTCTGCGAATCCTCATTGTACGGTGCGTCTCGCCTCGCGAGTCTTAATTGGTGTGATTAATGATCGATTTCGTCCTAGCGATTCGTACGTATAGTATGGAATATTCATCGACACCTATCGATAATACCAAGGAGGCAAATAAGATTTTTAAATCAATTACTTGCGTTGCTCACGTTAATTGCTTGCGTTTGCGTGACTGCTTGGGTGTGTATGTGTACGCGCGCGCACGGCGATGCGAAGACAGGATCTTACGAATCTTACGAATCTTACGAATCTTACGAATCTTACGAATCTTACGAATCTTACGAATCTTACGAATCTTACGAATCTGAAAAGTGTGGCAAGTGGTGCTTTGATGCACTGGACGAATGAAAGCAATTCCGGCGGAAAAGAACGAGCTAACTTAAATGATAATTTCTTTAAGGGTGTCCATCGAATAGTTTGTTATTAAAAACTGTGTTTTTAATGTTTTTACTGACGTTACGTAAGTTTTTCTTTACTACGAGGGCTACGTTTTTTAACGATAAACTGTTTAGTTGTTTCCACGGTTATTTTTTTAAAGTTCCATTCCTTTTATAGAAATTCTTAAACTATACTATTTATCACTAGGTCGATCAATTCGTGATTAGGTCTATAGAGATTAACCTTTAAAAATATACGCGTATATGTGGCACATAAATCGTTTAATACAATTAAATGGAAGACTTTCGTGTTTCATGTACTCGATCGCTTCTCTACTATTAGAATACATTAGAATTTATGAAAATATATGCTAATCCATGCAGGGAGAATATATTTCTCAAGAAATGGAATATTTCTTTCCCTTTAATTTCTAACTTTATAATTTCAACGGTGCAATTTCGCATGACCAAATTACTAATTTTGAATATCGGTAACATCATTATGAATTCAAAAATTAAGTTACAAATTAAATTTAGTGGCGCTATACCAAAAGAACCGGCTGAAATTTCGTCAAAGTACGTATCACGAATATATAGTTATTCTATCTGTGTCTACGTCCTCAAAGAATGATATTATGTAAGAAATAAAAATTCTTTAGGAGAAATATTACTGCTTAAAAATTACTGCATTTAGAATATAACCATGAACTGTGTGAATATCATAAATAACTAGAATAGCGTTTAAAGTTGATCGTGAAAAGGTTGTAATAAATTTCCAGTAGAAGCTCGTAATTGTTCCAGATACGAAGCGAAACCTTAATGAGTACGTATATTATGTGTATCAAAATTATTTATCACATTCAAGCGCTGATGTTCCTATACTGCTTTTTAAAAATCCGTTTCGCTTATCTGCATTATATTCGATATTACACGTCCGAAGCTACGTATCGTCCTAAGCCACAATATTTAATTCTACTGGAAGACTTAATTCACGTTTATTTAAAATATTGAAAGATAAATTAAATTTTTATCCGTCTTCACTACATTTCCTAAGTTTATTTCAGGCCGTGCACTATTAATTGTTCTAACTAAGTGTAATAATTAATATGCACGTTTTTCATGTACAAAATAAGAGAACGTGTAAAAAACCCAGAATGGCAATTCAATTATTTCAAGGGTTCAATAGTTCGTAAAAATGTATATAATACATGTATGCACAAGCGTCTGTATGCAAAATATTCTATACACTAATGTTGTACATGGATGTCAGTGGACAACAATAAACTTATTTCATATTTCAAATTGTATTTATATTAATTTTGAAATTATTTACCCGCTTATGTATTGTACGAGTTTTTTTAAATTATATGTGTACGCATTTGTTGAAATATATTATATATTTGTATTATTTTTTTTTATTATCCGGACAATATTACAGCCAATTACTACTTTATTGAAAAATACTTGCATCAAGTGACTTTAGAAAATAAATTCCACTTTATCAATTATGCTTTTATCGTATCAGTTTTTTATACCATACATAATTATAAAAAATTTATCGAATTAAAATAATTAGTATTATTTATTGTTTTTATTAAAAAAGAAATAATATATTTATCATTATAAAAGCCGGATAGCAACGAAATTCCAAGGGCATTGAAAAACATTTTATTAAAAGAAGTAGTTTTAATAATTTTCATAGCATTTTTATGTATTTTTAAATTGTGCTTGTTTAATTTAAGATAGCCGTATTTAATTTTTATAATTTTCGATGACACTTAGCAAATATAATTCTTTTATTAATGCAAAGAAATCGACTGATTTAGGTATAAATTTATTTCTAAAATTATGTTGTATATGTTTTAGGTCTGTCTGCGGAAGAATAATTAATGATAATGAAAATTAGTAACTAGTTGGATATTGGAATTCGCAGCTTCATCTCCACTCTCTACAATTCTTAAATTCGACTTAAATTCATCTTCATTTGAAAGTTATATTTTTTAACTGAACTTTCAGAATTTCGTTTAAACTGAAATATTCTTTATTTTTTATTTTTCAGGTTGTTATAGGAAATGTGTGCTCTTACGAGATGCTTTACATACACACCTAAGAGACAAAATTTGCCAATATGAATGAGAGTATTCGCTATAATCTTGATAGATGCAGTTAAGGTAGAGGTTGCACAAGATATACGGTTGCTCTATGCCAAACAAAAATGTGATGCATTTACTTCTTTTTTAGGATCAACGCTGCCTGCATTAATACCTGCATCGATACCGTAATTAGGTATTTGTAAATTTTTTGCGTATGTGTGGGTGCGTGTGTGCAACTTATACACGTAACTATAAATTTTATTTGTAATGTTTCAGTTGTAAATTAATTCTAGAAAAAGGTATCCTGGTGTTTTTCCAAATTTACAAGCCATCAGAATGAATCTAATGTTAATGATCTAGAACTAAGTCAATAGTTTACACGAAAATCAAGTTTTGCTTCAAAAATGAGATAGAGAATAAAAAAATTAAACAGACACACTTGTATGATTGAATATCAATAATGACAAAGCAAAAATGAACAATGACATACCGGTAAATAATTGCACAATAACAACAACAGTTTATTTAACTTTTTCAAAATTATTCTCAGTTAAAAAGCTCGTAATGGCGAGATAAAATTAATGATAAACAACGCCGATCAAGTAACTTTTCAATTACGCTGGATTTCCATCTCTAAAATCTTTTGGAGAAATTAAATTAACGACGCTACTAATGAGCCAATTCAATTTGTGTGTTTCAGAGTACGATCCATGGATAATACAAAAGTACGAGATACCGCAAATTCCATTAACAACGTCAACTACAACGGCTAGTAATACAAGTTACGACAACGTTTGCATTGATTGTGACAAGTCGTATAAACATTGGGGTAACCTCTTGCGCCATCAAAAGTACGAATGTTCGAAACCACCTCGTTTTGGTTGCTACTATTGTACGTATCGCAGTAAACGCAAGGACGATATCAGGAAGCACATCGATCACCGACATCCAAACGAGTGCTTTAACTATACCGAAGCCTTCAACGTCGAATAAATATTAATAAAAATCAGTAATATTATTTAGATAGATTATTAAGCTTAAAAGACTTTATGTACTTGTTCAAGTATGTTTCAGCATAGAAAAAAATGTCAAATTACGAAAAATAATAATACAGTCCATAAGAAAGAGAACCGTTTGATATTAAGGGACTTCTGAAGAATTGATTGAATAAACGAATGAATGAATAGATTGAAATTATATTCTAGTAGAAATGCATAACGTCCAATTTTTTCATGCATTTAATGTAAGTTAAGGTATATCTGTGTGAGAGATATACCTTCATTATGAATGATAAAGATACATGATGCAAATAGTTAATATCTTTTTAAGAAGTTTTTAGAAGTTTTCAGTCCGTTTAATTATTTACCGAAGAGAATCATCATGTAAATTTGTACCCACGTGTATAATAAAATATAAAAACTCATTGTGATGAGAACTATGCACACATTTTATTCTTACGACGTTTGTACATTGAAGATTGAATTTTATTTAGTAGAAAATGAATCTCTTCAGAGGAGAAAAATTTTAAATATTGAGCCCTGAGGTATTTTTTCTTTCAATGTATTGATATTTTCTACTGCATCAACACTAGAGAATATTAGCAGTAGTATTAGAAAAGACTTATTTACAAAAAATTAATTTTATTTAACTTAAAAGTTAGTTTCTTTTATTTTTATTGTAAAATAACTAAAAAGAAATCGCATATTAAACTTAGTTACTTGTATACGTAAATGAACTTTTAATACGAGATGAATAGTTAGCATTAAAAAATCTGTGTAATACGAGAATGATTATTTTTTATTGAATTAGTAAAATGTACATAAGTGACATTCTTCACCTCGAATATTTAAACGTTCTCATGTACTTTCTGTAAGAAAATTAATACGATTATTTTGTAATATACGTGTACTAATTCTAAAAGGTGATATGTATAATAATAAATCTATATTTATAAAATTTCAAAATTTTGAAATTTTGAAATCAAAGAATTATGTATTCGTGTAT
The DNA here is from genome assembly GCA_018907045.1 of Wiebesia pumilae. Lineage (NCBI taxonomy): Eukaryota > Metazoa > Arthropoda > Insecta > Hymenoptera > Agaonidae > Wiebesia > Wiebesia pumilae. Next base: position 6,738,323 of record JACCHZ010000022.1, read on the forward strand.
ATTTATTACGAATAATTGATTAGTATTACACTTTAAATAAATATAATTCAGGATCAACGAGTTGAATTTACTTCCTTGTTATATTATGATTTGATTATTATTTATATTGAATTAGTCCTCGTAGAAGTAACTTATTCTTTATCGTGAAATCAAATATAAGTACGCTAATATTAATTATTTAGTTTTATTTAGTTTTAACGTATGAGCTGTGATTTCCTACGACTTCCAGTGTGTTTAAATTTTTTCGGTACTTAACAGTCGAAAACGTCGATAGCTTATTCTTTGTTTTAAAAAAATTTGAAACCAAATTACAAAATTAAACTCTGAGCGTATCGACCGTTCTTACTGTTCTTATTCCCCTTTTGTTCAAATGAGCTCAGAAGCCACTCCAGAAAATCCTCGAGTGCAGGAAATTGAAACACTGAGCTCTGTATCGGTTCATCGTACACTGCTTTCCCTTATTCGCACACTAATTCTAATATTACGTGATATATTATTAGAATTAAATTTGTTATTGCGTTGAACGCGAAATGTCTCGTGAAGCAACAAACGCGGCTCGTCGAACTGATACAGTACAGAATAAATAATAAAGCAGCGCACTTATAGCTTAGCATCGTTCATTCATCATCAGGTTTATCAATGGCTTTGTTGGTAATGATCTGTTAACCGTATACTTCGCTTTGATGCGTTTCAGGGTACGGTTTCGTATTGCTGCAGAATTTCGAGATGCCACGAGTTCCAATGAATACAACGACAACCTACAGCACGAGCCACGACAACGTTTGCATCGACTGTGGCAAGTCGTACAAGCAGTGGGGTAACCTAATGCGCCACCAAAATTACGAGTGTGGCATAGAGCCGCGTTTCAGGTGTCATTATTGTCCTCATCGAAGTAAGCGCAAAAGCCACATGGAGACGCACATACTACTTCGCCACAAAAACAAGAGCGTCATGTTTCACGTGAATCCAGAATCTTAGACCAGTTGGCTTTGTTCTTGTGTTCCGCGGGGATGTTCTGGGAAGTTTTAGTGCAGCGAATTTTGTTAGACTTCTTTTATTAACGTAACCGAGCGCGTAACGGACACTCTTGTTGATTAGAAATATATTATTTTCAGTACTGGTAAGGGGAAATACGTTCTAAAACTATTATGATTGAAATTACCGACATTCATGAAACGACCGCCATTTTCCGTGGAAATATTTCTTTTTAAAAATAACTCTTATCTTTCGTTTAAAAAAAAAAATAAAAAAAAAAAAAAAATAAAAAAATAAAATGAAGTTTTTGTCTTCGCTTAACACTAAGCAGGGACATAATGCTTTAAAGATAATTGCGTATTCAGGTATAAAGGAATTTACAGTATGAAATTAGGAATGAAATGATACATGTGCATATAAGGAATCGAGACTTTATTAAATGAATATTTGACAAGTTATAGAGAACACTTTATTATTGTTCGAGTTTACTAGCATAATAATGTATGTCGGAAGCCTTCAACTAAATTCATTATCAAAAATGTATAATTTCATAATTATCTAAGCATTCATTCACTTCTCCTAATTTGAATACTTTATAGATATGTAATAATTATGGTTATGATTGTATATTGTTTTTTAAAGTATGCCAAAAATGATATAATACTTCATTTTACAAATCAGTAATCCTACACTTGTGATTTCCTTATGTATGATTGAATAAAAATTGAGTACTTAAAAAATGGGAATTATTTTTTCATTTCCTTATATTTAGGTCAATATTTAGGTTAAGCATATAGTATTTTCAGTTTTTCACAAAAAGATTATTTTATCGATTATTTTATGCATTGACATTTATTTAAATTTACCCAATCAATTATGTAGACTTTCCATTATCGATCCCATTCATGATTTATTACACATTACATATTACAGAATGACAAATGAAGCGGACAAATGGTCCACATTCATTTTAATGCACATATTCGTTCAGTCCATTTATTTTCATACTTTTTAACGAAATTGGGTAAAAAGTCATACATTTTCCTTGCGAGAAATGTATTAGAGAAATTTTTAGATACACATTGAAATGAAGAGGTTGCAATATTAATTTAATTTTTTTATAACAAAAAAATTTCGTTCGTAAAGTAAGATTCTTTCGCTCTTGTATGTAAGCGAACTTGATACAAAAGAAGAATCGTAAGTATATTTGATAGGAATGTCGTCCTGTGAGACTGCTAATCTTGCATTAAAGGATTAACTTTAAGAGTCAAAGAAATATATTTTATAGAAAGTACAAGATTCTGGTTCTGTAATATCTCTTAAAAATATATTTCTATATATCAGAAATTATACTTTTTGCGCATGACTGTAGTAATATTCTGTACTAATAAGAATTAATTTTTTTTAGATAATTTAATTGAAGATGCCATATCGTTAAAACCATTGAAAACGTATTTCATCGATGCAAACGTTGAGAATGTACCAAATTCATTCAAATGTTGCAAGACATCATATAATTTATTGCTAAAATTAGTTCCATATCAGGAAGGTAAGCCTTTTATCTCCGTATTTATAAGCTGAAAGTGTAACATTGTTCTAGCTCGTGTTCAAATTGAGCGATAGCGACGTTACTTTTCACGAAAACGCTATTAATTTCAAAGCTGCGAAGAATTGTTTGTAAACATCAACCAACGCCTGAACCAACATCTGAAAAAGGAAAAATATCATTTTCTCTTTTCAGACAACGCATGTTTCATCAACGTTGAGATTAAAAGAAAACGAAAGATGAGCAAAACAAAAAAAGAAGAAAACTCACGCTTACGCAATCGTACAAGTTTGACGCGTGCGTTGCAATTTCTATGCCGTTGAAAACAAGATAAATTTAGATGTAAAATTAGTATTGTATTTCGTTGCACAATTGTATAAATTAATAAATAAAAACGAACAGATATATTTGCCTACTAATTTTTATATTCCAAGCAAAATTTAGTTATTTAAAGTATCAATAGATCGAAAGTGTACAGTACATGTAAAAATGTTAGAAGATTTTATCCAATAGTTGAAAACGATTATCAGAAGAAAGGTAAAAATTCGAATTTTCTCACGTTTGAAAGTTTAAATCAAAGGCTTTATTAAATATAAAGGATGCAATTTTAATATAATTGCATTTTATGCCAAATATTTGACTGTGAACACAATTTCTTTATTTACGATCCACTTAGTTCACAGAATCATGGAAAACAGAATTTGTTTAAATTTAGGTATTTAAATTTATTTCGTTTCTTTAACGCGTGGACTCGTTGCGAAAAATACTCTTTTCGATGTGCAATAATATCATTAGAATAATTTTTGCAGAATGTGACAATTGACTTTTGAAAAGTAAGCGCTCCACTGTCTCCGACCCGTTTCGCTAGGCCTCAATGTTTAAACTTTATTATCTCTACGTATTCACCTTAACGTTAAGAGCATAGAAAAATTAGGCAATCACGTTTGTTAAAACATCGCTACTTCTTAAATCTCGCACCAAGCTCCTAGTAGCACTTAGTAATTCATTGTCACCTTTGAAAATATTTCAGGTTTTAACGACTTCGCTGGGACATGGTACAAGCCGCAGATGCCGCTACTGCACAATGGAACGTACAACAATTTCACTGGTACCGAGGAGGGTAGCAATAGTTGTCCACGTTGCGGCAAAACCTACATACATTCCAGACATCTGAAACGTCACATGAAGTACGAGTGCGACAATCCCCGACGATTCTGTTGCTCGTACTGTCCCCATCGCAGCAACCACAAGATCGATATGCAGAGGCACATTGTTAGACGTCACCAGGGAAAGAGCATCAAGTTCTATGTTCTCAAATGAGCTTCTTTCTACGTTTATTATGCTGCTTTTCGCCCCTTTTAGCTTATCTCTATTGATCGATCCGATGCTCTCGGTCGACTTAAGCTTTTCAAATATTCCCGATAAAAGAAAATGCGAGAACTGTTTGTTACATTGACTGACACTTTAAATGGCCTTCTTATATTCATTTAAGAGAGTTTCAAGCCAAAAGTGAGCACAACTGTTTGGTAAGAAATGTGAAGATTTATTTGAAATGGTTTGTAATCATTTCATTTAAGTACTCTTTTGCATAAAACGTACAAGATTTTTCTCGTACAATCACGAAAGTGTGATCATTTTAGCTAACGAAACTATATATAAAGCTTTCAGGAAAAAATGTAATAATAATAATAATAATAAAAAAAAAAAAAAAAAAAATATTTTAAATGCCGGTAAGAATTTCTTAGAAAACTATTACGAATAAAATATTATGTATTACAAGTAGTGATAATAAGCAATTGATAATGTAGTAGATAATTTGGATTTTATACTTAATTCATTGTCTAAAATATGTTGTTGCACGTTCTTGCAATCGCTGATATTACCGCAATTATTATCATAATTAATTTCACAAATAAATACGTAACTGAATTGTGAAAATGTACTATAAATATTGGTGTAATAAATTTACGTATTATTGATTATGCACGCTTTTACAGTGTGTGTGGGTGTGTGTGACGTTAAATGTGCCCGCGAATTAATTGAAATTTAATATTTTCATAATTTAGGCGTTTAAGTAGGATGAATTGAACTTGCCTACGCTGACGTATTGCTGAAGTTCACGAATATTTATAGTACAGCAAATTTTCAAATACCTCGAGTTTCTAAAAGAGTTCAATAAAATTAAATACCAAGTCATCAATTACTGCCAGAGTTAATTTAAGGTCTTTTATAATGTAATGATTCCATAAAGTTGGATAATTCAATGCTTATAATGTTTATAATCAAAAATATTCTTAGTTAATTTTCTGTGTGTCATACAATGTAGCTTGGTATAAATTTCGAATCCACGCTAATGGTAATTCCGTTTAAACTGTTGTGAAATATCAAGAATTTATGAACACGATACTTTTTTAAGTAATTTCCTAAAAGTACGAAATCCAGACTTATATTTATTCAATTCATGATATAATTTTTAAATTATTTCCGTGTGATTTCTGATTCATATAAATTTAATCATGTGATGTACATTGTTTCAAAAATACTAGTTAGTAATTTTGGGTTTACGAATATTTATTTGAAAATTATGTGAATTTGAGGATATAAATTCAACGAATGAACAATATATTTTCTTGCGATCCGCCATGCTTTATTGATATTAGTCGATTAAGTTCACAAGAAACGTTTAAAATTACTACGTTTAATTAACAAATGTATACTACATAAAAATTTTGTTGTAAAAAGAAGTTTGTGCTTTTTGTGAAAGTTTCATATTTTTATTCCATTAATATTTAATAAAAAGAAGTTTATCGTAAGTACGTAATTTTAATTGCTAAAATATCAAATAGCGACATTAAAAAAATGTTACAAGATGATCTGACAAAATGTTACGCATGTAAAGAGACCATCGACAAACAATAATAAATAATTCTTGTAAAAATCTCGAATTTAGCAGTTTCCTACTTTCACTTGCAGATTTTACGCGTGATGCGTGCGTAATTTATTTTTTATAGAATTAATTCATATTGCGAATAATTCCTACCTTTCTTATTTTATACACTTTATAATTTATAAAAATTTATTTACAAATAATTCAAAATAAACGTTTTTGACTGATCCTTAAAAAATCAGGTCTTTACAAATTTTCGATAGCAAACTCCATTCGTAAAAAAGTTTGATTTTTACCCTTTCTATATTTCTCTCTACTTATTTTGTCTTTTGTTTTCATTCTTACCCACCTAAAGAGAGTTTCATTTTTTCTTTACAGAACTTAATTCTTAAATACGACTTTACATTTAACTATGTTTGAAACATTTCTTCTTCAACTGTATTAACTCTTTCATTACTCGAATTTGTCGATATTTAATTATACGTACCACTATATTATTTTATTTTTTCTTCCTCCTTTACAAGATCTCTTCTTTCGCTGTAATAGAAATGCAATTACATTATCATTTCTTTCGATGGCATTAACTAATTATCACTTTGAGGAAATAGCACATGTTTAAATGTAACTAAAAGTATTTTTTAATTAGTTGTTTGTAATAAATGATTGGCGCCGGCCTTCTTTCAGGTAGCAAAGAGAACGTAAATTTACTTTTTTTCGATGGGTTTATTTGCTGCAAATAATCATGATAATTAAAAATAAATTTTATAAATTTTATAGCCAGATGTCACGGTGCATTCACTAGTACTTTTTATAATTTTACAATTCGCGTACATATAAAACGATAATCAATATTAAGTTATTTGTTTTGCAAATTATAGTTGGAAGTTGTAGCTAGAACTTGTGTGATGTGTAAAAATATTTTGATATTCTTAAAGAAAAATCGTTAGTTTACAAAATAAAATTACAAAGTTAGTTATAAAACTGATTGATATTTTTTATTTCAGATGGAATGAATATATTGGTAAAACAAGAGCACGATGATATCGGAGAATATGAAGATAACGTTAAGGCTACCTTTAAAAGTGAGTAGTTTACACATTCCAGAAAAGAAAAATTGAATATCCAATTATCAACTTACGTTAATATCCGTATGGAGTTCCTGTGTTTCCTGCTTTCTTTTTAGAAAAGAAATACCGTGTAAAAGTGAATTAAAAGTATCCTCGAATTGAGAATTATCGCAAAGAATGGATAGCGTCAGAAAAATATCTCATCATTAGTAATAAATATTGTCGATCAAGTATTTTGCTTATAAACTATACGGTGTAAGGAGTTGCGCTTAACTGTCGGACCGAAGATACTCGCTGCTCTTGCAGAAATCGTATCAACGAGGGACGTTTCGAAAGTGACAATTAACTTACACTAAACAACTAAGGTACGCCTGGCACATCGTCCATCGAAGGTTCGCTAAGGCAGTTAATCGTTCGCATTCGGTCCGATCATTTTGCAAGCTCGATTACGGGCTAAGAGTCGCATCTCGATGTCTTTATTTCGCACGACTCGTAGATCCGATCTCCGAAGAAGCAACCGATAGCTTAGGCTTTTCCACATCGTCGCAGAGTCCCGAGGAGATCGCGGAGGTGGAGCTGCGTTGCAAGGACTGCGAATTCCAGTCTTTGCAACGCAAAGCACAAGGCCAAGCAGAAGTACAACCTGACCACGCACAAGCTCACCTAAACGCGCACCAGCGAGTGAGAACTCGATCGCTGCACCTGGACTTGCGATTGACGCGAGTTAGGGGGAGGGGACACCCGATGTCGCTGTAAATTAGTTCTCAGTCTTGTAGAGAGAATCAAGTGTAATATGGATTGTAATAAATATAATGACTAGATAAATGAAGCTCAGATACGTCGAAATACATTTTACTCTTGGAAATCGATAAATGCCACGAAAAACGCAAGTGTTAATTCTCGTAAATTCACGAAAGTTACAAGAGAAATGTTTTATTCTCTAGTCATTTATACAAAGAGCACGAAATTGACGTTTCACTATTGCCTTTGTTTTATATATATATATATATATATATATATATATATATATATATATATATATATATATATATATAAGTTATAAAGAAGGAGAATATTACCACACTAGTTTTTGTTTCAGGCGAGTGACTTTCTATTTGGTTAGCTGAACACGTATAATTCGTCTTATAAGTTCGCGAGTCGATTCGTTTTAATATTACGTCTGATCGTCAGTTTTTTACAAATACCGATAGACTAAGCTTAGGAAAAACACGTTGGATAACCAATTTTTTTTACTACAACTGGTGTTATGTTTTTAGAAAAATGTTTGCAGATTTTGATTTTATTTCTTTGTGACATGGATGGTGGAATAAAAAAAATGTACAAGTAGAAAATTCGTATTCTCGTGACTACTAATCAAGCATTAATAAAGCAATGAACTATGTGCTTATTTACTTTTGATCTACTGTATGCTGACAATTCAATAACGAATGATTCTTATCGATAATGGTACTGTGCCTGAAAAAATACACGTTTTCTGAAATAACGCTCGGATAAAACAGTTTATGACTAATTTCGTAATAAAATATTGATATTTGCATGCAATTAATGATTACATTTTTATAATATTCTTATTTAATAATAAACCATTTGTGCTCTCGGTTGTATCGAGGATCATGATTCTTTATATCTTTAAGTGAATAATACGATAGCTATAACTCAATAACGTAAATAAATGTCAATTTACATATTGAGCGATTTCATTTCGTTATTACAGTCGTAATTTTATCGAATGTGGAATTTAGCATTAATTAATATTAATTTTTTCAGATGCTGAGTCAATATCGCACATTTACGTACGAGGTGATAATAATTCATATTTTATAACCGGAGATGTAAATTACGAACAAAATCAAATTTTTTTCGGTGAGTATACTTTTGACTGATTGGGAAAACTCGAAACTAATGTTAAAATGTGTTCTAGATCCGCCACCGATTGAAAATCACAAATGTCCTAAATGTGGTAAATGTTACAAGAACAAAAATACGATGCAAACTCATTATCGGCAATCTTGTGGAAATCCGCGCAATTTGTACTGTGAATATTGCGAGTACACGTGCAAAAGGAAGTATAGTTTAAGGTGTCACGTGGAAAATCGACATATTAGGAAATAGATAAGTGACTGAATTTTAGGAAAATAATTTTATATTTTTGAAAAAATTCTGAAAGCACTCACGTAAGACTAAAAAATCAGATATTTTGAAGTTTAATAAGCTTTCATATCGATGGTTACGATAGACACTTGTAGGTGTTATCAGCCGTAATAAAAGTGTTCCTCTATTTATCAAAATATAAGTTTCTGCTTTTACAGCAATAATTCGATGCTCGATCTTTTACGTGGATCGTCAGAACCGTGTAACTCTGCTGTTACTTTTCAAGATTCGCCTTTTATCCTGTCGGTTAATGCTTGGGGTTTCCATATCTACACCCAATGACACATTTTCCTCGATAGCCTCATTACTAGGCATACCTAGGCATACCTAGGCATACCTAGGCATAACTTTTACACGTTTGTGCTACATGTTTCATTCGATCGAATTCATACGATTGAAGTCAATATCTTACAGTCGCTCAGTCGAAGATATTTTGCAAGAGAAACATGCTTGTCAATTTGTCTCTAAGTCTAGAATGCAACTTTGTATGCAACTTTTATATATTTAAAACAATGAGCGAGGCTCGTATAATATTTATAAATACGAAGGTCGAACGTGTGTCCGTGCGACCTCAAACGGATTTAAGTTGAATCGCTCGGGTGCAGCAAATTGGCTGTACAAATTGGATTATTTCATTAAAAAAATATGTAAAATTAGTCGGCACACTCGCGCTATTAAAATAAATATTTAATAATAATTCAATCAATGTCATTTTTTGCACGCGTTCCCCAAATAAAAGAAATAACTACTAATTAATTATAACAAATATAATGAGTTTTTTAAATAAATTTTAATGTAATCATTTAAAAAGATTGAGCGAACATCCAAAGCGATTGATATAAATATTCTGAAATCTATTTTCAAAAGAATATTCGTGCTTGTAAAAATGTAAAATACAGCTGTGCGCTTTCTAGGTTTATACGCTCTAAGCCTATGCTAAAGTTTCGATACACCAATTCACGGAGTTCAACACACGGCCGAATCGAAGTTGTGTGAGTTGCATGTGCGCCGAGCGACGAGCGAACGAGCGAACGAGCGAATAAAAGTGGGGGAAGAGAAAACCGTTACGTCGTACGGATCTTCTCGTTGTCGTCGTCGCGGTCGTCGTGGTCGTCGTCGTCTTTGTCGTCTTTGTCGTCTTTGTCGTCTTTCTTGTCTTTGTCGTCTTTCTTGTATCGGTTTTACGTTATGATACATGTGAGCCATCATCTCTGCTTCAATCATGTCAGCCTTTTATTACTATCGCCGTCCATCATTTTTCGTTCAAATGTAGTTCACGCCTATGATTATTCTGCTTGAGCAATCATTTTGTCGAAGGCTCTGCGAATGCATTACTCTTTATACGTGTACATTTATGAGTGAAGTAAGTGCGAAAAAGGTTAGGAACTAACCTAACGATAAACAAGCATGCGTTTGTTTACGTGTGAAGTGGTCGAGGGATTCTGTGAACCCTCGAGATAAGAATTACGGGTGAAGTTACGTTTGTGATAATGTGATCATCCAGTGTTTGCTTTCGTTGTGTCCGTGAACGTAGTTTTCCGGTTAAAGATGTACATGCCACACTGTGTAAAATCCACATTAACTATAAACAAATTTTCAAAATGTTCATATAGAAAGACGTTTCTTTTGTGAAAATAATGTATGATGTGTGATGTTAATGTTGTCATGAATCTTACGAAAAAGTATCAAGTAAAAATCATTATTTAATTACTTTTTAAATTACATTTAATTCTTACATGAATTTTCTTATCTTACCGATATAAGTTTCTCATACATTGTGAATAAAATTTCAATTTCACCCTAGTACCTTAAAATATTTAGCAATTTAAAGTAAATTATTAATTAATAATATGACAGTTTATTCATATAATTTATATTCGTAAAGTAAAGTATTGAGCAGTAATTTCATATCAATGGCTATTACAGTCGTTTTACCAATATATTTTATTTTTTATAAAATATATTCTTTAAAAAAACAAAGATAAACTTAGTTAATAATAGAAATTTTGAAGAAAATGTGAAGAAGTATTTATGATTTATGTGCAAAAAACAAGCGATTTACCGAACAAGCATAGTTTACTGAAAATCTGAAACCCTACAATCTAATATATCCGAAAGCTCCGACTATAATATGGTGATGTAAGTTAATTTTCTTATTTACCTTTTAAGTTAATCTTTCTCTTCATATAAATATACAAATTATATTGTTTTATACTGAAAATTAATGTAATAAATCTATCAGTGTTGTTTTAATGAATTATTGTGAAGTATATAATAAGATATTTAACTTGATGTAAACTAACGTGAAAGTTGCTTTTTTAATGTGTTATTTAATGTATTAAGTGCTAATTTATTTTAATTGGTGTCACTCAATTAAAACATTGCACAAAAATAAATGTTGTAAATATTTTGTAAACACAGCTTCAAATATAGATTTACTAAAGATTTACTAATTAATACTTCCACGATATTTCTATCTCTTGCGGTAGTAGCTGATGTATTAATTAATTTATACCAACGTATTAACCAAGTTTTGGTTGAATTTTTTTTTGTAATAGCGAAAATTGATTTATTTCTGTTTTTCATTTCAATTGAATGTACGTAACGATAATTTATTACGATGCATGCCAATGAAAACTCGAAAATTATCTGCAAAATATTTGAATGTAAAATAAGACGATGCAGAAGAAAACAGATTTAATATAACTATAGTGTTAATGAACTGATTAGTATCAATTAACAAAAATATTTATCTACATTGATATTTTTTTAATATTTATAACTACTAATTAAACTTCAGTGTTATAAAACTATTGCAAAGAGTGATTTATTCATTTACACTGAGTTTTTTGTTTAATTATTTAGATAACTTGGATATTGCTTGTAGTATTTTGATCACTTAATTATCAATTTAAAAAATGCCCTTTATTTTATCATATTTCTTAGATATTATGTAAAAATAAATAGTAACTAAAGTTATAAATAAAGTCGAGCTCGAAAATAGTGTGAAATATAATGGAATAAATATAAAAATTATAGATAGTTTAGCTGGTATAAAATAAAATTACAAAGTAAATATGTAAATAAATAAGTAAATGTAAAATTAGGAATTAAATATTGTTTAAGTTGCGTTGTTAAATGTAATGTGCTACTATTATTACCCGTGTTTGGGATAATGTTTCTGCAAGCATGTAATATTTGCAAATTCTAGACGTAATCGAAATTCTTTTCATATCATTAAGAAAGATATGTTTGATATTTTTCACAAGAGCAAAGGGTAGAATACACAAGTTCATATAATTTAATACAATCACGTATTAGCATGTTGAAAAAGGAATATCTAGTTTCAATCATTACCTAATTTTATTTTTTGCGTGGATTTAAGCTGCAATTAAAAATTGAATACATTTTATTTGGGTAACTCAATTTATGGGAACATGTAAATCTCTCGATACTGGAATAAAAGTTAAAAGATCTCGTAGAAATCGCCATCGAAATACGAATGCTCGATCATAAATCAAACTATGACATGCGTCTGTAGAAATGTCAATGCAAAATATGCGATCGCCACCTTATGCCTGAAACGCTATATTATACTGTCTTATTTGCGCGCCAATTGTTACCGCTAGATCACCTGTAAGAAAAAACTTTGAAGAAAGTTTTTCTTCAAAGTTTCAACCAGAAAACAGGTAATTATTGCTCAGGGGAACAAATTTTGCGGGGGCTTCTAACAAGCGAATTAATCAATAACGTAAATAAAAGTTTCTTGATTGACGATCTTTTATATTCATATTTTTATTTTTTATTCCTCGTGTTTTTTTGATTAAATTTTTAACCTACACTATCGTATAATATAATAGCAATTTCTCATGCTTTTTTTCTCCTAAAAGAATGCAAGAATTAATAATTTATAATATGTTTTCAATTTGAAAATGTAATTAAAGTATTACACAGTTCTTTGTATTGTTTGGCCTTGATTTACAATCAGTATATAAATAAAATTTATTGGAGTGTCATGAAGCTTTATTTAGACCTTGAAAATAAAGAATATAGAAATTTAGAGTGCGCATAATTTTCAAATATATTTGAAATAATATAAACATGTACTGATCAGTGGTGAATTATATATTTTTAATATTTTCAATCGATTGTATTAAAGATAGTTTAATATTAAAGATAATGTGCACCTTACGATTAACTGATTGACGAATGCATCTGTCCTTTTTTGAGTAAATTTAGCGATCAAAAATTCCGAAAGATTTATCGTGATTAAATTATTAACACTGAATGCATTGAGTGTTGCAAACATCGGAAGAATATAGACAGCGTGCTTATGTGCAGTGAATTATTATGATATTATTATGATAATACATGTAAAATTTAGTTGCAAAAAACTTAAACGTTACATGCGAGTGCAGAAGAAGATGCGCAAAATCTAGAAGCTACGGCAAGTCTAATCACACCTCAGAAATAGAAGGATTTACTATATGCAACGCCTTATGCAACACTATAATAGCAGAGTTAATCTTTTATTGTATCAACTCTGGCTTTCAAACAAGATATTTTAATTGGTTGCGTAGGCGCATACGCGAAAAACATAAGAAGATCGGCAAGGTATATACGTTAATTTTATGCTTAATATACGACTGTTGAATTCTGTACGGTAAATAAGTGGTCAAAAGTCGAGACTTCTGACTCGTGTTGCTAGTGAATATACAGAATTATTCTGGATATTTTTTCAAGGACAGTTTTGTCTATAGATATTGAACTGAGCAACTTTCACTGCTTATATGGGCTGAATCGTCGCTTGAGATAAGTTCTTATTTTTGAGAAGAAAAAGAAGAGAGAGAAGAGTTGAGCGACATTATTGAGTAATTGGTTTACTGGAAATAATCAAATTAAAATGTTAAGTGGGAAAAAACTGAAGCTTTTTTTGCAAATAGTTGTGTAACTACATTTTGTGAACTTTAAAGTGTGACAAAAATATTTGCGTTTCATTCCATTTGCTAACATTTGTTATCCGATTTCTTCATCTTATGTTTTACGGATAAGAAAACTGTAACCGCGGATCTGCTTTGCTCTACTGCATAATATAATGGACATTTGAAATTGGGAGAGAAAGACTATATTCCTATATATATTTGAAAATCATTTTATTATTTATGATCATTGTTAATTTCTACAAAGAATATGAATGGCTATTTTTTTCATTCTCCATGATTAATTATACAATTTCATACTTTATAATGATAACGATGCAATATTAATCAAGTGATCATTTACCTTGGTTATTCTTAGACCTAAAAAATTGATAAATAAAAAACCATTGTTATTTTAAGTCATTTGATGAAAACCCATTGTTTTATTGAATAATGTTATCCCACAATCAATTTCTTCTGTAATATAAATTAAATTTACTTACTAGCATAATTTAGTTCATTTTTGTTGTCCATCCAATAATAATTGATTTTCATTATTGTAAGAAAATTAGTAATTTAATATTGTTGTATTTCTTTGTAATTCTGAAAATTTGTTAATATATATTTGCAATTAAAACGTTATTCTTATTCAACAAGCTCGTAAAATGATAATGTATTTTTTCGTTTTTAAAATAGTTTGAATAAAATATCATAATGTCTCTTCAAAAGTTGTAGGTATACGTAGCTGAAATTAATAATATTAAATAAATTATTACACAACGCACTTGGCCAGAAATAAGTGCCACGTGTTCACCAATGATACAGTGTATTAACATTTTAGTCGGCGGAAGTACTGTATACGTAGACGTAATTCATCACTTTTTTCATTGTGACTCGATACTTAATTTGTTAAAATTTCTTTTCTACATATGTAACAGTGACTAGTAATTAATCTGATGACTATTTTTCAGTTGTATCATTGATTTACAGATAATTCTCTCGTCTCTAATTTTAAACTTTGCAAAGAATTTCGTAAGCTTTGATGTTTCAAACGATAGTCTTGATGATGATTTACCACCAAGATGCAACTTTATTATGTTCTTAGTATTTATGTAAAATCATCAAGATTGTTGCTGTTAATTTTGTTCCCACGTTTTAAAAATATTACATATTATACGTATATTGTGAGCATTGAAAATAACAAGAATTAAAATATGTACTTAATTTACGATGAAATTAATCTTTTGATTATTCATTATTACATATAGCGGAAGTTACAGCGTTCAACGATACCAACACGACATCAAGAAATAAAAAAAGGAACTAGAAGAGGAGGTAGATAAGGAAAGTTAAAAAAGAACTGTAAAGTGTTCGCTTTTCGGATAATCTTTTTTTTTTTTTTATTGTCTGTCGTTAATAAAAGGATGATCACTTTAACCAGTCGTTTTTATTTACGAATCCTTAAATTATATTTGGAGCAACAGAGTTGCCTCGAGTTTCTAGGTAGAAAAGTAATAAGCCTGAGCTTATACGTAATACATAGACTGCAAGAAAGACTACAATAAATTTCCATTGGCTTTATCGATGAATTTTTCTTTAAATTTCTGTATTTGTTTTATCGTAGCGCCTGTATAGAAAGCTTTCCAGTTTAAAGAAACTTGGTGAATTTCGTCTGTCAGTACAACAAGAAAACGCACAAGAAAAGATAATTACATTGGAAAAACCATGATAATATTAATGTATTAATGGCATACGCTATCTTATTTTAATTACAGATTCACTGTGACTAACGCGAAGTCGTAGTGTAACAATTATCCTTTGGTGTAACATCTCGATGTTTTTGATCTTTCTATTGTGTAAAGTCACCTAAATAAAGAATGTACCATGAAAATATATAATTTTCTTAATAACTATATTTTTAAACAATTAGAAAACTTTTACAATTTTAAATAAAAACAAATATCAGTAGTAAAAGGAAATACATTTTCTTGTACACCACTTAAAAAGTAGATAATTTATTATTATTGGATTCATCAATGTTTTTAGCTTAGTCTTATACATTTTTAAGTAGATAATTTTGGTTCATAACTAGCGGAATGAAAATTGTTGGTAGTTTTTCTCATTTTGCTATTCAAGCATGCAAATGATTTTATTGGGAAAACATAATGATTAATCATTGTGAAAAATAACTTTTATTTCAGGTGAACCTCTTAAGTCATCCGACGAAAAATCATTATGTGAACTCGAAAAGCGATCTATCGGTATGTATTAATTTTTTGTTTGAAAGAATTGCTATCCATCTGATTCAATATTTTATATATGTTTGGTTATATTATATATTCTGACTTGGGTATTTAATGTTTTATTTTAGATGAAAAACATCAAGAAACATTAGTAAAATTTAAGAAGAATGCGTCAGCTAAAAGATTCAGCTGTAAGTATAGTTTAATATTTTATATTAATGCTTACTGAAAATAAAGGAAAGAAATGAAGTTTCGATGATAATCAAATGTCTTTAAAACACATTGAGCAGGTCTGCTTATAGTTAAAAGCACTCAAATTGTGTACATTTAAAAAACTGGTGAGAAGTTTTTGAGCTTTTCTCAGAATGTGAAATGTTTGGTTATAGTGTAAAATATTCTTTAATTCATTGAAACCAGGTTTCGTGTCCAGCGAATTGAATTTCGGAAAAATCTAAATCTATAATTGGTAAATAATAATATTTAAAGTATCTTAATAAATTAAATAATACGTGTCATTATTTGGATTTTGGGCTTTACAAGAACACTAGATAGAATTAATTAGTATAAATTAGTAGAAACTTTCGAAAACCGGATTTCTCCTTTACTTTAAAGTAATTTCTTTGCAATTTTAAAAAAATTGCAAAAGTAAGGCATTCGTTATCATTTCAATGCAGACGTATTATTATCGAATGTTTCACTTACATTGTACTTTTTGAGATTGTTTTCAAAGATGCTTGACTTTTTAATATCCTAGCCTCGGATTTTGAATTGACTCCTTGCAGAATTTAATTTAATTGTCACGTAAAGAGAAAATGCGAAATAACCTTTGCAATAATTCCATTGTTTCACGGTAAAGCTCACTTTAGAGATAACGTACATTCGTTGTATAATTATAGAAGAAAACAACGGACTCATCGGTGTACGACCCTCTTCGTTTCTAATGTAATCGCCAATAAAATTCAATTCGTGCCAGTAGCTTCAGCAGATTTGATCAAAATGAGACTTTTGTTAGCCTTAGTTCCGTTGCTTTCGCGACGTATCATTGAATTTGAATGTCGTTTCTCTCTCTCTCTCTCTCTCTCTCTCTCTCTCTCTCTCTCTCTCTCTCTCTCTCTCTCTCAAGACTGAATAAATCATCGCGTGAATAATCCAATAGGTCCAGCGGAGCTGATCCTTTTGCACTGCCCGAAATGCAGCGAGTCGTCGACGAAACCGGCGCGCAAACGTGTGGGTAATTGCAAGCGCTGCAATTCGGCGTTACTGCTGCAGTGCTCCAAGTGTCGTAAGATATTCCGCAAGTACATAACGCTGTACTGCCACATAAAGGCAATTTGCGGCAACCGGAATGCCAAAGCCGAGGGAGCGGGTGACGACGGACGGATGGCGTGTAGCGAGTGCGCTACCAGGTTTTCCAGCTACGAGAACCTCAGACGCCACAAAAGACTGACTTGCAGGAAGCAGCCCGACTACAAGTGTTCATTGTGCCCCTTCGTCAGCAGGTACAAGGCCTCTCTTGAACAGCACGATCGCAGCCAGCATCGAAATCTCGCGACCGAAGACTTGCACAGGTGCGCCTGGTGTCGCAAAAACTTCAAACATGCCCAAACTCTTAAGCGCCATGAGATCTACAGTTGCGGCAAGGAGAAGGGATTCTTTTGCGGCCATTGCGACTACAAGTGTTATCTCAAGTATCAGCTAAAGAGCCACATGAGAACGAAGCACGAGGGGCTCTTTTATAACGGGGGATCGAGAAAATAATTCATGGATTCTTTAGAGTTGTCCTCGTTGACCAACCGGTCCGCATCCGCACGGAATATTTTCTTAGATCTTTATTATTTAACTAACGGTAGATTTTGTAAAAGAATTTAGCTTCGAGAACTTGTCACTTTAACCACTTTCAACTAGCAGCTAGTGAATTTATAGTAATTTATCGTAATTTATAGTAATTTATCGTAATTTATAGTAATTTATAGTAATTTATAGTAATTTATAGTAATTTATGGAGATCTTTGAAAGCAATATTAAAGCGCATGTATGAAATACATACATTGAAATACATACACGTACTTTGATAACTCTTACATCTTTAGACGTACTTATCCTAATTGTAATTTTATGTAGGATTGTGAAACTAGTTTTCACAAAATGTACTGCCAATTTTTATGTCATGCATAGCATGATGAATTACTGTTTTTTACACGATTTTTCTATATTTATTTAGATTAGGTAACTATAATTATACACTCATTTTGTACAAGCAGAACTTACATATGAATAAAGCCGAGTAAAAATTATTTTTCGACTAGAACGATCATTTTCAACTTAAAACCCTGTACTTTATAGAATGTTCGCTCGAACATGAGCGAACATTCAAATTATCATGGCAACATTTCTATTATACGAGGTACGCTCCAAGTTTCTTATACCTGGAACATCGCTTATACTTCATATTGAATCCTGTAAGTGTATAAAACCAAAAAATTTTTCCTATCGTTTTTGTATTAGAAATAATGTTGTTAATTTTATTACAGATTTATCGAGAAAAACATAGAATGAGAGCATCAGTACTTCTAATAAAAAATCTATTGCATTTCTATCGCTATGTACATGAAAGCGCAATTACGAAAACAAGAAATAAGAAGAGTAAGTTATTGGAAAGGTGGAAAATTGTGATTGGAACGTTGCGTTTGGATATTCTAATATTGGGTTCACTTAAAAGCATCTTTTCTTTTATAATGATCCATTAAAGTACTTTATTTTTCGCTTGAAAAATTGTATTTCTTTTCTAAAAGTTTCAATAATATGAAACTTTAATCATTTCTATTTCGTGAATGTACAAGTCAAAATTCTTAAAACGGATGGTCACACTTAATCAATGAGATATTGCCATATTACGCTACATGTATAATTAAAGAATGTGTAGTAATTAAAGGAGAGTTTTCATTTTGAAGAACATTGGAATATTTAAATAATTTTGATGTCCATAAACAGAACTAATATAAAAAATTATGTCTACCATAATAAATATTATATTATTTTAAGGATAATTAAGTTAATTAAGTTATATCTTCAACTGTAAACATTATTCATATACTTTTTATGTATACGTGAATTTTTTTTAAGAATAACTTTATTTGCAGTATCACAAGCTTATAAAGGAGAATAAAGATATAATGGAACGTTTATATAGTAGTGTGGAGAAAAAAACGATTTGTAAAATGTTAATGTTGCATTTTTAGCAGTAAATAATACTAATAAAGTTGAAGCAACGCCTGAAGTTAATCATTGTTATGAGCAACTGCATGTGTGAAAATATAATAGGATTTATGTTATTTAAATTATTATTATAAAAGTTACGCTTAAATATTAAAAAAATTAAAATTACGTACATTTTAGAATGTTTGCTAGATTATGAAATATTTTTCACTAGTACAATAAGAATTATTAATTTGAAAATAAAATATATATTTGTCAAATTGTACGTTTGTTAATATAATTTTATAAATAAGGATTAATTTCATTAATTCGTATTGAAGTAAATAAATAACAATAAACTAACTAATTCTCTTATATTAGCAAACAAAAAACAATTCTTTTTTAGGTTCCAATACCAAAAATCCACAACTGTAGTGGAAAGTATTAAATTTTTAAACAAGTTAAACTATTATATATATATATATATTTGTTAAAAATGTTATGAGTTATAAACAATTCTATTAATTTAATTGTAGCAAAATTTCATATAGTAACTGAATTTTGTGTAAAAGTTGAATATATGAATATTGTACGTGATTATTATTACGATTAATTTGCAAATGTTTGTGAATCCACCCTCGAATAATGATCACGTTAACATTTTATTTATGCACTCATACAAATCAATTATAATTTCAAATGTTTCAGATTTATTCGGTAATATGAAAAATTTGCCAGGGTTTAACATAGGCGTCATATGTATCAGATGATTCAATTAACATCGATGAAGATATTTCTTTGGATATATTATTGTTTAAGTTTTAAGATGTTTTGATTAAAATTAATTTTTCGAGTAATTTAAATTTAATTTAAATCAAGTAATTTAGTTTACTTGCATAAAAAGTTAGATAGCCGAAATACGGTAAAAAATCTTAGCTTTCCTAGATACTTGGTGTCCATTACGAATATATCGATATAAATACGCAAGTTTTATTAGATAAAAATATTTTTATATAAAAGTAGTTTTTTCAAATATGGATTAAATTGGCTCTAATTTTGTAAAATTCAACCATATTTTTGAGATAAGAATACCCAGTTGCTGTTAGACGGAAACATGTATACACTACGAAAAATCGTTGTTGCTGATATTGTTAAAGATGGTTGAGAACATTAATTTTTGAATAAAATTCATTCCAATTTTATAGGATTCGAAATAAATATACGCTTGTTAAATACCGCTGGAACGAATTTACAAAATTGTATTCGAATCATGTCTTATTGAATAACTACAAGTTAAAACGATAAAATTCAATTTTCGAATTCGCCACGTATACTTATTTTTAAATTAATTTTGTCAATCATCTTATGCAAAACATTTTTATCTGTATTTTCATTCGTTATGCTATCTTTAAAATTACAATTATTGAATTTAATTAAAAATCAATATATAAATGATATCGAATTATTGAATTATCCAAGGTAATATGGCTAAATACGAATTGAGTTCATTATTAGCCAAATGTTTGAGCCAAAGGTAATTAGAAGATGAGGTTACAAGTCACGAAGATAAGACGACCTTTAACGCATATTTGTGCAATAAATAAGGAAGTTAATTGGTTTTGCAAAGAAGTATTCTAGAAAATCTAGTTTTTAATTGTGCATGCAACAGTGCTATTACCAGCAGAAAGTACACTTTAATCGATAAGTTGTAGAACCAAGCAAACTTATAAGATCGTACTGATTGAAGCATGATCGTACATACGCCAACACAAGCGAAAATCGTCGGTCAGTTTGTAACGACTGCGTTCAGCCTCTAATTTATGAACGTACCGACTGCAATAAAACTCATCGAGAATGTCATTGCAAAATATAATTGAGACTTCATCTTCATAATTTACAGGAACTTAAAAAATCAAAGAACTCGCACGAGTGCATCATACCAGTGTATCATCGGCTCTTCAAAAATCACGTATGGATTCCAATGATTTCTACTCAAGCTACACCAAGTCCAACCTTTATAAGCACCTACAAGAGCTGCATAACAAAGAAGGCGAGCATCATCTCTGTTTCAAGTGCACTAAATCCTTCAGATCTAACTAAGATAAAACAAAGCAGACACGAAAGAATATTCCGTGACAAGTGATGCGCGTTTCGTGTGTGCCTTGAACGTACATGTGTTTCTCAAAGTTCCGGAATTTGACGATGAATAAGCAGCGGAAGCATCTCATTTTGTATCATCCAAACAAGCTTATGTGCAGAGTTTTTGAAAGAGAATCTCACGTATAACAAGATTTTGAGTAAGTACACGAATAGAGTTTTAACAAAAATTAGACTTTGAATATGTTATAATTTAACGAACAAGTGGGGTTATGAAATTTATTTTCGTTCGTAATTGCAATTATGACATGGTAGTTAATGTTTAATAGCGTAAATATGAGTTCAATTAAGTTGTGAAAACTCATAGAACGAAAGAAAGGCTCTAAGTGTTGATTTTGTGACACATTTTATGATTCAATGGAATTGAATAAAAAATATAAAAGTAAGGAATAAGGAATAGCTTAAGGAAAAACTTGTGTATTAATGAAGAGGAGTAGAATAAAGAGTTATATTTTTAATTAGTTCCAAAAAATATTAAATTCGAATAAATCAGGAAATAATGAGTTGTTTAATGATCTAATTTAATAAAAGTGTAGATATCGTACAGAATTAAAAGTAATCTAATATTTAGCGTTTCAAAAATATCATTCGTACAATTACCAGTGCAGTAATTGCTACTTATAGAAATATAATTGTATTTATTTATCTGTATTTGTATCATTTTACAGATTCATTTGTATATTGCGTACTAGTTTATAAGAACCGCATGAAAAAACTTTATTATTCCAATTTAAATGATTTAAATGAATAATTTAATATTGAGCAACTTTTATTTGAAAAATTAATTATATCGCTTATATTAATAATACAATACATTAACTAGATGACAAATTCATTTATTTGATTTCTCAACTTTTATTGAAATTGTAAAAGTTATTTAATTTATTCATTTTAATGGTAATAAAATAAAAACGTAGGAAAGAATTTACAATATATGGCTAATCGTGCTACATTTTTTATATAAACAATATAGATTTATAAAAATTATAAGTTTAAAAGTTTTGCAATGATCAAATTACTATTTATCTGATTTTTTAACAATTAATACTTCAATACAATAAACTATAAAAAACATGTAACTGAAGAAAGTATTTATTAATAATGATACAGAAATACGCATTGCAAAGCGAATCTTTCAAATACAAGTGAAACATTTAATATTAATTTTTGAATAAAAATCTTGATCCTTATGGATTATATCTACAATAAGAATGTTCATAATAAAATTGTACAAAATATAATGTTATTTTATTTATAAAATAGCGTTCAACTTTCGTTTATATAATGTTTCCAGTTTTAAAGTTTTTATATTAAATATATCAATTGTAATATCTGTTTGGAATAATAATTTTTTATATTCGCTATGTCAATGATTAAATTATTTCCATTTTTTTTTCTTATTTCTTATTTATTACACTAACTTGTTTTTTTTTTTTTTTTTTTGTATTTACAGTTGTGTATCAATGTTTTTCTTTTCGTGTTTAATTAATTATAACGTGCTTAGTTAAAAAATTTATCAAAATTTCTAATATTAATTTCACATCTATGTTTCAAACTTTTTCTTTAACTGCTGTTGAAAGAACTGAATCGTATCCGACCAAATGCTAAAAATATATACGATTGTGACGGTGAAATAAATTCATCAAGATCCAGGAGATATACTTACAACGTTCGTCTAATAAATCTTTAATCTAGTACAAATACTGCGCTCTGATAATATAATGATATTAAATACATGTACATGATTATTCAATGTATAAATATCTTTATAGAGATATTTTGTGTCTTATATTAGATACTTAGTATTTCGAAAACTTCGTATCGATGTGCTTTTTATTCAAAAATCAATTTAATTTGTGTGCGGTGATATCGTATACAAATTACGTATCATGATTCCTATATTTATTAAGAAAGATAATTTTTGAAATTTTGGAAGTAAAAGAATGACGTTTCTCATTTTATACACTACGAAATTAATTCCAATTATACTGTAATACTGTATGCTGAAACGATCAAATTTCCCAAAAATGATTTATTCAAATTATTTAAGATATTTCATCCAAATTTTACGGATTAAAATGTTAAATGCTACGTTACTTTATATATTATTATAAGAATTGATATATTTTACATTAATGAACAATTAAATACAAAGTTGACTGTCGATGAAAGAAAAGTGTAAAGTAAGCTAATAAGTACATATTTATTGTTGATGCAAGAATCATTGAAATCAATAGATATAAAAAAAAGTGAATTATTAATTAATTTGAATCCGTTGTATACATTTTTTCTAATTGTTCAGAATTTAGAGATTTATTACAGATCCAAATGATGAATCTGGCTTTATTTCACATGGTAAGTAAAATATTTTTGTTCACAATTATAAAAACAGCAAAACATTTGAAAAATACCAAATTTATTGCAGATAGCCTTGTACAAGTGAAAGTTGCAACAAATAAAGTAAAATAGTAATAGTCATTTGAATAAAAAAAGTTAATCCAAAGGAAAGGATTTGAAAGAACCTTCGCCAGGTAAAAGTATATTTAATACTATATCTGTTAGAATAAGAAAGCTGAGTGTGGTGTTGAAAATAAAAGTTGACTAAAAAAGTTGATGTATATATTATATTAATGTATATAATAAAATGGAAACGAATATTTCTTGTGAATGTTCAATATAGAGATAATGAAAACGTACATACGTATTATTTGCTTCTACATTAAGACATGAAAGTTTAATTAGCTGTTTAAAACTTTATTATATCTATAATCATTTTTATGTGAATATTTTATGAAACAAATTTTTTTTTGTTTCGAGTACAGTTAATAAGATGTGCAGGAGTATAAATCTTAGCGTAGAATATCGTATTGGAGAAATTACAATATATGGAGAAATTACAATACCTTTATACGAGGATAATATTTGTACTTTAACATGTTTAAGAGTTCAAAAATTTAAAAATTTAAATTATAATGCCCATACTGAAATTTTGATACCTTTACCAAATGTAATTGTAACGCGTTTACTATACTGTACGAATATTTACATATGTAAAAGTGATTTTTTCGTTATTTATGATGAAGCTACAATTGTACTAAATTAAGAGTTGTATAAATAACAGTCAAAATTTATGTTTCAATACTGTTTTCAAAAAATTCATCTCAATATCTGTATGTGAACAGATTAGCAACGATTTCAAAATTTGAACATTTTTAAACTCTAAATCTTATAATTGAATTATATTTTCAATGAATTTTCACTGTTACGTGTATAAATAAATGCAAATACCCGTATTTCAGGCTACGATTACGACATGATGATAATTCGAAACAGAAACACATCTGAATACATAACTCAGCAAGAATATTCATCGCAAAAACTAAACACCTGATTCGATCACCGGATCAGAAAATTTAATTGCCTTTTTTTCTAGACTCCTTCCAATGGGAGAATATTTTTCTCTCACTGAAAGTACGTAACGGTACTAACAAAATTAAACGATAGTTTAATTAGTTTATTTAATAAATTATTTAATAGTCTAGCAATAAATGAAATAATACAATAATTATACTCGTAACGTAACTGTAAAAGAAATTCTTCTTTACAAATCATATAAAAAATTTGTGTTCGTTTTTTAAACTAGGAAATTAAAATTTGATTGATTGTTAAATGTGCCGTAGGTAGAGATTTTTGTTCACAATATAATAAAGTACAAAATGAAGTGTTCTATTTTGAATTGCATTTAACATTCGTACGCATAATTTTCACACTTGGAATTAGTGAATATTATCACGAAATAATGTATAATAAACCACAAATATGCAACTTACTACTCGAAGATATTAAAAATCTGTGAAATATCTTCCAGTGCACCTGAAAATTAAATTAGTTACTGTTTCGAATTGGTGTCACGTGCGTATCGTAAATATACTCATGGATTCTATTTAATATAAATACATGTATCATTTTCTAATTTATTTTGTTTCAATTGCAACTGTATATTGTTATATATGATTTCACATACAGCCAGATAACATTTTTTACACACATTTACAGTGTTTAAAAGTGTGCACTTGTATTCGACTGGAGACAGACTAATTAATCATCCGTATTTCTAAATACTTACAAACAGCCTTGCAGATTCATGTGCAAACACATTTTATCATAAAAAATTGCACCGTGATATAAGTTTCCGTCTTTTATGGATACTAATACACGTTCTTTTGTTCATAGCAAGCGTTAACAATAAGAGAAAGCGCAATCGTTCGGACGTACGAGCTTCAACAACGCATAACACTTGCTTCGTGAATCATGCCTTGTAGATAGGCGTGTAATCCACGGACAACGTACCTGCGAATTTTGTGGCAACGCTTAGAAACGCAAGCTAAGCCCAAAGAAGCATCAAGGGGTTGACTGCAAGCTCATCTAGACGGACGCGTGGAGTCCCGACAGGATAATAACCAGTTTTACTGCCCGAAGTGACCAGCCGACCGAAGAAGCGCGATCGATCACGTGTAAACAGAGGATAATAGAACAACGGACGCATAGCTTTAAATTAAACAGGCTGCTTTGAATATTTCGATGAAAGATTTACATGTTGTTGTAAGGAAATCTTACGAAGATTGTATTAATGTCTATTGATTGTATTTTTTTTTTTTTTTAGATTTTGACATTTGTAGCGTAAATTGATTATTCATCGAAGTTAAACCATCTTACGTGTTGTAAAGTCTAATTTAAATTAAATTCAATTAAAAATTTACTTAAAATAGAAATGAGTGACGTGTTTCTTTAATGTTGGAAAATATGCTTGAATAAGTTAACGAAAAATTTCGCATAATTTGCTAAACAAAGAGTTCAAGGAGAGCAAACGTTGTTTTCCTATTCATTATTTGGTTTGATTAAAATCAATTAATTTCTTATTTCTAAGGATGATTATTAATGTTTACAGTTGCTTAAGATGTGGAGCGAAATTTCACAGGTGCATTAGAACATTCTACTGCATAACCGAAGACTATATACTTATGTAATTTGAATTGTTTAAATATATTAAAAAGAAAACACGCGAATGAATATGTTCGTTGAAAAGAATGAACTAAAAAAGAAAGTAAATAGTAAAGACTTATTAATATTGTGGCATAATTCTAGGTGAGTGATGGAATAAGACATCGGGTGCTATTTTTCCAGCAAAAAATTAAATTAGAAGTAAAGCGAAAAATAGATAAGATATAAATATTTCTCTGATGAATTACTAAATTAATTACTAGCCTATTACTTACAGTTTATTTTGTAAAAATACAATGATTTATATATAAAAACTATTTGTTGATTATGTTAATTGACAATGTATTAATTACAATAAAAGCGTATATTCTCATTTATTCCTTAATTTCAATCATTAAAAAATATATTTCAATATAATTAAATTATAATACATTTGTAATTGAATAAAATAGGTCAAAAAAATTTTGTAATTTTTTTTGTAACCACATAATTGCTGAATAAAGTTCATTAATTTATAACCGTTTTTTTATAATAAATGATTCAGATAGAGTATTGCTATTTATATTGTTTTTTTTTTTTTTTTCGTTTCGTATTATTTACTTCTTTCAATATGAATTATGATTGTATTTGATATATTTTGTAAATTTTTTCCAGTCATTTTATTTCACTGGTGTTGGTTTCATGTATAAAAG
Organism: Wiebesia pumilae; assembly: GCA_018907045.1. Lineage (NCBI taxonomy): Eukaryota > Metazoa > Arthropoda > Insecta > Hymenoptera > Agaonidae > Wiebesia > Wiebesia pumilae. Next base: position 6,765,177 of record JACCHZ010000022.1, read on the forward strand.
TAATTAGTATCTACGCATTATTTTGCACGTTTTAGATTTTAATTTTCTTATTCACTGCAGATCTTTAATTACGTTTACGCCAATATTTCTTCCTTTTTATTCATATTATTATTATAATTATTATTATTATTTTTTTTTTTTTATTAATTTATTCATTATTTTCGAATTAATGGTTCTGAATTATTTTGACCTCCTCAATTTTGCTATTCACGAAGGAAAATTTATCGACGAATACTGTATTTTCTAGTGCAACTTGTATAATATGACTTGCGCATAAGTACAAGTGATAATGCGATATCGTTATCGGTAAATATATAAGTAAACATTGTAGATCGGTTAAAATAATTATACGTACTTGCTCGCGTATTCGCGAGCCTGGATATACGTGAACGTTGAAAGTATATTCTGCGATTATTAAAAGAATCCTTTAAAAATCCAAATGAGCTATTTTTACAAAAGCGATTTTACAAAAAGCTCCGTTTCTCGAATAATCTCTTCAATGTTTACTCAGTGATCCGTTGCCGAAATTCGAACAATTCGTAGGAGATAATATATTAAGAGAATTTATCGATAACTTATCTTGCATAATGAAGTGGAAATGTAATTTGTAATTTGTAATTTCGTTTGATTTTTTCGTATTCAGTATTAATTTGTATCGACTTACGAATCTCCTACGCGAATGAGCAGTTTTTCTTAATAGGGAAGCATCGTCGTAAGGTCAGGATTGAAATTTTGTTGTTAAGAAAGGCCGCTTCATTTATCGAACAATAATAGCAGGAAGGTACTTCCCTGGAATTCGTCGATTTCCTCGAATATTGCACGTTAAATATCGCTCGAAAGATCCCTGTAAAAAGCGAATGAAACGTCCGCTAGAAAATGCAGTCTTGGTCCAAATAAATTTACCTCGCGAATCCCTCGAACGCTGCGATCGCGCGCAGTCGCCTCACGATAGAACACAAACAACCACCTGCTTATTTGTTTACAGGCAAATCCAGCCACCTGAGCATGATTTCCCTCCTGCGTCGCAACTTTAAGCAGTTCGCGAAGAAGCCTCGACCGCTGACGCGCAGCCGCAGCGACCAGCACCAGCAGCAGCTCCAGTTGCGCGGTCGCCTTGGCCTGGAGATCGAGCGCGTCGACGAGGAGGAAGCGTCATCGTCGCGGGACAGCCTCATTTTCCCCGCGTCCCTCGGCCTCGTCTCCCGGCATCACCTCGAGCAGCATCAGCAGCAGATCCGCCAGCTGAAGGAGGCGGCCTCCGCGGCGGCTGTCGCTGGCCAGGAGCCGAGCCAGCAACGGGAGTTCCGCTGCAGGTTCTGCGGTAAAGGTTACAGGTGGAAGAGCACCATGAGGAGGCACGAGAGCCTCGAGTGCGGCGACAAACCGCCGTCCTTTCAATGCCCTCAGTGTCCTTACAAGGCCAGGCAGAGGGGCAACTTGACGGTGCACTTCAAGCGACACCATCAGACCGCCTGATCGTCCACGAGAGCTAAAACGTAACCTAATCTCTGAATTTCTCGGATGAGATAATTGCAATTCTCGTAATACGCTGGAACAGAGTTTAGGGATGCACTCGCTCTTCTAACAGTAGGCGTGCGACTTCTCGTGCCGAGGAATTTAGAGTACGACTCGGTGAAATACTGAATTACCGATTAATCTAGCTTTTAAAGTGGGAAGCCCAATTTTGGAAAGGCGGTAAATTAAAATTAGAGTGATTGTTCCGACTCAAGATGGCTCAGTGGTACAGTAGATCACAATACAGTATCCTTGCGCACCATGTTTTGTGTATGTACACGATCTCACACACGCATGTCCGTAGTTCGCAGTCTTTTCCAAGCAGTTAAGTTACACCAATTCATATATTATTAATGTAAAATCATTTATCCGACATGTTTTAATTTAATCAGCAAACACGTAATGAACTTGAAGAGATTTGGCTAAGTTATCCAATGATGTTACGGCTGTTGCTAGTGACTTTACCTTAGAGTCTGAAGTCACTCTAATTAATATAGAAAAATACATTCCTGAAGCAGTTCAAGTTCGCTTTAGTACAAGTGAAGTTCTATTCTAAAATATATAGAAAGCGTGAATAATCTAATATGAATACGCTTATTAGCTTCTTCGAAGTAAAATTCCATTCCAAGCAGACTGAGCAGATCGTTATTAATTTACACAAACTCAAGACAGAATTTCCACTCTGACGGAAGAGAATTTTTATCTTTTGTAAAGAATGAATGCAGTTTTTAACGACAAGTGAAACGCTTACTACTCACAGTAATGATTTTTCACGCATCAGAAGCATACTCAATATTTTACTTTCATGATTTATTTATAAAACCTCGACTATTTTTTCACATAAACTGAAATCCATTATTCTTTTGTGAACTTTTGCGAACATTATTTCTTTCAAGTGTTTTGATGCAAGAGTCAGCACTGAATTTTATATATATTTAACAAGTAACTTACGAGTTGAAAATGGGAAATACATGATTTTTATTTTAAATTACATAGAAATACTGAAAGTACGCACAAAGTGGAGGTGTTTATTCATATTCTTCTACTCATTTGTATTATAATAGGTATTTCGAGGAATTAGCAGTTTTACACTTTTATTATTAAAATAAAACGTACACTTAAGTTCTTGAGTACTCTAAGATTTTTATTTTATTTTATTTTATTTTATTTTATTTTATTTTACGACAACGGGTATTTAATAAAGAAGAATATTTCTCGTTTATTAAGAAGAGAAGTAAAGGGTTTCGGTGGTGTGGTTACTTTGATGGCATACTCATCTTTTTAATTTAAAACTTCAATTAAAATACCTGTAATTCATTGTATTGAATCGTTAAGATACTTAATTTATTCCTACCAATTTTCATCTAGTTTTATCAATTAATACTTAGTTGTTACTGGAGTTTACTTTAAGATTAGGCTACTGTCGAGTTCGTCGGAAAATTTAAATCCAGCAATTTATGACTTTTATCTACAATAACTACATATTTAAAGTTCTTTCATCAATAGACGCGAATCTATAGTTTGAACCATATAAATTTATAGCACGTTCTAGAGCGTACGTTCGCCTTAATACATTTGTTATTAGTACCTAATAATTCAAAAATGCACATGCGGGTAATGTGGCACACACGATAATTAACGTACTAAGCGTATGAATATTACAAATCTAATTTATAAATCTTTATAGTTATATTTTTTATCTTCTTTAATCGCTTTTTAATTAAACAAGAATTTAATTAAATAATCATTTGTTTTGTCTTAAAATATCGATCGAAATTCTAAAAAATGTTCTTTTAAGTACAATTAAACATAATAATTAGTTTATCACTTCATATATTTGAAATAAAAATGAGCTGAATCAGTTGACTGGCGCAGAGTGTTTTTATACGCTGCAGATATTTCATAGAATGATCATTACAAATTCTTCATTGAGAAAATAATATTATAATTAGAAAGTATATATAAATTTCAAAAAATGTTTTAAAATATAGTAGATATAGCTGTCCAGTATTTTGTATATAGTTACGAATTATTGTAGTAGTCGTTCATAAGGCATTGAGTGATAATACTTAAGTGCGCTTCCATAGTTATATTGTCTTCATAAAACTATATATTTTTGTAAGAATAGCTGTTAAGTGAAGAAATTTCGTAAAAACTACTTCTGTAATTCAGGAAATCTGTCTTTTTATGTATTAGAAGCTCTCTTCGATTACTAAATTTAAAAACTCTTTAAAAACTCGAAAAAAAAAATAATGAACATTTTTTGAAAATTAATTTTCAATCTTAAAAAATTATAGTCACAATTCTGATGCAAGTTCCATGTTTTTAAATAATCATTAAAAGAACTTATTAGATTTATATTGAATTTAATGGATCGGAGTGAAATCTTGAAAATTATTAAATTTGATCTTATTTTTATAAAATATTCGGAATGTATAATTTGTATTTCATAAATACCATGAAAGACTTCTTTTATTTTTTGGACTTACTACAATAAGAAATGCTTACAATATTGAATTTCGATTCTTTATTACAAAATGAGTTAAAATCAATTACTGCATCGTTTTGCTATAATTATGAAATTCTCGTTAAATTGTATTCTGAGTTTTTCATTTTATATTTTACATTCGGTGCTGAATATAATATTATAGCAAATTTAAGTGTACACATTGTGGTAATATTTATTATATCATTTTTTACAATTTATATAGAAAGAATCCTTATTTATAAATACGAAAACAGTTTGTTCAAATAAGATGCTTTCTATTATTTAATGAATTTAAATAATATTGATGTATTTGTGAAATTAATACAAACATTTCGGATACGATCGTTAAAATTTCGATGAAAATCAGTTAAAAAAATTGTAATTAATACACTTCAAGAAGTGATAATCATAAATGAAAAAAAAAAAAAAAATATTTCAATAGGGTCTTAATTTCGAAATGCCAAATTATTTTTAAAAAAATATATGCAAAAGCCGTTGTACTTCTAATTTATCTATGAAAATAGTAGATAATGAACGTAAATTATATTTACTCACAAACAAGTTAGAAAATCAATATCTAAAGTATTTGCGCTTTTAAAATAAAACAGATAATGTATTTAAATATTTTAAATCTAATGATAATCATGTATCCCAATGTTATAATGTTCTTATGGGAAAAAAAGAATATATTGTTATTCTTTGATTGAAATTTAATTATGAGAATTTATTGAATGAATTAAAATTCTATTTCGATAATATGTAGAAATACAATTAAATGGATTAAAAATGAAAAAATATTAAAAAATTGTACAAATCAAGGTTCATCAAAAATTGTATATTTTTTACTCGAAATGTCAAAGGCGCACAATGAATTTTTTATTTTAATTAATTTACAAAGTATTGTCAAGAATCATAGATCATAGGATATTTTTTAAAGTATTCTTTACATCGATACAAATATTTACTGCGCAGAATATGATTTTTATAATTATTATTAGCTTTAGGTTTTTATCTTTAGTTGAATTTTACGTTTTACGTAGGCATTCACTTTGTATTTTTAGCGATAACCAAGTTTTCCATTCAAGCATTCCGTCGTTTGATTGTCGATTGTACTTACAACATCTAAATTTATGTTTACTTTAATATTAAAATATGATAGTCGTAGAGATCTTCACTTATTTAAGAATTTTTGTTATTATAATCCATGTACCATAGATTAGAATAAATTATGAGTTTTGATTTTTATTATTTTAAGCGCTATTTAGGTTTTGAGGGTGAATGGTATTGTTACAAGGTATTTTTGTAATTGTTATTTAAGGCTATTTAAGGTCACAGTTTATATTAAGAGAAAGCGTATCCAATCACAGATAATTATACGCATCCAAACAAGAGTTTTCTATTTTGTACTTGTGAAAATAGTAGTTTTTTTACCAAACTGTGTACAAGGTACTTAAATATTAAATATTTATAATACACAAAATTCGATTTCTTTATTTAAAAACCTGCATCAAATGTATAATAATTTATAATTAATGTGTACTTCAATTTTTTTTCTAACATTTGATTATCATATTTTATACATGAAATATTGCCGTCCTAACATTAAATATTTTTTTAGGTGCTCCTGTCAAAAAGATGCGAATTTCACTTGTACACGTCAGATTGCCGAATATTAAAGAAAATCCAACAAATTGTTTATTGTATTTTATTTCTAAATATACTACAATTAAATATTATTTTTTTTAATAAAATAAAATAAAGTATTTTTATCTCTTTATTAATAATAATTTTTGTATCGTTAATTTATATTGAATTATTGCCATTATTTATTTAATTTTACATTATGCAGTACTTAATTTTTATGCAAATACATTTTTTTACAGTGTTTTACGTTTATTAGATAATTGTTTATCTGGTAAATTATTGTAACACTCGATTATCAATCTATGCAATCTATAGTTTATTTTGCTTCTCATGCATTTTTACTTGTGTGGAATGTACAGTTCTTCTCCAGCGCTTCCAAGCAATAATATTCAATAATGAAAAATTCTTCGTTATGCATAACGAAGAAATTATGATAATCTACTTTAAAATATAAGAAACCCTCCACTCAAACACATAAAATGTAGATGCTTATTTATAAAATTGTTGTGATTTCATGTTTATTATTTAGTTTTTAAATATTCATTTAAATTATTGTACTACTACGAGTTGCGAATGTATTATTTATATACTTTAATAAAATGAAATTATTACCTATTAAGTATAATAGTTTTCGACTGAATACAATTAGGATTTTAACGAATATCGTTTGAAAGAAAGGATTTTTTAAATCAATACTTAATGCATACTAATTTTTTTCATACGACTAGTCTAATGTTTTATTGAAATGATATAGAAAAATTTGAAATTCAAGTTCGTTTATGTTTTAAGTAAAATCGAATAAATGGAAATAGATATATGTAAAATGTGTAATGCATAACAGAACGTAAAATGTATGTCAATTCTATAGTGCGGAAAGTACGAGAACAGTATGTCACTTTGGATCTATTGTCTGTATTTTCTAAAGAAAATATTGATCTGTAATAAGAAACTTGTGTTTAAATTTTTCTTTAATCTTGTTATTATCTAATACTATTCTTCGTCTGATTTAAAATTGTAGCTGTACTTTAATCCACTCTATTTTAATTTCTGTTTTTAAGATATCTCTTTGAAAGTTTGTAAGGTAGTTTACTCGATACGACACTTATCTCTTTTCACACTTAAAAAGCTTTTGCCATCAAAAAGAATGACGGGACGCTGTCCACTCAAAAAGAAATCCAATTTTTATCCCATCCCTCTTGAACCTAGAATGTATATTATGAAAATTAACCTCAGTCTGTTTGTTCCAGTGGAAAATTTGAATCTTGTGGATATGCAACATTCAGTTTCGTATTGGCCATCTTGGTGCGTACCGTCAGTCGTTTGGTGCAATTCAATAGATGTCAACAAGGATAGCAATACGAATTCTTCAAACTCAAAGGATTTCATCTGCCCGGATTGTGGTAGAATTTACAAATTGAAGAGTAGTCTAAGAAATCACCGGAAATGGGAATGTGGCAAAGAACCACAGTTTCAATGTCCCTTTTGTCCCTATAAGGCTAAACAAAAGATGCATGTGTCAAGACACATCGAACGCGTCCACAAGGATAAAAGTGATTGCAAGTAGTTGGGCACTTCGGAAATTTTTTTTATTTTGCCTATATCTCACCCTCTTTTAGCCTCTTTTAATTCCAATTATCTTTCACCTATAAGATACATAAGAATTCGCTGCAACTTAATGTTTCTGTCCTCAAAAAATCTTGAATAATGTTTTTGTCAACAAGAAAAGGTATTTTTAATGATGTAGGGAGGAAAATATACTTTTTAACAAACATAACATGAAAATATACTGTGGAATCAGTATTTATAATATTATAGTTGTTTTAAGTAGTTTCCATGATTTTTACTTTACATACAATTTTTCACATTTACTTCATTCCATTTTAATACAGTATTTCATTATTCTGTAAGTTGAACAACTTAATTACTTACGAATATTTTATAAATAAGTTAAACTGGCTCATTTTATTTCATTCCGTTTTTATTCTTTTCTTTCACTTTATTATTGTGACGTACTTCTCCAGTTTTAAAAAAATAAGTTGAAATAGAAGAAAAAAAAAAACAAAATTCGCAGGTATAGAAAAGAATTCTTTTAAAGTGTTTTTTTTTTCTAATCTGTACATAAAATTTATTTAACCACGCAGAGTTAAAATGTACATAAACACATTTAAAACGATAATTTAATTACTTTAAACACAATAAAATTCTTAGCAAAGATTTTACTTCGGCAACATGTGATAATACGTGCAACAGTTGCGTATCCTATTAAAATTTGTATGCTTACATATGTGAAATCAATCAGATCCAAATATTCCTATAAAGTATAGAGATTATAAAGTAATAAATATTATTACTTTTAATGCATGTTGCGTAACTTATTTTAAAATTATGTCTTCAAGAAACAACACTAAATAAATATTTTAAAGTAATGAATTAATTTCTGCGTTTGAAATTTAAAACACAGTTTTATAAAACAATTAAACAACATTAGATTTATTAGTCAAGAGTTTTGTTCGCAAAAATGTTCTTTTTATAATTTGAAAACAAATTTAGGCATTAAAATTATTTTTTAATAAATTTTTATGGTAAAAACATAATTTTTATTTGTATCCAATGTGATTAATTTTTGAAACTGTATAGCATTCTTTTTCAAATAATTATTTATACAAAATTTACTTTATTTGTTAACGTAGACGAAATTTTAATAATTTTTTTGATAAACACTATAGTATACACCGTAAATTTGATTAGAGAATTCACCGTGAATAATTTTAACGTAACTACATTTCATATAAAGTACAATTGTAGCATAAACATTATTTAAGATATTTTTTTATTTCATTTTTTTATATATTCTGAAAAAATATATATTACACGTTATACGTTACAGTTTTCAATAATTCAGAAGACTCCCAAATTAATTATATTATTTGAGGCCATATAAAATGAAAATTAGGATACTGAGTATTTACAATAAAAAATCTAAAATTACTTATATTATACTTTATAAATTATGAATGCATGTAACGTATGCATGTTGTGTACTTTATAGATACGTCGGTGGAACATCAGATACAAATACGTATACATAAAATGCATTTATAAGATATATTGTAAACTCTAGGAACCGCCTAACTTACCAAATTTATATATATATATATATATATATATGAAGATATTAATTGTTTTTAATTGTTCATTGGATTTTATTGAATCGGTAAACCTTTTTTATACATTAACTATACTAATTTTTTAAATTACAATAAAATTAGAAGAATTTATTTTCAAATTTTAGAGCATAATTGTAGTATGTATTAAATATGGTTACAAGAAACTAAATTATGATATTTTAGATTAAGATTTAGTCATATTGTATATTACTTTTAAAATTGGGTTTCAGTAAACTCACTGAATTTTATAAAATTGTGAGTTGAATATTAGCTTTCTACAAATTCTTTTTTTATAACAATAAAAGAATTTAAAATATTCTGGACGTGATATAAAATATAGTCGAAGTATTTACAATAAACAAATATTTTTGAAGAAAAAATAAAAATAAAATAAATATTCTAAACATATATTAAAACATCGAAATTCAAAGTTTAAAAAACAGGATTCAAAATGTACATTGTACAATAAAGCTTGTATCGATTATTTTTTATTTAAAAAATATTTATTAAATTTTGTTAAGATTTATTTTAATAATCTTATAAGATATTCAAAGGATGTACGGATTAATAAGCTTCTAAAGTGATGAATTTAAATTTAAGAACAGTAATCTAGAAATATCTTTCTTTTTTTTGTGCATTTGTAGTTTTAAAATTTTTTAATATTCATAAAAATTTTTAATTCGAATTTTTTTACTTTTTCTAATAGAATTAGAATTTCTAAATTAAATATGGGAACAAATTTGGTAATTCCTTAATAAGATATATACATATACATATACATATATATATGTATATATATATATATATATATATATATCTTTATAACTATACAACAGTTATAGTATTTTTAACAAAGTAGAATGATTATAAATAAATATTAGCTGTGATAATTTAACAAAATGAATTTATAGTAAAGACTAAAAGAGGCAAATGATACGTATTTCTAAAAGAGAAATAAGCGCTCGTAAATATGTTACAGCTACATTCTTTTGCATAATTTTTATTATTTTTAATAATAAAAATTTATAAGCATTTTTGAGTCTGTGTGCATTTCCTACATGGAAAATTATCTTTTTTAGTTATAGAATGGATTTTAACATGTCACGTGCCTTATGAAAGATGTTGTAGTTAATCAGCTTGAAATAATTTGAATAAAAAGAAAACTATAAATTATTTTCAGATTACAAATTTAATAAAAACTTTAAATATATTTTTAGAAACAAATATAAACTTATACATTTTAAATGTACCCTTAAATATATCATTTTCAATACGAGAATTATTAATTTATTTTATAAATAATGGTTCATTATGTTCACATTGCGGAAATTTGATATTGATATAATTAATAATTAAGGGTTTTTTTCTTTGTTTCCTAAAAATTCTGTATATCCGATTTTCCGTAAAAACTGTTAAATTATAGGAATTTAGTATAGAAATTAAAACCTAAAACTCTTTACAATTCTGTGGAATTTCAAAGAAAATTTATTAATGATATCGTTCATCTATAAATAACATTATTTAATTGCTTTAATTTGCTAATATTTTTTCCTTAAAAGAATCAATATGTACGTGTGCTATAGCGGTAGAATATAAAAAAAAATACATTTTCCGTACAGAAACTCATCACAAGTTATGAGAATTGAAGTAATTTCATAGATGTGTGTGCAGTAAGAGTATGAGTTACATTTAGGAAACTTCATTTACGAAACAGTAGATTAGCTTGAGTGTCAACGTATGAGTGATTTTCATCCAAAATTAATAACGTGCGTACAAATCATATGAATCCGCAACGTTTGTGGTTTATTTAATCGTACAGGTCTACAATATTCCGAAAACATTCCGTTTCTCATACTTGTTTTCCCACATGGCGTGAGGATCAAATGTGAGGATAATAACGAAGAATAATTCTCACTATAATAGGGCTTTTCTACTAAGTATACAATTTTCTAGAATATGATTTTAACCGAAAGTTGTGCACTTTACAATAGATACTTCTTTTCCAAAGAAAAACTGTTATTATGATAATACACGAATAACAAATTATTGCGATGAAAATGATGTTAAGCGCAGATAAATAGTTTTATATCTAATTATAAAGTAACATAACGTCTGACTACTATAATTTTTGCGTTTTGCCTCGCATTACTTACTACTATTGCTATTCAGTTTTATTCCAGATGCTAAACAGTTCCCTACAGTTTTAGAAAGAGTCTGAAAATGTGATGTTGCTTCTCCCTATTATGTTCCTGTACTTAATATCAATAGAATGCAGTAGACCTTTACACGCATATATTTTTTTATACTTTTTATGAACCTACTCAATACCACATAAGAGATTATTTTTTAAATCGTCGCGCCATATATTATGTTTATTCTTCATAGCGATTTAAATTTCAGTTAATTATATTGCTTACGACAATGCATAAAATGATAATTTTATACATACAAAAATCTTTAGTTTTTAATAAGTTTTATAATAGCTGTCTTATGAATTATAACTATAATCTTATTATTTCTTAGGTTCAATATCATTGATTCATGTTCTTAATTAAGAACATCTATGTGCATAAATACTAAGTTCTTGTCTAATACCGAATACGTTTGTTAGGCTTTGTAGAATATCTTTTGTGTTGTTCGGGAATTCAATAGAAACTTCATTAATTGTAAATAATATTATAAGTATGTATTATAGCAGAATTATTTGTAAGGAAAAGATAAATTTTGTAAAAGTTGTATTTGAAGTGAATAAACATGTAATGCAACATATATATTAAATCGATCAATTAGTTTCAACCTTTTACATCTATAAGCTCACTATGTATTGTAATATTTTCAAATATAAAAGAACAAAATTTTTAAGAAAAATATTTTATTTTAGGTGAAAGGATTAGAGAAGAAGAAATGATGAAAGATAAAACACGACTTTCCAATAAAGACAACATATTCTAAGCAATGATAAATTTATCGGATATACACCTTTTCTCTGAAGAAAATTCATGTCAAATATTTGCTTTTTGTTCATTCTCTAACGTGATTTTCTTATGTGTCTACATACTTGAAAATTCGCATTTTTTGAATAATTAAACTAAGTGAAAAAAAGGAAAAGGTAGGATAAACATGTTTTAGAGAAACATTAAATTATTATTTTGAAATAATTGTTTAGCTAAAATTTAAAATATACCTTATCATCTTGTACATATAAGTTTTAATTCAAAACAAAATCACTTTTTTACAAACAGTTTCACCTATTGAAGTGCATAATATATTACATACATTATATTATGTAAATGGTAAATTATGCTTTGTAAACTATACGTATGTAAATTATGTAAGATCTATTGAAGATTAAATGAAACAAAAAATTGGAGTGCAGTACTTTCTACGACTAGAAGGAAGAGAGAGAAAAATTATACTGGATTCTCCTGCGTGTAACTAATTTGCTTGTAATGTAATAAATACACTTGAACACTTGTATATTAACTATAATAAAAAGATCTATTTATTATTGTTTATTTAAAATGTTGATTTTTTAAAAATATTTTCAGGCAACCTTATTTGTTTATCGTCGTTTATAATTTGCAATTGAAATATAAAAGTTTGACGGTGCAATTGCAAAACCATGTAAAGATAGAGAATGAACAATATTTTTATACTGTTCAACGATTGATTGCATAGAATAAGAAAATTTATCGTAGCATAATTTCTTTTTAATGGAATCTGGCTTGTTATACTTATAGAATGTGTACACAAGCACAAATTAAATTAACTTAAGATCCTAAAGTATTTATAGGCTTGAGTGTGAATGAAATATTTGAAAGTAGTTGCAAAAGAAGTACTAATAGCTACTGAGTTAGAATGGTATCTGTGCATAATTATTAGAGAATCCAAACGAGTACAATACAAAATCAAGATATAAAATTCACATTAGCTGTAGCTATAATTATAATGTAAAAGCTTTTATCTTATCCGATGAGCTTCTCTTAAGATTCTTAATATTATTTGTTTATTATTATATATTATATATTATGGTTCGTTAGATTTTCTATTTATTTACGTAATAACATTGTAGATGAGTAGAAATCGTTCAAAATTGACATCATTGATTATGCGCATTGGATAATTATTATTTTACAAAGATAAGTAAATTGTAGCTTTTTACTATAGAAATATTATTTTTAGATTGTTCATATACTGACACGTAAATGATGTAACGTACGGTACAGGATTTCGTGTTATGATTATGATACGAGGACGACTCGAAGAAAGAAACGTATCGGCAAGTGGATGGTCTCATTTTCATATTGAATACGATTAAAGCCAAAGACCATTTTTCCGAGTCTCTGTCCATGATGTCTTTGCCCTTAATAATACGCAACGACATTGTAATGTCGTAATTATGCAATAATAAAACTTAAATTACAGATAAAGTTATGGGTATTAATTAAGACCAATTTTCACCGATAATTTTAAATGCTTAATAAAAGTATACACAATTTTTATTAAACTATAAATAATTAAAAAGTTTATAAACGTTATTGGTAAGTGAATACGAATTATTCGAGGATCTACAAGTATAGTAGTATATTTTATGGTACTATTAGCTTATCATTGCTTATTTAACTCATCCTATTTTTCTATTACATGTTATGTTATAAATTTAAAGCTTTTTATTAACTAAAATTCTAATGCACATGACATTTTCGCATTCGTAATTGAGCCTAAGCCTTTTTACTACCGCTTTGTCTTATATTTGTTCATTTAAGCGCTTTTTTCCATATATTGGAGCCATTATAACAATACGCGAGTGAAACATTAATGTTAAGCAAATGGAAATGAAGGAATTTCTTTTACATACAAATATTTTTATTTACAGATAAACGACGAAAAAAGGTCAGAAAGTTTGTGAGAACAAATTCGACGGGAATACGTAACGATGAAAAGGAAATCGCTGAAATTATTATAGGTGAGTTTGAACCTTAACTATACTTCGAGACTTTTCAAGTTACGCTCTACTTTTTAATGATTATTCAATTGCAGATGATAATGCATCAACAGTCCGCGAGGTGCACTATGTGAAAGAACAAGCAGTTTATTCATCCGAGTCATCGGACGAGCAAGACGAGGCTTACGATGCACTTGAAATCAATGGTGCGTAATCAAAGTCAATTCGAAGTAAATATTCTATAAAACGATTTGCAAAAGCGAATTTTAGCAATTTGTATAAATGTCATGTCAAACGAATAAATTATCCAGCAGATACAGTTGGTAAACACGAGTAAACACATCAAATCATTGAAACTGCCTTAGATTGTAGAATTTTCAAATAGAATTTACATTCGTGCACATATTATCAATGCTACTTCTCTGTAGAGTAAATAAAATCTGTCTTTTCTTCAAGGAAATTTCACCTAGAAAACGCGATTTAAGAAAATCTATTTTATTAACGTATTTTCATATAGTTAAAAAAAAAGCGTTAATAAGAAAACGTTTTGTTGCAGATTCAAACTTCGAATTAACCTACTGCTTAAAATGTGACAAAAGCACGAAACTGGTAAGTTGGCGAAAAGACCTCAAGTGCAAGAATTGCAAGTCCAGTCTCGAGTACAAATGCGAGCGATGCAATAAAATGTATAAGCGCATCAAATCACTCCGATTCCACCTGAGGCACGACTGTAACAAAGATCCGAGTTACCACTGCGATCACTGTGACTACAAATCAACGCGCAAAGCGAGTCTTCAAATACACGTCAAATGCAAGCACACCAGAGTCAACAACAAGCAATTCCATAAGTGTCCTAGATGTGGTAAAGGCTACAAGCACCGCTTTCACATGCTGGGACACCAAAAACAGTGCGGTTCAGCCGACATCAAATGCGAGTCCTGCGAGTTCAAGACGAAGAAGCCGGCGAATCTTAAGCAACACGTGAGAAATATACACACGGATTTGAACAGCATCGAGTTCCACGAGTGCCGCAATTGCGGTAAAATGTATAAGCATTCAAAGACCCTTTATAAGCATAGAAAGAGTTGCGGCATGATTATTAACAGGAAGTGTGCCCATTGTGATTTTTGCACCAACGACAAGTTCAAACTATTGGTACACCTTAGAAAGAGTCACGCAGACGTCGTTTTTGCCATTAATAATCCATTAAACGGTAGATCGGCGGTCAAGAGGAAGAAAGTAACACCCAAAAGATACACGGAGTGATGCTTCTAATAACTAGTTTACTCTCTAATCACTTCTAAACACATATAACTAGATATAGATCTACTTCATTATACGTATATTCACATATTACATGCTGTTTAAGACGTATTTTATCGTATGTAATCATTACGCGATGCAATTTGAAAGGAATAAAATTCGAAATACGAGATCCCGTATAATTACATATTATTACGTGTATTATTACGAACTATAATTATACTTTCACGGGGTTTTACGCGTCTATTTTGAAAGAATGTATCGAAGGACTTTGAATTGTAAGAAAGTCCTTGTAATTGTATTTTGAAATAAATAACAGTTCTACTTTTTATTCAACGCCTCGTGAAATTGATGAAAGAAACGAGAGAGCGTGAAAAATCATTGAATATTACACATTGCATTACATAGGCTATACATAACCTGATTTTATTTATACGAAATTGTATTTTCTTTAGAATAATTATAATTATAATAGAATATATTAATGTTTCATAAGTACTTTATAATAAATAATCTGAATCTATGTAAGACCATTTTATGATATTAATAAATAAAATATTAAATAAATCTTATACGTACGTAGATTTTTTCAATGACAATTTCTAAGTTATAAACATTACTGTACTCTAATAATTTATAAGACTTCGCTAAGTAACCGATCAATTAAAACTTAATATTTGAAAAGAACGTACGCAGAAGAAATCTTCAGAAAAACCATTTTAAATATAAAGTACGTAATTTATAAAAGGAAGTTTGTTTCAATTCTAAAACAGACCAATTTTTATAAATAACGACGGAAACCTAACAAATTGCAAAATCCTCTTAAATCATCAAACAAACGTAAAAGATATATATATATATATCGCAACGCAATGAAACTATGTTTTAACTTTAAAGATTCTACAAAAATTGATAATTTTCAGTTTTTCATTTTAAGTACGTTCGGTTTTCATGATGTCGTACTACATCATACACAAGGTATATCGTCTTTTATTCAATTTCAATATAAATTAATCACATTCTTCTTGCAAATCGTGTAAAATAAAGATGTATATTATCAATATGTATACTTAATAAGTGTGTTTATCATATACATTGATTAAAATTGTAACTAATTGTCAATATTGGTATGTTGCAGATTTTCTTATCTGAGACGAATAAATCAATTAAATTTCGAACCATCGGTAAAGGAAATCGAAAACAACATTATTTTACAATACTCAACGAAATAAAGAATATGCTAAATACTGGCATTGATCTATTAGTCGATGAAGGTATACGGATATTACGCCAAAAGAAACTTGTAGCAATAATTGAAATAATGAACGTCTATAGGAAGCAAAAGTAATATTAAGTATACGAATGAAATCGGATTGTTAAAGAATAGACCGAGAGATATGCTCGTTGTTTGCATTTCTGTGCTTATATGCTCGTGCCATTATATGCTTATATTTTTTAAAAGGCTAAGAATGTGTAAACAATAAAAATATAAAAGAACTTGCCAGGAATTACTTGTAAGTCGGTCTAGAATTCTGCGTGCAACTCGAATAACTACTATACCTGTTCAATGTGATTTGGCGTGCGTCTTGTAAAAGTACCTCGAGGTACTGTGACTCGCTAATTTTGTTATCGCGTTTCCTTGCGTTACCTTACCTTACGTTTCAAGAACATAAAGTTCTGTCAAAATGGAATATATCAGCCCACGTAATAGTCTTTCGTATTACCATACATGGATAATTGAATGTTTTATTCTTCGATGAATGAGATTTTTGTTGATTCTTTTAACAAGCTTTAAATACCACGATTACAGCTACTTGATATCTACAATTGCTAACTAAAATGATTTTAGTAATTGTTATTTTGCTCGGCTTAAATATGATAAAAGAAGGAGAAAGCAAAAGACGATGAGGAGATTTTATAAACGATTAAAGCAGAAGCATTAAATTAATAATGATTATTTTTGGATTAATTCTATTTTAAATGTATAAATGTCCCTTTATACGAATGTATATAAGTAACTCATATATTTTTAATGATTACAGTTGATTTACTGTCTTTTTTACGTAATAATGGTTGAGCATAAGGATGAATTTCGATAAAATATATTATTTGTAGACGATTTATACGATGACATAATGGTTTTTTGATTTATCAATATTAGCCTGTATTAATGTTTCGTCTAACTTAATAGTGTCTTCCTCTAGGTAAAGTTTTAAAGTAATAAGATCACTCATTTTAGAAATGGGTTAACTTCGTAATAAGACATATATTTTGTTAGGAAATTATATTCTTGTTGTACTATTTGAAGAATTTTTTATCTTGAAATTTAAAAGTGATAATCTCTTTTTACAATTGAACCAATTCGATGGGTATCGTAAATAAATTCAATGATCTATAAAATTTTTTAGAATTATTATCATTATTATTCTTCATTAAAATACTTTGATTTTTTTTTACGAAAGATTCTTAGCAAACTCCTAATCAGTCTGTTCACATATAATCTTAGAATTATCAAGAGTCAATATGTTATCAATTCGATGCTTATGTCGACGTCTGAATTTCCACTATTGAATTACAAATATATTTGTACTGCGTGATAAAGTAATTATTGAATGTTTGAAATAACTTTTGAACTATTTTACAACAAAAATTTTTTCTAGTTCATAGAAAGTGGCATTCTTCTTAACCGAACAATTAATATATTTCTGAATTAATAAAATTGGTATTATTCTTGATTATCGTGTAGATGGCATAAAATGCATGTAGGCGGATCCAAAGGTAAAATTGTTAATAGATCCCAGACGACTTTATATTTTCTCTAATGGTTTCAATTCGTGCTATGATTCTTTCTCTTTTATTTTTTAAATATGCGAGTAAGTAATATAGTAGGAGTATTATTGTGTTGCGTTAAAGTTTGAAAAGCTGAAATTCTGAAGTAAATAGAGAAATGAAAGGCCCTTGAACTTAAAAGCGGTAGTTCTAATGCGGTTATTCGAAAGGTTTTTCAATTTTATGCAACTGAATGGCTTTTCTTTAATTTATAACTTTTGAAAAAGTTAGAATCTCCTATTTGTCAATGTTTTTCACAATAAATATAAGTATAAAATTTCAATAGTTGCATTGAAGTATTAGTGTATGCATACATTAGTA
Organism: Wiebesia pumilae; assembly: GCA_018907045.1. NCBI lineage: Eukaryota > Metazoa > Arthropoda > Insecta > Hymenoptera > Agaonidae > Wiebesia > Wiebesia pumilae. Next base: position 6,783,349 of record JACCHZ010000022.1, read on the forward strand.
TGCTAAAAGAAACGTTTAAAATCAATAATTGAAATGAAGAATATACGAATTAAATCATCTCACAGAAAACGTTGCGATGCAATACTATATAAAATATATTATTCAATTATAATAATTTGAATAAATTAAACAAAATTCCAAGAACTTAAAAGAAATATTTTGTTTTAATTTTGATAAAAATAGGCATAAGTAAGAAAAGAACAAGAGTCAGTAAAAGTGAAATACATGTTTTAATTTTCTAGAAAAAAATCAAATTTCATCGTGCTAAAAATATTCAATGTAACTCGCCGACAAATATAAAAAAATGAAAAAAACGTAATTAAATTATATCAAAGCCCTTGCTCCTGAAACATTTAATAGAGAATAAGAGAAAAGATAAAGCATAGCATAAGTTTTCCTAGTGATGATAAACTATAAGACAACTTCACTTATAAGAAAAGACGTAATTACGTAGATTTTTACTTTACTATTACAAACTAATAAATACAAATTTCTGACATTTTGAATGATAGTATAAAACACAATACATTTTTATATTTTGTACTTGAAATGTGTTAATAAAAAATTTAAATTTGTCGAAAATTATGACCGAGACCTTTCATTTCATTAATAGTCACTGTTTTAATAATAAATATATATATATATATATATATATATATATATATCAATGATTGGTGTTGACTGGTCATTGTAAAATCATAATTAATTATCTAATGAGGTTGTGGTTACAAAATATTTTCCAACGTATTAAAATGTAAAATTAGAAGGTGGCCTTAGGTACGAAAATATGGTTTTGGAAATCAATGCGATAAAGATTTCGCATTTTAGTAAAATGTTCATAATAAACATTGTAGGTAATTTAAGAAACAATTTTCATTATTTGAGTGTGTTATGTATTTGCTAAATTTTTTATATTTCTTTTGCAATAAACAGCTTTCTAATACTTTTCAAGGGAGTATAAAGAACTCTTAAACATTATAGAACTTCTGTAATATTTATAAAAAAGATAAATATACATGTATTAATACTTTTTTCCATGTAAATATTTTATAACACCTTATTCTTTAGATTATCCTAGTATGAATAAATATGTATCATCTGGTTGTACGTAATAATTCTGCGCTTGAAATAATTGGATAATTCTTATTTGTTGCTAATTGCAGATGGGGTGACCGATGGATACGTTTTCACGTCAGTTTCTGAAGTGGACTTAAATAAACTGAAAATCACTAGTCCAAGGAAGAAGGCACTGAATGTTGTCAACCCTGTTAACAGATTCGTACGTTAAAAATAAACTGAATTTATTTCTGAATTTATGGATGATATTTTATGAGTTTATATTACTAAATAAATTACGAGCGATTCTTTTCTTTACTATTAGGAGTACCTTATTGTCGATAATTTACAGTATGCTGACGCAATAAATCCGGAAATCATGCTTGAAAACAGTCCCAACACATCATCAAACATTGGTGACAGCAGGTCACACGAAATCTTAATGGCAAATTTATCAAACTCGGATGGGAATTCTGAGGGTTTCAGTCATAACGCTTATAACCAGGTATGAAATAAATGTAATTGGTATTTTGCGAAGAACTTAGTATCTATATCGAATGAAATCGTTTAATAAAAAGGTTAAATGTATTTATTAATCAAACAAAACCATTGATTAAAAGGGATGGAGTCTGATGAATGTCAGGGCTTGGGTTGAGATGTACGATAGGAAGCAGCTAAGGATGTCACCATTAACGAATGTTTTGGATTCAGGAGTAGTCGAACCAGGTGATCGGCGTGAGCTCGTTAGAATCGCCGTTGCAGGAATGGTAGAATTCAACGAAGGCAATCTGTAAATTTTCACATCTCTTATAAGCCCATTAAAGTCCAAAATTAAACAAACAAATTCGAGATATTATATACATTTCAACGTACAATTTGAAATTACCAAATACATTCTGTCTATATATATATATATATATATTAAGACTCAAAAAAAAATTTTTTGAAATAATCCATGTTTCCATAAGAGAGCATTTTAAAGATTATTATTAATGTAAGCATTTTCATTCTGACGATATATTAAGAGATATTCTTAGCGGAGTGTACAAAGAGATATTTCCAAGAAATAAAAAATTTAAACGAGTTCCCTGAAATGTTTTTCATTTGAAACTTTTGAGATGATTTTATGTTTTATCAATTTTTCAACTCACTTGTCAGTAGATTTATAAATTTATTATTAAGCCCCCTTGTAACAGATTTATAATATTTATTGTGTTAGTTTTGGAGTTAAATGGGTGGATTTTATGTACTTGACTTTTCCCATTGTTATTTTTAATTTTTGTCACAGTTATCCATCCTGTCAATTAAAGACGCAGTTGGCTAAGGATATTATAACTGCTTTTCCAAAACTACGTTCAGCAAATGGTGGTTATGTAAGTATTACTAAAGACAAATAATCTTTACGTAATTGAATGTTAATAACGTCATTCTATGTTTTAGGAGCACTTCTATGATCCGAAAACAAATCGCGGATTCATAGAATTCAGGCTGAAAACTCTCCGATTAAAATTAAATCCTTCTGAAAAGAAGAGAGCCACGAGCTCTCAAATGAGGGAAAGAAAAACAAATAAGTTACCCCTTAAAGTTGTGATAAATGAGGAGTTACTGAATGATGGAGAATTTAATTCCAAAGTAAATTCGATAGTCAATATATACTGTACATACTGTAAATTATCGATTAGAAAATAACAAATATAAATATAAATAAGAAAAATTTATATAAATTTTGCAGATATCTGAGCTTTTTCTAAAAATACCAACTGAAGCTAACAAGATGGAAATTTTTAGACTCACCGAGGAAACGAGAGCAAATCGACAGCGGCAAATAAGAACTGCGATCGAATCCTTGACATTAGCCACGATATTTAAAATGTATCCCAGATTTAAAGATTTCGAGGGTGAACTGGTAAGACAAACATAGATTACTTTGTACGGATTGTTTCTGTAATATCCTGATTTTTATTACTCATACCCAGATAAGAAGAGAATACTTAGCGGAATACCCGCACAATGATACATTCTTAGATCGATTTGCAGCGTATTATACGCCAAGAATTTTACAGTACTGTTCTTCCACGAAACCTCATCTGTTGCAGACAATTCAAGATATTAGTGATAGTTAGTATAACTTCACAATAAATAATTATTACTCTATTGCTTTCGCTTCGATAGTTATAAATTTTGTTATTTGTTAGATAATTTAAAAGCTCTGATCCTGTTACCGGAATTATTACCCAGTCCAAATTATACAAAGAGGAAAGAAAATAAAACCGTGAGTTTACTCATTTTTCATCCTACGAACTTATTATTACTATTATTACTATTATTATGTGTACAATGAACATTTTTGCGTTCGTAGGAACCGAAAACTTTGTTAAAAGTTAAACCTACAAAGACTATACCAAATGAAAATTTACTTCAGTTCGTGAACGTGAGTATCCTGTAAAGTCCTTCGCGTTTATAATTAAATATTTATTCATTTATCCTACGTCTAAAATTTCATAGATATCGGATGAATCTCTTCTGAACGAAATTTATGCGCACAGAAAATCTCCGTTTCTCCTCTGCTGTATGACCAACCACGAGAGAAAGGGAAACTTTTATATAAAAACGGAAGGACATTTGATACAAGTAGGAGCTAATGCAATCGTTGCTTTTGATGTCCTTTTAAAATTGCACTATTGCTTCGATGTGCCCTTTGCATCAGACTTGGTGTATTTTTACGATTTTATAACTGGATGTATACTGCAATTGAATGAACCAAAAGGATGCTGCGTTGCTCTTAATTCATCATTGAGCAATGTCACTTTGACTAATGTAGATTCATCAAATATGTTTATGTTCACACGATAATTTGTAAATGCTAATAATTTTTAAACTTAAATATTGGAATGGCGATAGGAAGAGGTACTATAACGATGAAAAAGTAAATAATAAAATGTAATAAGCAGCGTATTATGTCGTATAAATTTAGCAACAATATAATGACTTGCTTTAAGTAGTATTAATTTAAAATATAAAATTAAAAACTTCAAGATTCTAGTATTAATTTCTTTGTGGTTTATGTATTTTATATTGTATAACATATTTGTTAATAAAATCTCAACTATACTTAAAAATTATTTTCAGTCTGCATTGATTAAATATTATTGTCTTTTTTACACAAAAACTATCAACGATATATTAAATATATTAGAATTTGATGTTTGTATAGTTTACTTTAGCCTATAAATTAAGATCACGAAAAATAATATATTCTGCTTATATATATATATATATATATATATATATGCACTTGATTATATTCACTTATTATCTATGCTTATCAAAGTATACAATATATGTTTTTGAATGAACTCTATGCATGTACTATTTTATTAAAATAAAAAAATATATTTCTCATTATATCAGGTAACACATATATAGTCTTATTCGAAGTTATCAATTATTCTATTAACTTGACACAAAATGTATAGACAAAACCAAATTTTTTAGTTGAATGATACGGTGAATTTATCAACTAAAGATTTTTATTCTTTGACATTTATAATATACTTTATTTATTTCACAATGAACTAATAAGAAGCTTTTGAAGCAACGTGCAATGCTTATCATTTCTTCTGTCAACAATTATTTACAAATATTACACTGTTTTTATTTACAGAAATAATAAATTGTTAAAATTTATGAATTCTCGTTATGAAAATAAAAATATAGAATTTCCTTATGAAATATTATATAATGCACTAATATATTTTTATGATTACATTTCAGATGATGTACCATAATCTTTTATAAGATGACTATTACCTTAATGTGGAGAAAATATGTACCTCAAATACTGATAATCCAATCTAAGATTTCATTGTCAGCTACAAAGTTTGAATGCAAATTCCAATTCTAAGTATGCAAGAAATTTAACTGAAAATCTGATAAAAATAACAAATACGTATTTTATTTACAGATGCCTTATTTGACTTTACAGTATAAGGAGTATAACAAGAAAAAATAAGATAATTGTGTTTATAGAAGCAGAATATCTACTTTCAAAGCTTCTGATAAAAGAAATGAATTTACTCTAACTTAAGTGACCTTCGATATAATCGAAATTCACAAGTTATTATGAAATTTAATTTACAATTGGGTATTAAAAACTCTTATATGTGAACCATGTTATTGCATCTAATGTAGTATAACGAATGCAAATATACATTTTTCCCAGAAATTCATGCTATTACGATAGAACGTATGCAACTACGATACCACAATAAGAATATTAGTTATACTTGGATTCTGCAAGAAATATTATATCATGATTTTTTATAACTGTCATTGAAATAACATTCCAGCTATAAAACTTGTGTAACGTTTTTAGTAGATGAATAAAAAAAATACACTGAAAAAGATTTACTGCAAAGGCGTTTACTGCAAAGTTATAAAGAGCGAAATACTTTATTTTGTAGTAAAAATAATGTGAAGCATCTAGAGATATTTTTGGAGAATTCAGTTCGATTTCAGCTCCAATAAAACAGGAACATAATTTTCTTTGTCATTTTTATAACATAAATATGAAAACGTATAAGGTACTTTTCTTGGTCCTATTATAATTACAATGATAAACTATTACCAATTTAAATGAACTGAAGCATAATAGAATGAATACAAATGAATAGAAATTATAGATAGAAATATAAATGTAAGTATGAAGTACCCAAAAACACATCTGACGGAGTTCCAGATCATAGTTAATAGACAGAATTGCCGCCACTATTACCGATTATGAAGCACCCTAAAAGTACCTGGTGTTAATTCATATCATACAGTAAAATTATTCTGAACTGAATATGAAAAATATACAACTAAGAATGCTAATACCAGATTAATAATAATTCGATGAAGAATATTCGATACGAAGAGCTCATTATTCAGTTTATTTCTTGTAGTTTTCTATGAACTATTTTATATAATAGGTTTCATGTGTTTATTCTTAAACCGAGAAATAACATTCATGTTTTACTTTTACAAATGTTATTAGAATGACAAGTGAAATATTTTAATCAGACGTAACTCTAATATACTTGGATCTTCCTTATAAGAACAAAAAGTTGTTTAATACTATAAATCGTTGAAACCAATCCATACGGTTTTAAAAGGTTTAAAATTTTTATTATATGAATAAAAACTTCATAGTGTTTAGTAAAATTTGTTTTAGCAGCACAATAAAATGATCTCAAAAGTTTTATGTTGATATAAAAAACAAAAGTATTACACAATTAAAATTGATTCGTAATTTTTTTGTAAAATTAATAAAATAAGTTCTATGTTGATCTTAAAACAATGTACCGAGAAAATTAATGTAATTTATGTAAATATAAGAAATGACTGTAATAAAATATGTAATATCTTCTATTATTTATGATTGAATTACGAATTTTTTAATTACATTATTATTGAAATTTAGCGATTTTGCAATAATAATATAAGGTACTTTCAATAGTTTTTAATTAAGCTTAATTTACCGTTTAAACATTAATTTATGGCAATTCTGGCAAATAAATCTAACTAAATTGTATTTCATAAACTAGTATTAAATAATCAATAAAAACGAATATTATTGCTAAGATGTACTTTATTTTTCCTAAATCTAATGTTTTTCTTCCTAATTTCTTACAGGATACTTATACTGCCTACTAACATTTTCTTTAACTTGCTTCACAATCATTCGTAACATAATTTTTACGGTACAAAATGCGTTTCGCAAATAATATGATTCATACTTGAAAACTTTATTTTTACAGATAACAGTTCCGAATTTAAACCATTCCTAAAGATCTGCGAAATTCGATCCCTGATTTCATTCAATGATATATCAAAAGGTATCGCTACTTTTTATTATTTTTTAACGAAAGCGATATGTTAATCGTGTATAATTTTCCTAAAATGAAACCGTTTTGCAGATTATAATCATTTTGACACCAGTTCTATGATTAATTCAAAACATAATGAATATGCTAAAGACGTCGAAGATAACAATTCGGAATTAAGGCCTTTTGGACTGAATTTTTCAGGTATGTACATTTTATTTTTGAATGTAATCTGTTTATTCGAGCAGTTTGATGTTGTAGCCCTGCGTATAATTATACAATGCCCATGAACTGATAATAATAAAAGAAATTTATGCACTATAATAAATAAAAATTTTTTATAGAAGACTCAGATGAATACATTCCAAGTCCAGTTGTAAAAATAGAACGTAGGGTATCCAAACGAAAGTCAGGTAAATATCATTTTTCATAAATAGATATCACATTAAATTTATGAATATTATCAAATATTTACAAAAGTAAAGATTGATTTTTTAAAAAAGAATTGGTTATTCATGGGATAAAAAAGTTTTATATTAGATTAATATATGTAAAACATTCAAATCGTAGTCGAAAAATAGTAAATAACGTTCCTAAGCTTAAACAGAAAATTGAATTTTTATTCTTAATGATAGCGTGAAACATAGTTATCACCATTTTGTGATAACTATGATAGCGCTTCGGAATATTTAATTCTATTTATTTCATCGCTTCACGAAGGGATAAATATCCTACGAATCGCACATTATCAGTTGCAGGGGAAAAGCTGGTTCATTTGTATTGCAAGAATTGCAACGTAATCTATCCGCGAGGTCGAGAACGTCAATCGCGCAGAAAATTTTGTATCACCTGCAGGACTATTCTCATGTACAAGTGCGCGCGTTGCGATAACAAGATCTACACAGCCTTTCAGTCCGCACAGCGTCATATCCAGGGTGAGTGCATCGATCCACGCATGTTGCACTGCAATTTCTGCGACTACAAGACGCCGCGAAAATACAGATTAGCCGAACACATTGATAGACGTCATGGGAAAGTTAAAAATCGAATTGTTCCTAGAATTAATAAGAAGCGCACGCAACATTGCCCAAATTGTGGTAAGAAGTTTTTAACCGTTGTTCGATATAATAGGCACGTCCAGGCTTGTGATAAAATTGTTAAGGTGGAATGAAGTTTAATACATTTTATAACTGTTTCAAACGACAACCATAAAAATGTCCTTTGATACCAGATGATTTCATCGGATTTATGATGATTTCGTCTAAGCAATGGAATTAAATTTACAAAGGAAGTGCTTTACGGTATGATGTTTAGGCAATAAAATTTAACCGTAAGGGTCTTTGTTTTACGCACGTGATAAAAGAATTTAATACGTACTAAACTTAGAAAAATATAAAAAAAAATTATTAAAGGGAAATACCAATCTATGTTAAAGGTATTCGTTATTTAAAGTAATTTCTCTTTTTTTTCACGGAATCGTATTAAACTAAGTAAATAAAGTTGAACTGTTTAAAAAAAAAAAAAAAATCATAAATAAATAACATTTCCTTGGATTCATTCAATTGTAAATTTAATTGGTTTTCAAAATGTTGATCTTCGTTATTTTAAGATAATTAATTTATACAAATGTAAGGCTGTATTACTTAGAAAAAATAAAAATTAATGCTCGAAAATGTAAAGCACAATTGTGACAATGAATAAGGTTATTTATCAGATTATTCGTGAATCAGATCCACAATATTAGTCATATAATTTCAGACATTTAGAAATGATAAGATAAGTGCACTTACAAAACAAATTTGCGTGAGACAATATAAAATGTTTATTGTTATGCAATTATTATTATAGGGCTCTAGTACTGTTAGCAAATTTTGCTGTACCGTTTAAGTAGCATTAACTGGTTGATTATTACATTTATTGGAAAGATATTTTGTTTAGGTCAATTGTTATGCCTATAGTTTTCATGCTCTTGCATATATAGTAATGTAATGTAGAATTATTTTATAATTTTATATTATATTATATGCTGTTAAATAAGCATACATTTATATTATTCTTCTTTGTAGTATAAGTATTTCGAGAAGCTTGAATTTTCTTAATGTAATCTTTATATTGTGTTTCGATTATTAATATGTTACTGCACGTTCATTATTATAACTTAGTTTTGTTTTTTTTTTCTTTCGTATTTTACACTCTGGAAACAATGGGTATGAAACATGAAAGAAGCGATTTAAGCTTACAATCTCTAATAGATAAAATAAGATTTCTACTTCGAAAAAGTGAGTGCAATTGTAATTGAAAAATTCTATTTCTAAGTTTATTAAATCACAAAACGATTACGAGTGCTTATTACGAATAACTAATAAGCAAAACAAAAAACGCTGTGGTTTACTTCTAAGATAGTTTTCATCATTGCTTTCATCATTTACAATCTACGGCATGCCATACGGCTATCATATAAGTTTTACGTGTTTTCCTGGGATTTACGCAATCTTGAACGAACAATAAATAGAAATAGAAGATTTAGTAATTATATATTTGAGCATAATCGCTTGTATAATATGCTATCCTATTTTTAGTAGTAGTAAAAAGTTTCATCATTAAATATGTGAATATAAATTCTTTGCTGAGACTTCCTAAATTTAGAAATAGACGCCCACTAATTATATTAAACTATTTGTACATAGAAATGTGAAAAATGAAGAAGTATCGTTGAAGTATAGAATTTGTTAAAATGTCGAATTACACGGAAGAACATATTTCCTAAATTAATTTTTAAATTGAAGATGAGGTTAATACTTAAGCCTGTTTACTGGCAAAATTAACTTGTAATAATTTTATAAAGACAATATTATCAATACATATGAAAAGCCGTAAAATACGTACAACTTCAATAACACCATAATATTTGGTATGTTGATAAAAATTATAGTGCTTACATAAGTGCAATAAGTATTCAAATCACAGTATATCGTGTATATATGTATGTATATGTACATGAAAGTTGAATTATACTTTCGATGTCATATGCTATATAATTTGAATATTATAAATATATCTATTTGTTCATCAGAGGAAAATAAATTTTACACAAATATTTTTATAAAAATTAGTATTATTAAAAATAACAGTGTTAAATATAATAAATCGTTAATATTTTAAAATATATATATATATATATATATATATATATATATATATATTAATTGAATTACATTATAAGTAGTTAATTCTAAAATATTGTAATGGTCTAAATTTAAATTTTATATCAGTAAATATATAAATATAAAAATTAGTAATTTCCTCGGTGATCATTACTTATACAAAATAACGTTCTATCTTAATAAAAAAATTTAACAATAGTGTAATATTTATACACATTGTTTAAATATTTAATACAAATCTTAGACTGAAGTCATTTGTTATTCTTATATTTTGATGCAATAAAAATTTTATATTATGGAAATTGAACCCGATTGTCACTTAAGCACATAAAACATCTCTATTTAATCTTTTAAAATGTTGGATTTATAATAAAATATAATGAAAATCGAATTTCTATATTCATTGTTGTTAATACTTATCGGAAATAAATTCTATAAAAGAAAAGTGATTTGCTTCATATCCAATATCATATATTATCTTAACGTGAATTTTTTAGTTACAAGCATATTTATTAATTTAAAAAAAAAACAACACTCAATATGATTAGAATAATTTACAATTAAAATTAAAACATACTTTTGATGTTTCTTTATTTTAAGACTACTTATAAATAAAGCAAAATTTCATATTGTAATAATATGTTACATGTATATGCAATACATAAAAATGTATTGCAGGAAAATAAGAATTTGTTCATAAATTATGTAGATAAATTTTTTCATGAAAAAGTATTGTTGGAAAAAATCGATATTACGAAATACACCGAATTAAATTTTTTCCGAGCGATATAATTCCTAATCATTTTGTCAATTATGAACACATAACTTAAATGTATGATTAATATTGTCAATAATTTAAAATAAATTTTTTTAATATTCGATCTATAGTTATATAATTGGAGCTAAAATTATAAGGATTTTACTTTTATAAAATATTTCTTTAACATGTTATTTTATAAAAACTACTTTAGGAAAATGAAACTACACGCTATTGAATTCATTTGAATTAATCAAAACATAGTGAAGTAATTTTTTGCATATAACTTGTACTGTATATTTTATTCAGAATATGAAACGTAAAAACATTATTTTGCAGAAAAAACTTTATCGTTGTCCTGTTTTTAAAATTTAATTAAATTAAGATTTCATATAAATTACTTTCATTGCTTTGACGTCAGTAATAATAATCAATACATATAAATTTTTAATATCAGGAAATAAGATCCTCATTTTTCATAGTACACGAATTCTTGCATAAAGAAACATAATATGACGAATATGATCTGCCATTTTAATAGTTTAAAAATGTCTTAAAATAACTATCAAATAACCAAATTTTTCGCAAGTACTTAACGGAATTCCTTCTATCGATTGACACGCAAACGTTACCATGTAATTAACACTTAGGTTTTCCGATGCGATACCGAAATGAACTGTTGAATCAACTTCATGAAAAATTATCTATCATTCTGATAAATCTTTAGGACTTTTGATACGTATTTCTTACCGATACTGACAGCTCATTAAAAGTAAATAATATTAATTTGTTTTATTACAGTATGTAATAATATCTGTAAGCGATCGGATTACATTTGAAATATTATTTAATAGAAATAATTCAATAGCTCATAAAATATGTAAATTTAAAATCAGAAACGTACATGAACGTACAACATTTATATGTAATTGTGAGAAACGAAATTTGAATTTTTTTCGAAATGTAATTATAAATATACATGTATGAAAATCGATATTGAATAAATCAATACAATAACAAATTTTATTGGTCCAACACTTTCTATTAAGAAAAATGTACCTACTAGAGGCAGTAGTCAAATGCACTACTCCTTTACGTAAATGATTTTAGGATAAATTTGCATCATTTAATTTTAGTTGAAATTGTTCCTGTTTCAGATAAAAATCCAATTTAATAGAGGCTAAAATGTTTGAATATAGTGGTTCATCAATTACTGATATAATTAATTCTTACTGTAACTACTCAACTTAGACTTCAAAATGCCTCTAAACTATGAAGTTTCATATTATCTACAGTGTGTTTGAAGGTACCAAGGCTATGGACAAACAAATTTAGTTTTAAGTATAAAAATTGTTGAAATAAAATAAAAAAAATGTATTTAAATTGCGTTTAAATATTAATTATATGAATAACATAAAATTTCCCTTCACATTGCTTCGTTTATTATTCATAATTATTGTTTATTTATTTTTTAATTACTATTAAATTATGTGATGTACTAACAATTTCAATATTAAAGTAATAGTTGATAAAATTTTTTACAGTACCTTATTATTCATTTATATGTGTTAAATCAAAGTTTATTTATTTAATTTAAGGGCATTATTTACAACATAACGATTTTATTTTTTTTCATTCATTATCTTCTATTTGCATGTCTACATACTTAAATTAAGGAATATTTCTGTATAATATGTTTTTAAAATACGTATATAAAATGACCAGTTAACGTTATCAGTATAATTTGTCCTAATGTTACTCAACTTCTGGAACATAGTTTAAATATATATATTTTTATGATATTCGCCTAGAGAATCAGTGATAAATTTAATATCCTATAATTCTGATGTTATGTAGTTTAGTTATAAATATGAATCAATATATCGAAACTCCATTACTTAGCATTAAGAAATATACAAATACATAATGTATTAATAAAATTTTTGTGAGAAAATATATTATTGTTATAATTATATCCAAATGTGCAAAAGTGAAAGAAATTAGCATTAATTTAATGCAGTAGCTAATGTATGCAATAAATAATACTATAGAAAGAATAAAAGTAATAATTAAAATAATGCCAACATATTCTCATATATTTTTCTAAACTGTTACAGAATCTAATCGAAGGAGATGTTTGAACCTGCATTAGAAAGATTAGAGGCTTTTTAATGCATGAATGAGTTTTAATAGATATTTAATATAAACCAACATCAAATACAAAGTGAAAGGATATTCATAGCTTGCATTTAATTAGTTGTAAATGAAACATGATTATTACTTGTACGATGTAAAAGTAATGTAATAATCAATAATTGCTGTTGTTGAACGAGTAAAGTTTGTGATAGTAATGGGAAATTCAATTATTTTAAAATATTTTAATATATTTGAAATTATTACGTTGTGTTTCAGATTCTTCATTTTTATAATTTTCAAGAGATAACATTTATTGATAAGACCATTGTTTACGTGGTTGAAACAAAATACATATTTAATATCGAATAAGTTGATACAATGAAATTAAGAACGAGATTAATCAAGAAATATTATTCTTTAATTCTAGTTTAAAAACAACAATTTTCTGTACGTATAGACATGCGTACACACAGAAATTCAAATACTGTAATTGTATTCCATATCAAATTATAAGCGTAACATTATTAATATTGTTATAAATTCAGTAAGTTATTTATTTAATAAATAAATAAATGCAAAATAAAAATTTGTGTCGTAATATGTGTCCCTAGATACTATTATAGAATGCTTGGTAAAAAAAAGATTTAAATACAGGTATTTTATGTGAATCCTATTTAAGCTTTTCTTGCGATATTGTTAATTTCTGCAATGATTAATAAATAGTAGTTGGTCTTTAACATATTTCAATTTGAATACGGCATACCTAACCATGATGACTAATAAGTAAAGAATCATGCCATATAATTTCTTATAATAATATGTAATACGTTTTTTCATCTGTAATACATTGATCATTATATTAAGAATAAATATTTATATAAAACAATGAAGAACTTCCTTGAAATTATAAAATTTCAAAAACCTTATGAAGTGTACGGCTAAGTAATATTCTTAGAAAAATTATAAATATTGTTTAAAGAAACATAAGCGAGTGTTAATTAAAGGAAATTCTCAATATTATTTATTGCTAGTTTAGAAAACTCAAATATATATTGTACTACAATTTCGATTATACATTTATTTTTGTTAAAATAAGATGAAATGAATTCCAATGCATGCTCTGCTCGAATGTGTATTTCTGAAGTGTTTGTAGAAATAGTGCAACTTTTTGTTGATAAAGGTTTATTAAAATACTGTTTTACATAAGAATTTTATGTTTTAATAACCTTATTTTGTGTGTGTGTGTGTGTGTGTGTGTGTGTGTGTATGCATACCGAATTATCGTCTTTATAAGGTATATATCTGATGCCTTATAACAGATATATAAAAAAAGTATACGTTATTTTCTATTTTTCAGTCATAGCCCAATTAAAAATGTATTCACAAGTATAGAAATTTTTAACTTTTTTTAAGTCAATAAATTACTTAAAATACATAATCGTTTGTTTTAAAATTCATATTTATAGTACAGGTTTTATAGTTTTCAACTTTTTTAATCAAATATTTTACTAACAATGTTCAGGATTTCTTTTAAAGCTTATGAATCGAACATCTTCATAAATATTATACGTACAAATAAGTATTTGTAAGAAATTAATAGTTGAAAAAGTATTATTAATTACTTTGTGCAGATTTGATTTAATATCGCAATCTTTTAAAATACACTACATGAACAAATTAATTTAATTAATTTTCAAATTTCTTGTGTAATTAATTTCATAAATGTCATTGTTTTATTATTGAGAATTAAAAAACTTTATTTTACAAATTGAAAAAAGAAACAGAATTAAGTATTAAGCATCAATTTAAGAATAAATAGAAAATTTAAAAGTAGTATATTTCTTCAATACTTAATTATATTGCATAATGAAAACTTATGCTTGTATAAATTAGAGATTAGTAGTTTTTAAAAAAAGTGTTGCTTTGTGTTAACTTTTTTATTAATTATTTTATTGAAATTTTGTATGTTACAGAAGATGCTTCGAATTTTATTACGTGTTCGACATACGTTAAAGAGGACATCGATCTTTCCGAAGACGAACAATCTTACATACCAAATTCTCATTCAATAGGTGAGACTTAGATTTTTATACTAAATAGCGCAAGCTGTTTTGATTGTTAAACGTTAAGAATTATATTTTTTATTTTATAGAAATCGAAGAGATCAAATATTATGGTGTAAATTCAAGTGATTCGACATTGAAAAATACAGAAAAATATAGGAAAATATTTGACAGCAGTGCAAAGATGCGTTCTGATTCAGGTAATTTCTTTTACAAATTTTATATTAATATTGAATGTGCACGCGTACATTTCTTATATTATGCTGCATTTCTATAAAATTGGATTTACAAATATCGTTAACAAGTTACCATCGCGCGTACACACGAAACCAATTAAAAGGATCGAAAAGTACTTAAATAAAATATACCGAAATATCATGAAATGCTTAAATAAAAATGTATTAAACTTTTCGTGAGTAATTATCCAAATTTGTATGTTGAATGATTCGTGTTAATACCGCAGTTAATACCGAGTCAAATTCCAAAGTATTTTTACCTCGTATTATATTCGTTTAATTTTCTTACTTTTAAAACGAAATTTAGAAATAATAAGGTAGTAAATTAATTTCGCTTATATTAAATTAAATTAATTCGCTTTTGTTTGTTTTAGGACGAAACCAATACATAGTGCTGCGTTGTCCAAAATGCTCGTATATTATTGAAAATTCAAATGACATAAACGATAGGTCGTGCAAGAATTGCTCAAATGTATTGGAAACAAATTTATATCAGTGCATGAAATGCGGCGACTCGTTCGACTCATCGGATAACTGTATGGAACACCTAAATGCTAAATGTTACAATGCATTTACGCGTGACTGCAAGGAAGTAAATTACGAGGATGTTGAAAAGATGTCGATAAGTAAGCCTGACCTGACATCAAGTTATGGAAGTGATCAAGAAGCGGATTATAACGCCACTGATAATTACAAATGTGCAATGTGCTCTTTTGAAACTGATAAATTTCTCGATCTTACAAACCATATGGAACAAAGGCACGTACCGAGTTCTCAGTCCTTCGATACATTTTACTGCAATGACTGCAAGTTTGCAACGAGCTCAAAAATTGCATTACGGCGTCACGTTAGATATAGGCACACTTTTAAGGACTGCTTAAAGTGCGGCGAAAGCTACGTAAATGTTCTTACGCATTTAAGAATATGCAGACGAGCTCCGCAGGATTTTAAGTGTTCGCTTTGTTCTTTTTGCACGAGTCGCAAAGTCAATCTTAAAGCTCACGTACAAATGATGCATATATTCTGCGAAGAAGCCTTTCAATGCCAAGATTGTGACTACATGACTGATAAGAAAACAAGCCTCACAATGCACCTAAAAATGTGGCATACTTTTGTAGATTGTACGAAATGTGGGCGAACCTTTAGATATCAGAATATACACCAGCATCGGCAGAACTGTGACACAGAACCACGCTTTAAGTGCACACTTTGTGATTACGTATCTAAGCGAGCCTACTACGTCAAACTGCACGAAGTCAATTTTCACACGGACACGAACAACCATTCGTTTAGGTGCTGCATCTGTAACTTCACGACGAAACGCAATGGTTATCTCAAAGCCCACATACAAAGGATGCATTCGGGGGGCATTTAAATACTTTAAAACATAATTATTCGGTTCACACGGTTTGTCTCTTAAGAATAAATTTGTGTGTGATCAATTCGCATTCCTCTATTAATCTACCACAAATGAATATTTAGCGCATAAACCCTGTTCGATCGCCTGTATATTAAGTGTAATTTCATCGAACGTTTTTCGTGTAGACGGGCAATGAATATCCAGGACGATATACGTGATACGCAGCACCGATTTCACTTTATTCGCTGTATTTTTATGACCAAATGCATCGATTATCGAAGTTAGACACGCTTAACATCAAGGCATCGCTGTTGTAACATCGCTAATTTTATAGATAGAACTACTTCCAAATCAACTGATTTAAGGAAATCAACTGATTGTTCCATCTTTGTATTACGAATTGATCTGTAAGTCTTACATTGTGAATTCTATACAATCGACGTGCATAGATACATAGTTAAATTATTATTTTTGACGAAAAGTTTATTATCGTGTAATAACGATCAATAATCCAACGCTGATAAATAACTGCGACAAGTGTTAAAGTGTCAAAACTACGACAACTACTTAAAGTGTTTTTCTTAATCAATTTAACTTTTACTATTACATAATAACTATACGATGGGCATGATTTTCATGTATAAGTTATGATAAAAATGTTTCGAGTATACTATTGCTTTTCACACTTTCATTTAATGTGCACATTACATTAATATTATCAAGTGAAAATAATTCAAGTATTTGTCGATTTGTCATTCATATGTTTAGTGCAGCATTTAAATATTTGGTGTAGACAATATTAATTATATAAAATCTTTTGCGTGTGCATAACAACATGTGACTTTTATCAGATATTAAATGCAAATATTTTTTTCTAAATCATTAATTCATTAATTAGTTTCTAATGTGTAAAATGCTTCAATAGTTACTCTTTATTTGATTCTCCTTTTTCTTTTAATGCACATAAATAGAAAGATAATTGTGCATAATTAGGTATCACATTATAATGTCATATACTACCTTAAGATTCTTATGGTAAGAATATAATGTACACTTATTCTTACTTAATCATCCATTTTATCATTTATTTAATTTAAAAAAAAAAAAGTATTTTCAATGTTTCTATCAGAATATTCGAGAATTATAAATATAAATTTTTTAAAAAACGTATTTATGTTACTCTGGAGACGAGAATTTTGTATTACTTAATATAAAAACACTTAGAAATAAAAAATAAGAACGATGTAATGAAAATAAAATATAGATTATAAATAATAGATATGATTAGTGTAATTGCTCCAATCAAAAATTGTAATGTTGGTTATATAATAAATAATATAATTTTTTAAATATTTAATATGAACGTCTACTCTTATTTAAAGAAATTGAAAACAATATTGTAAACATTCTTAATTACTGAACGAATGTATATATCTTCTTACAAGTGATTACAAAAGGTCGCTATTCATCATTTCAATTCCTATTATTTATAATAACAACGAATATACATGAACGATATATTTATCAATTTGTAAACTGGAATATCTACTCTTGGAGTTGTATTATATAACGTAGTATAATAATAGTGTTCAAGTTCGTTCTCTTTTATAAACTTTTCTGAAGAATCACTTCAACAAATTAATAATTAATGGCAAGTATAATGAACGATGATTAATGTAAATAGTAATTAAATTGGATGGTTTGGAGAAGACGTTTTTTTTTCTAAGGTGTTGTTTTAGTAAGATAGAATGGAAATAATATAGTAATGAAGATTATATAGTAAGGGATCATTACACAGGAGAAAGAAGAGAAGTGAGCATCGAATATTGGACGATCATTTGTTCGCTACAATTACATTTTCACGTTGAACGAAGTACTTGAGAACGCCCAGATAATATGAATACACGTAGAAAAATTAATTTTGTAAATAAGTTTGGTCTTATTAGGATTAGAAGGCAGAGCCGATTTTCTAAGCATAGTAGCCCTAATAACAGTAAGACTAACCGTATCAAGGGAACTGAACATTCGAATTTTTAATCTTTTTATTGCTTTGAATCTTTCGTTATTATTAATTTGGTATGAGAATTGGTAAAGTGTCGCCTGTACTATAAACTTTTTTTTCTTTATTTCGCTTTGCTAATTTTTCAACAGAGATTCGAAAATATTTGAAAGAATTTAAGAATATCAAAAACCCGTCTCACTCTATCTAGTGAATCAATAAATATAGTTTAAAAAAATTTGCATTCTTTTGAAAAATATATTGAAAAATATAAAGGTAGGAATTTTTAAACCACAGTTTAAAACTTTCGTTGTTAAACAAAAAAAAAGAAACCTCTTGACAATCAGAGTTAGAGTTTTCAAATTTTTGTTTACAGGTCGATGTAGATCTGCCAATAAGTAGAAGAAAAATTACTTAATAACCTTTATACATAAATTTTTTCATATCCTTTACTTTTTATTCAACTCAATTATAAATAAATTGTTTATTTTAAAAAATGACTGTTTAGTTCCCTTAGCATTACTAGTAAATGTAGTAAAACAAACAATTATAATAAATTTACTAATTTAAACTGTAGCATTACAAATCATTTCATAATTTTTTGTTTATCATTCTAATTTGTGTGTATTGGACATGGTCTTAAGTACATTTATAGTCTTAATTAGAATCGATAACTAATAGATAAAATTTTTCTGTTTTAGGTAGATGCTCAGTGAGAATAAATAGACGAAGAAAATCAATTCAAAATGAAATAGAAATTATAGTATTAGGTGAATTTTAGTATACTACTTATCGACAGAGTTTAAATAAGCTGATTATTCAAAATTATTAATTTAATTCTACAAGTATATTTCAGAAACTGACCTAATTTCTATTGAAGAAATAAAAACAAACGAGAATCACCTAGAAGAAATAATAGTAGGTTAGTACTCGTATTGAAAAATATTCAAATTTGTAGCGCTTGTATTGGATCAGAATTGATAAAAGAACAACGTTTTCGTTACAGAAGAAGACGATCCTCTAAACATTAGTCAAACAAGTGAAAATCAGTTCAATCAACTAGAGACAGGTGCGCCTTATCTCATTAACAATACGTTTTCTTTCATAGGGATTTTAATTTATCCTTTTATATTTAATATTAGAGAGTGATCCACTCGACACAAAAGAAACGAATGAAAATCGAAATCAAAAAGAGATAATACCATCAGGTATGTCTATAATTTTATCGGTACTATTCTAAAGCTTTTGAAAAAAAAATTCATACTCGTATAATTATAAATACTTCATTTGCAAATCAAGATCCCCTTAAGATCGATAAATCATCATACGTAAAGGAAGAAGTAAATCTTATTGCCGATGATTTTTTGTTTTTGGACTTGTTAGAAAATTTTAGTAAGTATGACAGTGTATATAAAATTATTTGCAATTTATGTAAAAAAAAGAAAATCGAATAAACTGAAGTACCATGATATTTAACGCGTAGTCGATGATCCTGTTATCAGTACTGACATTGATCCGATTGGTAATGAAGACACACCTAATGAAGATAAAAAGAAGAAAAAGGAAAATAAAATTAAGGATTCCTCAGTAAACGTATCTTTCAAGAGTAAAAAAAAATCAATACTTACATCAGGTAATTTTTAGTATTTTAACAGTGTGATTCGGTCGAAATTTAGCAATCGATTAACGAATGATCCAAGCTGTGATTCTTGTTAAATATATCATTTATAAAAGTGCTCTGACTACTTATCTCAATAAGAAATTTAAGTGTTACATTTCTGTAATAAAGATGTGCAAAATATGTAAAGTTAATAAGAGTGGGTTAAATGAAATGGTAATTAAACGGCTGACATTTGAGACTCGCATTAACTTGTGAAATCTGACAATTTCTTACCAGCATTTATCCGCCTGAAACTGCTATCGAGGTTCATTATTTTCCAGTCTTAAAAAACCGGCCTCACCTGATGTGCCTGGCATGTGGCTCAAAGTGGAACCGATACTACAAGCGTAAAGGAGAGAAATGTGAAAATTGCAAAGGCATCCTATTGTACTGCTGCTCCAACTGCGATAAGTTATACTCCGCTCGAAGTGGTGCTGTCTATCATATGACCTATGCATGCGCACAAAATCACGATAAGAATCTTCCACGGACTTGCAGTGGCATAGCAGGGAAACAATACATGACTCGTAACAGAAGATTGTGCGATTCCATAAAGTCCAAGCGCAAGGTTGCCTCGCGTGATGATCCTTTCTTATCCGCTCCTCAATCCGGCTTCAACTGTCCAAAATGCCGTAAAAAATTCAAGAAATTATCTTTACTAAGAAAGCACGTAACATTTTGCGTTCAGAAAATGCCGCTATTCAATTGTACCTCTTGTCAATACAGGGCTGAAAAGATGTGTCAATTTATCGAACACATAAAAAACGTTCACATAAATGTGGACAAGAGGAATTACTTCAAGTGCCCCAAATGCGATAGGAAGTACAAGCATCGGAAGCACATGAGGGCGCATCTTAGGCATGCTTGCGGTAATAAGATTAAATATTGGTGCGATCACTGTCTCTATAAATGTACGTGCAGAGCTTATATGTCGAGACACTTGAGACTGAAACATCCGAATCTGTTTCCGGATGATAGATTCACGTGTAAGTTCTGTGGCAAAGGTTATTTCACTCTCAAACAGTTCAGTAGTCACTTGTTGGTGAGTAAGTGCTCGGATTGACGATTTAATCAAACGAAGGGGAAGAATTTTCGTAAGGTACGCGGCCCAGGGACATAAAATCTAAACGCAAATTTTTACTATTAAATAGGATCTATCATTTAAATATTTAATGATACTTCAAGACAAACGCACGCTACGTATTTGCATAAAATATAATTGCACATATCATCAATGAATCACACATATCACTGATGTAATTATACAATTAATATTTAACTAATTTCTTATGATATTACGTTGTTCTTACATTGAAGGATATTTTTGATGCACTTGCAAGAATTTATATAATTACAAGTGAATGTTTAGTTGAAGAATTCGTCCGTACGTTAATTCATCCAAGAAAACATTCCTTCGATGTTCAATGCCAATATCATGTTAATTACTTTAGTGAACCATGATAGTGAATTATTTGATAAACAAATTCTCCAGGAGCACAACTTATTTAAAATGTATAGATTTTTAATTTGTGATTTATTAGAAATTTAAAAATAGAATTATCATTTAATTTGATTACTCGTTCAAACATAACCAGATTTCGTTTTAGTAATTTTCGCAAGGAAGTACTTTCGATGCTTTTTTCATTTTTAAATTCACGAAAAAATTCGGCTTAAACATCTTAAAAATCTTAAAGCATATTTAAGCATATAAAGTTAAGTAGTTATATAAAGATGAATATTTTATAAGAAAAAATTTTTATTTTAAATAATGGTATGTTCTCTACGTGTACGAAATAATTGGCTTATTGAAAAATTCTAATTCAGAGGAAAACTTGAATAAGAAGTTAATAATAAAAACGCCTAAATCGTTACTGATATCGCAGTGTTTCTAACACGAATAGATAAGTTGAACTATTTTACAAAAGTAATCTTGTATTAAATTTTCAATGAATTCAATTTGTACAAACGAAAAGAACAGTATTTTATAGTGAAAAAGTTGATTAACATTAATAGTATTTAATGTATTGATTTTCACAAGATAACTCATTTTCATAACTGCATTGTCAGTTATGAAAATTAATAGCTTGTACGCGTAAAGTTTTATGACAATGTAACGTGGAGAATTTTATAATTTTTTATTTTAGAATTTTATATAAATATGTACGGAATTAAATTTACAGTTTCCCGGCAACTAGACGACGACTAGTCAATCATAAAAATGAACAATTTACCGAAGAAGTGCAAAATGTATGACAATAGTGTACATGATTAATCGCTTTGATTAATTCAGTTATTTATTTAAAGGTATAAACTAATTAGATGATTTTATTTTTTATACGAAATAAACAGGATTATATTTTAAATGTGGTAACGGAAATTGTAAGTCTAAGCGTTATAGATAGAATTAAAAGAAAAATTTAAATATTTGTTGATAAAATTAATCAAATTTTCGATTTATTGTATGCGAATAGAGTATCTAATAATATTATTTGCAGTTGAAATCTATAAGCTTGTCCTTATTGTAGTCAACGCAACGAGTGCTTATTCAGCCTCTACAAACGCATACGCAACGCGCCTGGGTATAAGATATTCTACAATAACTTGTTACAATACTAGACTTTCGTGTGTTTGGATGAAATAAAGCAGGTGCTTTGAGTTCTTTTTTACAGCTTTAAATCGTCGCGTTTATCAGAACCACATATAATGGACTTTAAAAAGGAATTCTTAGTCTGATTGACATTTTCGTGTCTCAAACCTTTGTCTCAAACTTTTCCATCACGGATGGAAAAGTGTCACAAGTTTGGTGAATTTGGCTCAACCAAATTCATAGTAATTTCAAAATTTTTCATTCTGTATTAAGATTCTTTTTCAATCGTATGGATTATAAAGATTACATGCAAATTATTTACGATAAAACGTCGAGTAAAAATCATTTAAAAATTAATAACATGTACTGATTTAAATCATTTCTATACATTAAATTAACTGCACAAATTCATTGCTTAACGAAAGTACAAAAAAAATTAATAAAAAAATATCAGAGTAGTAATACTAAGTATATTCGTCATTTGAGAGGACCTTTTTTTATTCAATTATTGAAGAAAAATCTCAAATAAATCCAGTTACGTTGAAAGATGTAATAAAATATCAATTTTTGAATTACCTTGTTATCTGAAAATCCAGACTTTCTACGCTACACTTTATCTTAATCTTGATTCCAGTGGATTGCAATAATTTGGCAATTACGTTACAAAGTGAAGTTTCAAATTTCACGTTTCTCTAGTTACGCCATTTATTATTATTTTACATATTGTTTAGATACAATTAATTTCAATTTTAATAAGGTTACATATTTATAATATCATATATAAAATTGTAGCTCTTACACGTAATACTTTTTATACAAACTACAACAGTTTATATTATAAGTATAGTATATATATATATATATGTATATATATATGTATATTTAATATAATTATAAATTATATTATTGGCACAATATTATGTTAAAACTATGTTATCTAGTAGGTACTACTTTAAAAGAAGGGGAAAAATTTTACTATTATTCAAATTACATAAAAAAAAAAGAAATTTATTATAAAAATGTTGCAAAAATGTTCTTCCAGCATAATATATCATGAAATTAAATATCCTGATCAATGTAAAATAGATTATTCATGTCATTGTTATTTTGTTTAGGATTTATTATTTATATACCAAATAAATTACTATACTTAACTTGTATATTTTATTTTCAGTTTATCCTATGTTGTCCTATGTTTCACGAATTTGTAAATTACAATTATTGACTATATATTTCATTCGTTATACTCTTTGATTTTTTCCCATTATTTATTCCATTATTTCTTCATTATAGTGCCGATCTTTATCGAAGGAAATAATATTCTATGTCAAAACACCGTGAGCTGCACTCCAATTATGTCGAAGACTCCAGCATGGTTCCATGACTTATATCCTTTTACGTATTCCTTATGTATAATAATTACAAAAAGAGTTTCTTCGAAAATAAGTTCTTAATAGTGTACTCGATGCATCACTGTCACGTTTACCAGTACTACTTCATAAGCTATTTTTCAGAATTTTATAAGTAAATTGCAACGTTATTTTTTGTAGAAGCCAACATCATTAACAAAAGAAAAAACACGATCAAATTATGTCTATTTGTTTTGATATAATGAAGTAATTAAAATCTCTATAGAATATGGATCTTGGTGACGGTGCTACGATTAATTATCATTCGAATGCATAATGCCTCTGAGGATGATTATAGAACATGGACATCCCTGAATCGGTGTAGTATAATAAATTTCATAAATTGTCAATCAAAACCTCATAATTATATTTCATTTTTTATTTGTTTTCACATTTTTTAATCATTATGTACTTGTATAGGTAAATTTTAATTTCAATTGAACTTTAATCGTTTTTTACAAACATGTCTCGTAATTTTTTTACAATTAATTTGTTTTCATCGAATGTCTTTAATTGATTGATAGCTGTAATTTATCAAGATAATAATAATTATTATTGATATCAAAGGACGTAATTTTTAAAGGGTTCTTTATCAAAATACTGCTGAAACTAATTTGTTCTATAATATTGTTACATATTTGCAGACTACTTTAATGATTTTTTTTTGTTCTGAGTTGTACTTTAATTAATTGAAATGTAATGTGTAAGTATCGTTAAAAAACTGAAATACACTTTATCAATTTATACTATTGAACAGAACGTGAAGTGCTGATGCCATTGCATACGTCTATTTGTTTCTTTCAGTATTAAGATTCTATTCACGATTAAAAGATAAACAAGTAGTTGTTGGAATGAATTGAACGAGCATTCGGTAGCTTTTATATGTAACCCTTGTAGTGTACGAAAACAAGTAGAGTATGAGAAAAAAAATTAACTACTAGTTAAGATCGATCCAAATAGAGAATGAACGCACGTAAATCTACGATTAACAGTGATTTTCGCGTCTCTGTCCACAGATTGGTACAATTACCTCGAGTACGCAAGATCCGAGAAGTCGTTCTACAGGGCCACAGCGTCAGCGTTCGTCCTCGACGAGGATAAATGCCCGCAAATTCGCTCGAGGGTAAGACGCGCATCAGGGCGTCCAATTGAGCGGAAGAACTTTCCGTGCCCGAACTGTTCGAGCGGCTTTACTTACGAGAAGGGCTTAGTCCAACACATGAAGTACGAGTGCGGACAGCAGCCGAGATTCAAGTGCCCCTACTGCGAGTACCTCAGCAAGTGGATGAATAACGTATACAAGCACGTGCGTACGATGCACGAAGGCGCGGAGGTCCGTTACGTCATGAACTCGTAAACCGAACGCGCTCTTGTAAATTCGCGTTTGCTAATAGAGTGAGAGGCGAAGGGTATTAACCGTAAACTTAAGGTGGCTTCTGCGAATCGAAGTATTGTACTGTGACGTTTTTCTTTTTAGTTGAATAAATGTTAGAAAATTCAGCAACAACTTTTACATGGAAACTTGAAAGATTCAAACCGAGCACTCAATGATTTAAAGTTTTCAAACGAAATTTTATGTATTTGTAAATGTACATATTTTTTAAATATTGTACGATTTTTAACAGTAGTCCACAACGTGTATTTACTATAATGTACATAATCTTATTAGATATAAAAGATTTTACGATGTAAAATGTTGTGTTAATAGTAAGTAGTAAGTAAATAATTGTTGACTTTAGTAAATAAAAGGTTTAGGACATCTCTTAGGTTATTACTAAGAATGTGCGTATACATGTGTATGAAAAAAATCAGATATACACATTTTTCATAGCTCACGGTCCTTTTTGTGTAAATTTTTACCACGGTAAAAATTACTCAATTACCCATCGAATTAATCAATCAGAAGAATGTATTAATCGGTACTTAAGCTATTGCCAAAGCTTGTGTAAAGAAATCTAGTCTTCCGATCATTATAAATAAAGTAAATCAATTTTATATCAACAGTGTCTTCGTTTTTATTTTCTATTATCTATTTGCTACAATGTATGCAATACTAAAAAACGTTTCAGTTCAATTTTCGTTACAATTATTACTAATTGTCGAGCTGGAGATATTTGATACGCAGTCAGTTTGAAAAAATTTACGTAATTATAGAATGAAATTGCAAGTTGAGATTTTAGAATGTAGACTTTATACAGTATTAATATTCTATAAGAAATTTTCATCTATAAATTCTACATTTTTTCAAATTATAATATTCCTGGGAATGGATTGATTAAAGTATAAATATTTATTGTAATTTGAAAATCGTTAACGATAAGAGATTGTCACTTTACAATAAAAAAAAAATTAGAACTTCAGTTGCGCTTATTATTAAATTGGATGGTGATACATATAAAAAAATTTCCAAATGTATCAATATTAAAAATAGCAATCTTGGTACTGCTTCTAATTTTTGTATGCATTTTCATAATTAATAAATGTTTTTGGAAAAAAAAAAAAAAAAAAAACTAATCATAACTTTAAGAATCAATAGTAATAGTAATAATTATAATTAACATAATTTTAATTTGTTTAGAAATTCAATGGTAAATTAATAATGGCGTGAGTGATTTTAAAGCGATGTTTCTACATGTATTACATTAAAGAATGTAAATATTACATCATCGAAGAAAACGTGTTCTTATATAATTTAACGCAAAATAATTTTCCTAATTTAATTAACGTAATTAAATGTAATATTTTGCTTTAGTATGTAATACTAATATTAATATTAATTACAAAATTGATTGTAGATCTAACTTTGCCAAAGTATGCATGACGTAGACTTAAATGTGCACTGGCGTAGAAAATCTGGATATGCTTGAAGTTGCGTTGTTCATAATTCCTAAGAATGTAGGAAAGAACTAATATATTTATTATTATTTTTTAGATTGTGCACCCTTTCAAATGGTTGCCGTGGAAGAGCAAATAGACGTGCAAATTTCCCAAGAACACGAGTTACAGCCTATAGAGCAATCAGACCCATTGCTCGATGGATATAATTGTTGGAAATGTGGAAAGCTTTACAAAAAGAAGCATAATATGACAACTCACGTTAACCACGAGTGCGGTAAGAGAGGAAAACATGCTTGTCCTCTTTGCTCGTATCGAAGTGAACGCATAACGAATCTTCGTCGCCACATCATAGCAATGCACCCGATTGCTTTAAAATATAAAGGATAAGCCGGATACCGTTTCCATGATAAACGAATACAATGAGTGAGGAATCGGTATCGTGATTGTTTTCATATTAGGATAAATGATAGAATAAATACAACTTGAAATTTGTCAAATGTAAGCTTCAACTTACAATATATAGCTTTTGACAGTATCCTTTAAAGCGGGTATAATCGATTGTTTTACTTGTAACTGATAAAATTTTGATGAAACAAATTTATTATTGTATATTTACTTTAGTTGATTTACTCGATTTTATTAAATGTACTCCGTATGTTTTACTCTATAATTTAAGTACATAGCCATTGGTTCATTATTGAAATGAGCACCTTATCTGGTAGTTGGTTTGTTTTATTTTAGTTGAAGTATCATACTCTGACATGTATGTGTACGCACGCGCACGCACACCCGAAAACACACACACACACGTATTTCTTGTAACTACCAAATACCTTTAAGTGGTTTTTCCATGTATTTACTATGCGCATTACCTGTGAAGATCGCAATGTCTTATCTCAATTAAGTTCATATGATTTTATGCTTGAAAAACAAAACATCACTGTTAATCAATGTACGATATTAATGGAAATATTATCGAAATTAATAAATCAATGAAGCAAATCCCAAAATGTGTATATTTATTTCTGATGCAGCAGATGTAATGAAAAGTAACGCATTTGTTCGTAGCGCGTTTTTTTGTCTAAAATGCTGTTTGTGAAACGATCCGTTTAATAAATTACGTTGAAAATTAACGGATCACCCAAGGAACACACTAGAACTAAATCTTTAACCATCGACTGGAGTAAACTCAAAAGTTTGCATAACCTTTGAAATTTAGTTGAATGCAATGTAACAGGATCTATTTTTATTTCTTTCAGATTATTCGCTTGTGCTGCCCCGGATCTACCCAAGGAAACATCATCAGCAGCATCGCAACCGTAGCAATCAACGGAACAGTAGCAGCAAGTTATCGCAATTGGAACGTTACCACTGCCCCACGTGTGTCAAAAGCTATGGTACACGCAGTGCCATGAATGCCCACTACAAATACGACTGCGGAAAACCACCTCGGTTTCAGTGTCCCTATTGCGGCAAGCTTAATCGAAAAAAGTTCAATGTACAAGATCACATTAGGCGTATACATCCCGACAGACCGATCATTTGTAATACTCGATTCTAAGTCTGCGTTTAGCGACGTTTCTTTTTCAATTATGCCCGAATGAGTCTGGTTTTGAACCCACTCGCTGAGCTTGAGGGAAGAGTTAACAAACTTCACATTTTCTTTTGTCTTTATAATTAATTATATGGTTGTAGTTATTTAGCCTTAATATATTTCAATTATAAAAGTATCTTTTATCTTAAGTACTTTTAAATAAATCAAACTTATCCCCGATGCATATTTCGACACGTTGTGGTTGCAGCTGAAATGTTAAATGCGTGAAAATATAAATCTATCCCTTCTACAACACTAAATGTCCCAAACTTAATGTGTTCAATTAGTTGCGATTTGTTAAATATTGTTTAGTGTAAAAATAACAACAACAACAACAACAACAATAACAACAATAATAATAATAATGTTTGTGGTCCTCTTTAAAATCAAAAATCTATTTGTTTATATACTAACATGAATCAGTATTTAATTTGCAGGATGTAAAATAGCATTATTTATAAGAGAATTATTTTGAAAACTACAAAATATTCGTTTAATCATACCGTAATCCAGCTAAACGTACATCTTTGGATATTGTTAAAAAAATATTGTTGAATTTAATTCTCATAATGTTATCGAAAACCTGATTAAATGTAGTTAAAGCATTAGTACGAAATTAGCTAGTGATGTACATTCCTGGCATATTGTATAGGCTTATTTTACGTAAACCGAATCTATACATACTGCATTTTATTTAATTCCAATAACTTCTTCGGTTTAAATAGGAAAATGCATTATTAATAAAAACGATTTAAAATATTTTATTAATCAAAGAAACGTACACCTTGCTACATGTACAAGTGATTAAAATATACATATTTTAATTTACCATCTTCTTGTACAGGAATTGGCAAAAAATAATTTAAAGCTTATAAATTTGGACAGGAGGCATTATTATCATTATGTGAAATCGTCTTTGCTAGTATCAAAGAAGTTTTTTTATGTAGTTTATAGCGATATCATAAAATTAGTTTTCGCAATACTTGCCATATCTACCGATTGCTTATGGTATTTTAAACATTCATTATTACTTTTATGAATATTTATTTATATTCAAATATGTAATGATTCTTCAATTGAATATTTGCGAATAGTAATATATGATAAAGAAGTGCAAAAATTCATCAAATAGATATTTTTGTATCATTTTGTAACCCAAAATATACGTTTGTGTAAATAATATCATATTTAATTTTAGAAAAATGTTTATTAATAAATGAAATTGATTTGACAAAAAAATTTATAATACAATTGTTATTTCATATTTAACTCTGTACATTTGAATAATAAATTATAGTTTACAAAAATCTACAAAAGTGTGTAAACTGTACTAAAATTAAAACTTTCTTTAATAATTCTAGGAATTTTATCGCCAATCCAGGAAATATCAATGTTATAAAAATTATTCAAAATAGAGACATTTAACATTTATTAGTCATATGATTATCTATTCTTAAGACCATGTATTTAAAACTACTCTAACTGATCTTAATTTTCTAATTGACATCCTATTTATCTTTGAAACAATTTCAAAATATTACTTTTCAAAATATTTATGTAAATCGATATATATGCATATGTAATTTATTAGAATTGTTTCTTATAATTTAAAATATGTTACATCATAACTAAATTTTCACTTTATTAGGTAAATAAATTTTACTGAAATTTATTAATATAACTAATTTAATAAATTTATTAAAATCCCCTTTCAATAGAACATCAATGGCAAATTTCTTCAGGTTTTCAGCAATGCTAGTTATCTGTACGTAAGAAGCAACGTTTTGATGGATTTTAAAGTTACTTTACACTAATTTATGTATCTTATCTCTTTTCAGTGTTCCTCTTCTACCTATTGTAGCACAAATGCAACTGTATTATATTATAGCAGCTAATATTGCAAGTTCCACTGCACAACAATGGATTTATACAAAGAGACTCCATAAATCATCCATGTGATTACTTGTGCACCAAGGTATCGCGATAGAAATGCATATTATTTATGTCTAAGTAAAAGACATTTAAAATTCACGAAAACATCAGACCTGGGTTATACAAGATAAAAGTTAGTCTGATCAAGTCGTATTTAGTTAAGCTTACTTGGATAGTTATTTTTAAGAAAAATGCACACAACGTAAGTAACTATATCTTTGAAAGGCATTAAAGTAAGTAAATAGTTATTTATTGGAATACGAGAAGCTTGTACTAATCTTTATTGATACGTTGTTCCACATATTGAATAATATCTTACTTTAAAAATTTTCATACGTCGAGCTGGATGTTATTTTAAATATTATTATTGTATAATTATAAATGATTGCAATTTTAATAGTACTCCATGCCTTTTTTGTACTTACGTATTTTATTATGAATAGATGCAACCATACAATACTTGATTCTTAAAACAGTAGAATTAAATTCGTTTTCATTTTATGTTTTCACTTAAAATTATTATTCACGCTGAGAAAAATATTTCCCTTCAATTCGTACATTCACAATGAAAATAATAAAAAATTAAGAAAGGAAAATGTGCTTTTTCGAAACTCTTTCTACGTTTTAAACTTTTTTCACTTTTAATCAATAGAATACAATATCCAATAATGATTAAATATCTTAGTTATCCTTATGAACTGTGGACTGCTAATCGTTTGAATTCAAGTGCACATACTGTCTTCTATTTCGGTTTCTTTGAATACGTCTAGTAAAATTTAATGCCTACAGTTACCATGACTTGCAAACTCCGTAATAAATATTTTCAATTTAAATGTAAAGGTTAGTTTAAAACAAATAGTTTTATTTCTTTATTTTAAATAAAACTTACAAGCTAATAATAATAATAATAATAATAAGATAATACTCAGCTGTTCTGAAAAGATTAATTTTTAACAGTTTTTCAACACAAGTGTTATATTTAAGAGGAGTTTTCCAAAAAAGTTAAATTAAATCTTCAAAAATTTATAATTCTTGCAAAACTTGATATTAATAAAATACTTATATTATAAATTATATTGCTGCTTAACGAAGAATCGTAAAGATAGAATTATAAAATATTCAATCATTGAGACATAATGGCTTATTAAACGCTAATGCAACAAATAAAATATAAAAAGAAAGTTATTTTACACTCTATAAATCATTGTATCTTTATTTTTCTAGGTTATAAACAATACCTTTTACTACAGCTTTTGTTACTTTATCAAAAGATTTCCTTTCGACTATTTTAAATAGATTGTTATTATAGAAAATTAATTCCTCGGTTTAAAGATCAACGTTCGATACTTTTTTGATAAAAAAGAGTATCTGAAGTTCACTTGAAATAATTTTTGTAGAAATAATTGTTGTTACATAATAAACAGGTCGGTATGATGCAACGTAATCACAAAATTATAATGTATAAACTCATAAAAATTATAAAAAATATAGCACAGTTTATTTTAAAACGTCTGTAAAAGTTTGTAAAGTTTCGATATAATAGCAAGAAAACAGAAAAGGATGTTATAAATACAATTGTATTGATTTAAATGTTAATAAGACAAATTAATAATAAAAAATTTAAGATTTAATGTACATATAAATAGATCTATTCCTTATTAATTGGTTTTCATAAAATACAAAGACGTTTATTATATGTTAAAGCATGGAATGATTAGTAAAATACTAGAAAAAGTATTGGACATATTTAACACGACAAAAATAAAAATTCTACAGCAAATAGAGGTATATTTTTATGATTTATAATAATCTCTTTTTTATTAAATATTTAAAAGACTACGTTTTGAATAACACATTTGCACCTATAACCGAACAATTTTCTAAAATATAACTTTAATAAGTGCCTACGTAAAAGCAGCAAAAGTCAGTAAGTTTTAAAGTTTGTGAACAAATTAAAATAGAAGAGCTAATTTTTGATAAACTTTCGAATATTTTATCAGTGACATAATTCAGCTTGTATACTAAAATTATACATTAAAATTTTATACGAAAGCTTTAGTTGGCGAGAAATGCTTACGCTTTATTAAACGATAAACCTATACAATCTGTACAAAAATACCTTTCAAGTTGATACTCGTCATCGGTGTAACGATCAAATCTATGCGAAAGTATTGCGCACTTCACCGACTCTTGTCTCGCGTTCACCAAGTGTACTCCAAAAAATTTTCCTAGTCTCTGGGCTTTCCATCGTGATCCACCGAATTAAATCTGTAAAAAACTTTACCATTGAATTTGTACTTTCAGTAGCCTTAGCAATGTCGACTTCCGTTTAGTTGATTGATAAATCTTTAACAGCACAACAATAAGCAACTTTTCACTGTAAAAAAAAAAAAAAAAAAAAAAAAAAAAAAAAAAAAAACAAAAGCATGCGCAACGAGCTACGAAGCATTTAGTTCGAACATCCGAAAGAAATCCATAAACTCAGCCCAAAATAGAAAGAAAAGAAACGAGCGACCGTAATCCCCGAAGATCTCCAAGGTAAATGCTCTTCTTATCTTTTTACAGGGCTGCTAGAGGTCGAGCAGACGCAGTTGTCCGGACAGTGGTTCAGCTGCACCGTCTGCATGCGCCTCTTCGACACGACGCATTCGCTGGCACGACACGTGCGATCGCACGACTTCACGCGTGAACAGCAGCCCGATGGTCAAGGCACGCGCTATCGCTGCAACTACTGTACCTACTCCTCCAAGTACACCTCCAACATGCACAAGCACGTGCGCAGGATGCACAAGAAAATTTTCGACATTCCGATACTCTAGAGGCTTAGATACTAAAGAGAGAGACACGCGACCCCAACCATCTTTGTACTTTTCTCTTGCGTGGGATCGACACGAGCTTGCACATTTATCACATACTTCAATCTCGTTGCAGAATCGTTTTTATGCATCCAAATCCTTTTATCGGACTTGTACGTGTATCGTATTACGGTCGAAGCTTCCGGAGAGAAGACCTATTAACATTACGAACGAATGTTTGTGTAAAAAGAGTATTTATATGTGCTAAATATGAGAGAGAGAGAGAGAGAGAGAGAGAGAGAGAGAGAGAGAGAGATGAAAGTTAATGACAGAATCATTTTTAAAATATTTCTTTTTATTAATCCTCGTACTTATTACGAGTAACGCATCTATCGATGGTTTTTTTTTTTTTTTTTACTTTTTATATCATTATTCGATTCATTTTATTTTCAAGACTTGAATTCCCAATGTATTCCAATTTAAATTATTTGAAAAGTTCACTCTTGCAATTCGTTTATTATTTTATAGATTTATAATTAATCGAGAAACATTCTTAAATGTATTATTTAACGTGTATTTAATTCAAGTAATGTATAAATGTGCCTAAATAACTATCGGATCGAGTAGATGATGATATTTTGATGCATTTCGATCAAAACATCTATCTTAATATCGGTACAATTTGTTAATAGTTTTAACACGAAAAGTAAATGACGGATGAAAATGTAATATTATTATAAACTCTGACAATCAGTTTTTTCTTTTAAACACAAATTGCGTTACCATTGTTACGAATGAATCTAGTTGCTTTGTTTCATCTGAATTTCATTGACACTATTGATGAATAATTTATCAGTTTGCTTCTTTAATACGTTCAACATTTGTACATTTTTCCTAAATTATTTTTTGTAACGAAATACGACAAATGGTTGAAAATGAGAAAAGAAACTTTAAAAGATGGCATTTTTAATCGTTTATCGAAATTATATCCTTTTTCCGATGATTTTAGCATTATCATTAAATTACGTTAAGTTTTACAAATTTTTCTTCAAAGAGTATAAATTAAAATACATTTTATACCGTCCATTAGCATAAATTCTATAAATATGTTTCCTGTCGAACAGATGCTTATGATG
The DNA here is from genome assembly GCA_018907045.1 of Wiebesia pumilae. Lineage (NCBI taxonomy): Eukaryota > Metazoa > Arthropoda > Insecta > Hymenoptera > Agaonidae > Wiebesia > Wiebesia pumilae. The sequence goes on from JACCHZ010000022.1 coordinate 6,817,935, forward strand.
TTTTTACAGTATTATATCAATATGTAAGCGACGCAATGGTTAATTACTAAAATTAAGTATCAAAATTATAGTCAATAAGTAATAACTGTAACGATGCAATTCGAGATTTTCCATAATTTGTATTTATGAAGTATAAAAACAATTTCATGTTTTAATTTGTTCGAATATAATTTCAAATGGTTACTTACATTTATGTTACTAATACTTGAAGGAGAAAATTAGCTAATTTTATAAATATTTTCTTAATTATTTTTAACTTCTTTGACATTTTTATATTATATTATAAGTATTTATAAATTGCACTGCTATGAATATAAATAAAAAAGACCAATATCTATATGTTATAATATTTATTAGTGGTACTTAAAATTTCGTAATTTTGTATTTTTAATCGATAGATATTTCTTTAAAATATAAAATAATTAATAAGTAGTAAATTTTGTAAGACTGCAGATGAATTGTTAATAATATTTAATATCATGAATTTTCTCTTAGGAAGTGCCTGAAAATCTATTATCATAAGACTGTGTGTGTGTATATATATATATATACCGACAGTCAGATAAAATAGAATGATATAAAAGGAATTAAACTTCCTTTTGAAAGGAAGTTTCATTGTAGTACGTATGCGTAATCTTATTAATAAATAATTTTTATAATATATATTACTGTTTTCATTAAGAATCTCGAAATTAATTTTGTTTATTACAAAAGATCCATGTATTTTATAAAAGTTTTTGACTCGCTTTACTGTATAATAATAATTAATAGTTGACAGGCGTTTAATTCTCCTAGTAAAATATCATAGTCGATTACCTTTTAAACGAAGAATTTATAAATTATTAGGTGTAAAAAAAAAATAAAAACACAAGGCAATCATAACACACGTAAAACAAAAATTAATCTAATAAACATGTCATTCGGTTCTCGCAAGTCTTTACAAAAATGTGGACTCGTTCGGTTTCATGTTATTACGCCATTTATCGTTACTGGCAATATAACGCAAAACATGCTTTTGAACACAAATTTTTAAGTATAGGTATTGGAACAGATATTTATCACATACGAATAACAATGTCCTTTCCTAAAAATAATGTTTATTTTATGTACTGTTTACTTTTTCCTGAAACGTGATATGTAGTAATATTGATTGTCTCCAATGAATCTACCTAAAGGAAAATAAGAAGAACAAATATTTATATAAACAAAATAGTTTGTTTCAGCGTCGCACGATCTCGCGATTAATCGAAAATCATTTCACTAATGCAATAATATTAATTTTTTCAGATGCAGCTTGGGTTCCTAATGACAACGCCGACGTTACAAACTACGTCTGCAGCGCTTGTAGTGCTGGTTTTCGCAGAATTGCTGATCTTTACAAACACAAATGCGGACCACCCCCGCGTTATGGTTGTCCCTATTGTCACATGAAGGGTAACCAATCATCGAACATATACCGACACGTAAGGAGGTGGCATCCGTCTATGACTGTCCGTATTAACAAATTATTTTGATCGACGAGTGAAGCTTGAAAATATCAAGCATATGGTATAAAATATACCATCGCGTATGATATACGCGATTATGCTATTCTGTCTTATCCTGAGTGACCATTCAATTCATTTTCAAATGATAAAACCTGTAAAAGCATATAAAATTCATTCGTTAGTCCTTTGTTATTAGTTTAACATATTTATTAGAAACGGATTCCTACATTATAACAAAGATTATAACTAACTTTAAATACATGTTTTCCTATTTATTTCAAGAGGAATTTATGCATTTTGTGAATTGTGCTTTTCAACGCATTGTAGCGGACATCGAAACACAGAGAATTTCATTAGTTGAAATCTCCTCGACCCGGATACGTTAACCCGATGCACTTCTACGGAAATGATGCAGTAAGCACAACGCACTTAAAATGACATTTACCATTAGGCACGAAAGTGTTGCTGATCCAGGTACCGACAGTCGCTTCGATCCGCTTACACTTTAGTCGGTAGCCTGATCTTTCTTTATTCTGTTACTGTTGTTTTCTTATCAATAAAGTTTATGCGCGTTAAACCGAATTGTTTCTTTGTATATCTAACCCAACGCCTGTACATCTCTCCCCCGAATCATGATTCACAGCATGACAGAAAGATTGTGCGTTTGAAAAAAAAATTAAAACTCTTATTTCACATGCGGTCGCTTGCATTTGTCACGTTCGAAGATGATGCAAGTTCAACGTATAATGTTTTAACGGACAAAGCATAATACCCGCAAGTAGAGCAGCGCGCCAACGCACTCGTATCCGAAAAGGACGATATAACTTGAGCTAAGATAACGAATGGATCGTGTGGACTAACGCAAGGAAAATGTGGGCGTGCAATTACCAGTAATGAGGAAGGAGCAAAGTTAAAGAGGAGGAGAATCTTTGCAGTCGTTTTTACGTTAGAGTCGGAACGCATATGAAATTAAAGTACACGCAACATATAAACATTTTCAGAAGAGAATAATAAATGTAAATATTAAAGATAGTGGATAGTTCTCTAAATATTATTTAGAGAATTGCATAATTGTGCTTAATGTAACACTCTGCATTCGTAACACATTCATTATTAATAATGTCAAATAATTCGTAAAAGGTAGCTCAATAATTTATTCATTATTGAAAAATAAAATTGGGAAAATAATTCTCTTTATACATATTGAAGAAAAACAATATAAAACTGGAAATAATAGAATACTTATAATTGTTAAAAATATTCTATTTTATTTTCTTGTGTGTGTTTTTCTTAAATGTTATTGTGTGTTGTATTTCACTACGAGTATAAAAGCGCATAAATTGAAAATTTTTTATTGAAAATAAGTAAAAAAAATATATATATTCTTCCTCTCTCAAGTTTTAAATGAAAGATGCCGAAATTTTGTATATATGATTTATTACATGATAGATAAAAAATCGATTATTTATAATATTTCAACAGTAGTTTATATTTTAATGTAGAAAATTTGAAAATCTCTTTAAGATTTTGTATAATGCTAGTTATTACATAATGTATTTATATGTTCCATACTATTCGTGTTTTACTATAATTTATTTTTTATTTAATGTCTGTATGTGTAATGTACGATATAAATCTGTTAACGTGCAATATTTTCAATTTCAAAACCTAGAGTATTACGTAATTTTTGTTTTTTTATCACTGCAAATAATGAAGAATCGTACGATATGACATATAATTGCTGAACATGTAATATTTATGGTGCTACGTCGAATGTACGTATATACGATAAACAATTTTCACTTTAGATTACTGTGCGAACGCAAAAAGTGTACAACTTAAGTAATTCATATTGTATTAATGATCTTCTAAAATTATCGACCCATCTTTCTAGGAATAATAATGAAGCAAAGCTTCCAGGTTATGTGAATAAAAATATGCATTAGCGATGTCAAAAAAAATTACTATTATTATTTTATTTGAAATTATTGAAATTCAAGAAACAATTAACAATTTATCCAAATTTATCATGATTCTGTGCGCGTTTGTCTATGCACGCGCGTACACATGACTCGTAATTATTTTATATAACACCGATATATTTAGATTAAATATACCTTTAAATGTGATACATCTTCAAGGATAATTTATCAAAATGTAAAATCTTCACCTTGTATTATTTCATTAAAGATTATTCTTATATCTACCACTAATCTACCATTTTATGCCTTGACTTTGATCATAATTGTCAACTTTTCTAATTAATCTGTCAGGGCTTTTAGTCAACGAAATTATTTAAGAGTACGTCTTATGAAAGTGCATCATCACTTTCCTATGCAACCCATCATCATCCAACACTTCATGTTATCAAAAAGTTCTTGTAGTAATTTTATCTGGTTGTTTGCGCGTATCAATGATATATTAAAACAGCGCATTTTGTAATTATTATTATCTTGAAGTTAAGAAGCACCTTGTTAAGCAATGTTTCAAATCTTGTTTTGCTACTTCGACGCGATTATTGAATGAATTAAAATTGTATGTACGAAAGGAAGGTTCAGGTTATAATGGCAACAGAATAGTAAAGCAAGGCTTGGAAATATATTTTACGCGTGAGACTTTTGATATAGTGGGTAACAATAAAAAGATCCTCGAAACTTTGAGCTTTAACTTTTATTTCCATCATTCGATCGGCGCTTTTGCTAAAAATTCAAAAAGTCTTACCGTCATATCTATAACGTAATGATCCATCTTTGGTAAATTTTCATTTTCAGAACAGCACTCAACCACGAGACTCTCATCGTGCACTCAACAGCGCCCTCGTGGACTCTACAGTTGTCAGAATTGCGGCAAAACTTACAGGTGGTACAGTGGCCTACATCGACACGTAACTTACGAGTGTGGAAAACCACCGCGTTTTCAGTGTCCACATTGTAGTTACATAGCTAAGCATCGCTCGCACATCTACTGCCACATCAAAAGCACACACGCCCAGAGCGCAGTGTATGCCGTTGATATCCAGCAGATGCTTAAGTGAAGGGCCACGTAAGGGCTACCGTCGACAACTCATTGTGTGATTACTTTTCCGAGCTTTAGTACTGTATTGTTGTATTTCGTCGAACCTCTCTTTAAATACTTTATAGCTGTATTCTGTGTTGTAAAGAGCATAGGATCGTGCATCCGGTAATTCGGAACACATTTCGTTCCGATCTGATTGAAAATGAGTCGGGCAGCTGTCGCCTAAGCTCAAACCACGTAGAAATAAAACATTAATTTTATGAAAACTTAAATCAGAGAATAGATTATTTAAAGACAAATTGCAAATTCTATACTCGCATACTCAGCCTTTCTAAGTCAATTGCAATGATACATATCAATGTAAATATCGCGATGTATCTGAGATATTGCTGATATTGTTCAAGTGTATTTTATCAAAACGATGAAAAAAAATCTGTACAGTTGTAAGCTGATTATTTTTGTAAGGAGATGCAGTCAGAATCCTGTATGTAAACAAAATATAAGTCCATCAGAATTTGATAATTATTAAGATCAGTGCACTTATTCTTAAGATAGTGGAATATTATTGAATAGACATTACGCGTTATTTTATGTGATACATTTTTCAAAATAGTTGAATATTTATAACAATGTCATAATATACGATATAGTAACTCTCATGTACAACGTTATACGTAAATAATTATTCCAAAGTAATTTAAAATTTTACACTGAAAATAAGTAAATAAAATGAGTAACGTGGAATATTTTAAAGACATGATTATACGTACAATAATTTAAACAGCAAACCAATTGATTCAGATAAATAAATCTTAAACAAAAGTAAAACTAGTAGTATAGCCTAGTGTATAAATAATATTTTTTATATTCGAAGTTTATTTAAAATAAACTTGAGGAATGTATTAGTTCTAGTAAATTGAGCCTCGTTTTACACTATTAAAATGTGTGTAAAGAAATTAGCAAATAAGTTGTTATTCGTGAATAAAATTCGATGAAAAATGATTAGAAAGTACGCAAAAGGCCTGTGCATAATATTCGCACAAACTATGTTCCTAAAATAATAATAAAAATGCCGATTAGTAAATTTATCTAAATTTTGTTTTGATTTCTTAATTCAGAATGTATCGTACAAGAAGAATGATAATAAAACATTTTTAACTTCCCAAAAATATCATTTAACGCTCTATTTTAGACAAAGTGATATTTCGTTTATGTATTTGTTATCTTGTTGGCTTATTCAAAATATTATTAACTTATAAATAATGTACTTAAAGACTTTATAAAAAGGTTTATATCGCAAATGTAAATACTTCGTTTTTATATAATATTAATACGACCTTGGAGTGAACTTGATGTGCTTTTACTTAAAATAGAAATGATAAAAATAAATAAAAGTATTTATTTAAAAATTTCTTTTACAATTATTCAAAGAAAACAGAAGAGAATTTAATAAAACCAATATTTCTCTTTACGTATACATTATAACCAATTTATCCGTTTATATTGCGAATTTATTTATTTACTTGCAAAACCTAGTTTAAAATAATTAATTAATAAATGAATTCTTTATTTCTGTAATTTACTATTTTGTGGTACAACAGATTAATAATTAGATCTAAGCAAATGTACAAAAAAAATATTGTTGTTAATATTTACAATTAAAATATCACTATATTAATTGATAATAAACGATAAAAAATATTAAACTCATTTTAAAAACATAATGTTGTCTTTATCTATATTTTCATTGCATTCTAAATGGTTTATTACGTCGCAGAATCATTTAGCATTACATTGAAACTTGTTGTTTAAAGCAAAAGCATATAACTGATTCTTTTAAATAAATCAAGAAAAATGTAGATTTAGACTCAGCCTGAATTGAAAATTTAGTTACTCTGTCATTTTAATGTTTTAATTTTATTCTTTACGCGAGTAAAGTTCAAAATGAACGAAATTTTTACCCATAATACTTATAAATACGTATCTTAATATTTAAAAATTCATGATCATGAAATATTTATTAATAAAAGGATATTTTATTTTTCAGGTTCCAATGCTATTTTAAATCAACTGTCGGTTGGATCTGACTTGAGATAGTCCATTAATGTTTAAGATTAAGAATTCCGATGTCTATATTTACAAACACATACTTAACAAAATCGTTAATTTACCGAAAGTAAATATGAATAATAAAATAAAGCCACGAGATAATTCTTTGACAAGCAAATATTTATGAAATACTTAATTACGATTTTAAATTTTATTATAATAGCGTTGTAAAGTTAAATGTATATAACAATAAAATTGTAAAAGTTGCAATAATAATAACGTTTTCATTTGAAACTTAAAAGATTTTATTTTTAAAATTTAATGTAGTAATTATATATTACAGAAGTAATGCTTTGATTATTGTAATTAAAATGTAAAATTAATAGATACTATTTGTGTACGAAAAACTTTTTAACGATAAAAATTGTTATTATTAAATTTTTATAAAGAAACTTTTTAATTATTAAGGTTACTTAAAAGATATTAGTGTAAACCTGTGCATTTGTAATTTAATTGTAATTAGCGTATTCATATGGAATTTTTATTCGACATATAAGATCATTATAATACCACCTTACCAACTGTACTTAGTATACATTAGGAAAACTTGTTAAAGATTTTTATTGCATTTAAATTAAACTTGTCTCAAGAATATCAGTCATGAAATCAATATAGAGAGTTGAATCTCTATATACTTTCATAAATACATTCACGATTGTTCTTTACTAATCAAGTGGTTTATTTCATTTTTCAGATATTTATGCTCCTCGAACGAAACCAAATTATTTTTTAAAATCTCGTCAAATAAAAAGACATCATCCGACCATCATCTATTGATTAAAAACTCGAATTATTTGAAAATTGTCAGTATTGCAGATGATGTTGTTAATACAATTGGTACAAAAATCGTAATATCACAACAAAAACAAGCTATACAGTTGTCAAAAGGGCTCGCGTACTTTTACCGCCAAAGGAAATATAACGCTACATTTGAACAATGAATGCTTCTTGCGTGTCAAGAATCTAGATTTCTGTCTCTGTACTATAAATTTCGGACCAAACAAACGTCAAGTATTATGTCATACATTAGAGAAAAAAAAAGCATGTCGGACAGGACCTTTGTGTTATTCGTCTGCAGTAAATCCAATTCCAACATTTACTACACTCTATGGACATAGTTTAAATTATCTTCCAATTATTGTATAACAATTTAAAGCGATTCGATAATAATGGTTATGATGAAAAAATTTATGAACTCGTTACGTGTGAAATATTTGGTCATAACAGTATTACTAACATCAGAATTACAAATAAAGTTGTACATAAGTATATAAAAAAATTTCATAAATTTGACCTTTGACTTGTAGCAAAATATGATACATGTATTTATTATTAGGTATTATAAAAATATGATTAAATTAAAACACTAGTTTTTTACTGTTAGCAAGTAGTTTCCATAACATTCACGTTAACCGATTTTAAAGTTTGTCGTTAAGTTTTTATGTACCTAATGGTTACAGTATAACCAATGTTACGCAACATAGTAGCAGAAAATTAAGGTATTAAATTGTAGTTATGAAAGATGTTATTACTAGAATTTCAGTATTCTTGCATCTGTTTGAAAATATGTCGAAGTAAATGAAAATTTGAAATTAATAAATCTTCTAAAGAACCAAAAAATGTAATTTTTTTAGCTACTACATTATAACAAATATATACATTTATATATATATATATATATATATATATATATATATATATATATATATATATATATATATATATATATCTGTAATGACTTTATATTTAAGATAAGATGTACAAATGGGTTGATTCCTCTGCTAAATTTTGGCATTTTTGTGATAATTAGTTGTTGGCAAGGAACGAATACGTAGGTTGCCTTTTTTTTCATTTTCCAAGTATACTTAATCGATAGTTTTAGATATTTTATAAACGATTGATAATTTAGTCTAAGAAATGAAATATTTTTTGCATCGTTAGCATGATACGTTTATTCCTTCACAGTTTTTTTTTTTTTTTTTTTTTTTTTTTTTTTTTTTTTTTTTTTTTTAATAATTCCACGCACATATCATAAAGCTTTTAACAAATGTGAAGAGTATAACAATCTAATGACATACGATTATCTGCATGGAGTGATAATACTTTGTAATACGAACAGTTTTATATTTGTTAACAAATTATGAAAAATTTGCTTTTATGAGAAAGTAATATTTAAAATTTTTAATGCCTTATAATACATTTGCATGCTTACGTATCGAAAGAGTTATTATTAAATTTGTATGCTGGCTTGGTATTGCATCCATTAAAAAACGTTGTTCAGCGGCAATTGGAACGATATTAAATGTTCGTTCTTGATAAATCCTTGGGCAGCATTAACGATACTTAACGAATGCCTTAGTAACCAGTACGAAAGTACTCGAAGAATTCAGACTTTGAAGCTAATAGACTATTCATGGTTTCCTTTTAATTAATGTAGAAGCAACTTAAGTATGACCATAGAGAAATGAATCGAAGTTCGATGTTGGCAAATTATAATGGCAAAGTATTCGAATAATTTTTCTAGAAATTCCAACCAGTCCCACTCGGCACTGAATTTTATCTCATCAAATATTTAAGTACACGATAAAAGTGTTGACTGAATTAAATGAAAGAAAAAGAAAAAAAAAAAAAAGAAAATCGAGATTGATCGTAAAAGTCGATTAATTGAATGTTAGCTTCGAAGTAATAACAAACGGTATTGTATACCCCGATGACATTGAAATTGAATTTCCAAAATAATGCCCCCGCTAAAATAAAATAACGTTACCTTAGGTTGCTGCCTCTTCTAATAAGTTCAAGAAAACGATGATCAGCTCAAACCCGTCAGGCCTGCGCAATAACTTCCGAAATCAATAAAAACCGATAAATCTTCTCTGCTTGCAGACTTTCTGATGAGCCGCTTTCGGCACTTTGTGGACAGTCCAGATTCCGGTGGGAATCGCCAGCGCAGTCGCCGAAACGTACCAAAGCGGCCACAGTGGCGAGAGAAGCAATATTACTGTCCCAAGTGCAGCCGCGGATTTACCCTAAAGAGTAATCTCAAGCGCCACTATACGTACGAGTGTGGCTTTAAACCGCGCTACAAGTGCCCCTACTGCGAACTTAGGAGCAAGCAGACCTCGCAAATCTACTCTCACATTAGAAATAAGCATCCCGGCGAACAGGTTTGCGTCATCAATATCGATACGTCCGAGAAGAGCGAGTAGATACCGCGCTAATACTGAAAATCTTGAAAACCGATTGCCGCCCTCTTCTCTCTTATATTTATCAATGTCGAAAATACTTTGTGAAATTCTTAGTGAAATCTTACCCACACTAGAATCATTAGCCGTGCGAGTTTAGTTTAGGAGGAGTTTGCAATTTTCTTGGAGTGAGTTTTGCCCTTAAGTGTATAAAGCCGGCGCTTAGATACCCACTATTTAGATGATAAAATTCACTAACCACTTCGCTCTAGTTACAACGACTACTTATTTACTTAAAACGTAACTTAAACACTGTCGCATTGTCGCAATGTCGCAATGTCGCGCAAACGAATTTATAAAATATGATTTCCGAACCTATAATCACGACTCTACTTGTAAAATATTTGTCGAATAATGTAAATAAATTTGAATTACGACTGAAATTATTTTAATTTGAACAAGTAACTCCTTATAAGTCTTAAACGAATAACTAGTTACATAAATGGTAACCGTGACATTTTTTTGTATTGTAAGTTTTCTCTTTATTTTTACTTTTATTCGAGTGTTCGAGTGTCGAAATTTCATCCGCAATAAAGAGTTCTCCACTGTAATCATTATTAAAATAAGATCTAAGACTAATAGTATTTTCGAAACCAAACTGAATTTCCATCTGTTTTATCCATTGCGGTTTTACTAATACTCGAAATTTATCATTAGCCTTTTAAAGCACACTACGTTTAAGTATGATTTTGATCCCAAGACATTTTTAACGCGTTTTATTGGATAATAATAATAATAATAATAATAATAATAATAATAATAATAATAATAATAATAATAATAAATTTTAATAACTTATCGATGAAAATCTACTCTTAAATCTACTCTTAAATCTACTCTTAAAACTACTCTTAAAGCAGTCTCGAAATTGTGATTTAACGATAAAGAGTAGGGCGTTACTCTAATTACGGTGTTTTCAGTTTTCGTTTAATTTTAATGGCAATTAATCGCAATAGAACAGACAAACCAGTCTAAATCGAACCACGACTTAATTCTACTTTTACGTTAAGTGGTTTAACGAACGATTGCATTTACTTTATTCTGTATTAAATTAAATAACATTTCCAACTCCTAGAAAAAGAAAAAATGAAAAATACGTCAGAAGGGCAGAATTTCCACATATTTTGTGCGCTAAATGATCACGAATATAAACTAATATTCGCACTAATTTCACGCAGGAAGACAATATTAAAATATCGTCGTATTAAGCATCGCTTTCGCATATATTTCAGTTTCTCTTCGCGTAACTATAATGCTTACGTTCAATCGAGATCGGCTTTTAAAATACGCCAGTAGCACGGAGTTGGAAATGTTGTACGAGCATTCAACACACATACATGTAAGATCAACGACAGCATCAAATAATTATATAAGAATTATGCACTTGCTCTAAACGTACTAAAATTTTATAACCCACTGTTTGTATACTCACTTAGCAAGTATCGTTTAATTTTTTACGCTTTTTATAACATTATAAAGAAATACAAGATAATACAAGAACTACATGATCAGCGCGCGTATTTAATATCAAGTATTTGGTATGTACGAGTATCTTCGTAATAAGTGTGATTTTTTAAAAAACGATAGACTCTATACGGTGTGTATAAATTTCTCATAAAGAATAAAGCATTGGATAATGTACGAGTATGCAGCGTGTACTTTAATGGTATATGTGTATTGCGATCTAATTGTATTTTCACGGAATGAATTAAGCCGTACTTCACTCCTTTTCACATTTACGTACTCGCCGGGCTCTGCTGTAGTAACAATATCAGCTGATCTGCGTATGCACCCGTAGATACACGTACCTTTAAAGTACACTCGGTCTGCAAAGAGCCGCATAAGCATAGCAACTGCATTGTTCAGGTCTCTAACGCTTTACACATATTTGTATCTCTTTGTCAAAACTTTTTTGTTAATAAACTACACATTATAACCCTAACAGTTGAATTCTTTATTCTGTAATTACAGTCAACAGGTTACGAGTCCAACGAGTGTGTAGCCCATTGGCAAATTGCAAGCTGGACATTGTGTCTGTATTTCATAGTGCAACCAAATACGATGGACGGGACTGTTATCTCTGGGAAAAAACGTAGAGAAGAAAATCGTCTCGAATCGGCACTGATTACGCTTTAAAACCCGAAAGACGACGTTAAGCAGGGTGTTAATTACGCTATTTTCAAACTAAGAAATTGTATTGCACAATTATTTACGTAAAACATGTAGAAGTACGTCAAATGTCCACCACTGATATTAATCTGTACTGGTGTGTATCTGTGATTTTGTCGATATGTAACAACTGGGGATACAAGTGATAAGATGCGCTTGATCTTCGGGCAAATTCAACAGATCACACGACAGCAATGACAGGAGTTACTTTAGGAATCAACGTTGAGACGCAGTCATTTTTTCGATGACTCACTAAATCAAGGACCAACTCCCTATCACCTCTACAAAGGCACGTGTGATATACACAGCGGTGATCAAAATTCAGCTGCGTAGGGAATATCAAAGTGTTGCTGATTATTGAAATTGAACTACGATAGATAGGCCTAGCGAGAGATTAGGATTATTTACAAAAGTTGAATCTTAAAAAACCAAGTATAACGTGTGGCGTTCGTGATATGATGATTTTACATACAGAAGAGACAAAAAAAGCTCGAAAAGTAACTCAATAGCAAATGCTAAACAAAACATCCAAGATATTCGTCGAAAGAGAGACGGACCAAAATGAAGATCAGAACAAGCAGCCACAGCATCGAGTCGAAGCAGAGGCTCGCATATGTTGAAATGCAACATAATTACAACGAAGAAAATTATGATACTGAACGTACGAGTGTTGATTAAAGAAAAGTATTCATCGAAAAGTATACGGCGGTGATCTTCAATAATATAGTGTTTATGACGGTACAAAGAAATTCAATAAAATGAATAATTTTTATTCATTTTATTGGACGAGTATTGAGCTTGTAAATAAGTAGTATTTAAGTATTTTCAAGGCATCTAACGTTGTTTCTTTCGATATGAACAATCTAAATGTAGCTTTAATCCGAACCATAATCCATTTTTGTTCGTTTGCATATGTATTAAATAAAAATTTATGTACGTACGTATCCATCGTAAAATGTGTATATGTTATAAGAAAACTGTTTAAATTAGAATTTACATTATTTGCAAATTCTGTTTTACTGTCTGTAAGATATGTCTTCATTTAAAAATATGCACTCTCGCAAATAAACTTGCACACCAACATCAAACTTCCTTCCTCTGAAACATTATAAAACATCTTAAATTCACGTTTTCCAATACAATTTTGTAATGTTAGATACTATAATTATAAATCTGTTAATTTAGTAGTAAGTGACCACCTACTATTTTCCAACTTTTTATAAGTGACTGTTATTCATCTAATGTGCGTATATATGAAATGTTTGCAAGTGTTTTTTCGTTAAATTTGAAAAGGTTTTTCTCGGTAATATTTTCTCCTATTTATATCTACTTATACCTGGCAGAAAAATATTTTATCAGCATTAAATTGTTAAATATGTACTTAATATTGTATTGTTTTATTATATATTATTATTTTGCTCGTAATTGTAAACTGTATAATACCTTGACCAATGATAACATTGTGCATTTTCTAGGCTTGGAAAATACATGATCGCTGCAATAAAGTCTAAATTGTAATTCCAATGGAATATGCAAGAAAATCTTATAAATTACGAGTATCACGCTTTTTCAAAATAAATGTCAATATCATAAGAAATCTGTTTCACAAGTATCTGAATAAATTACAGATTACAACATCTGCTTTGAGTTCTGAAACTAAATATCCCCAGACGTTTGTTAGGTATATAATATTCTCCAGTGAAACTTTGTAAATTCAGTAAGATAAATAAACCATTAGACTTTTTCCAACAAATTGTATAAATTGATACAACTGTTTCGCAATCCACAATGAGAAGCCGAACGTAATACGTGTAAATAATCATGAAATATGTCATAGTTTTATATTACGAATGCCAAGAAAGCGTTGTACATACGTATAAAACACATAAGTTCCAATTTGAATATTGCAATATTCCTTAGTCAGGCTCTCTAATTCAGAGGTGAACGGTGACACGTCAAGAAAAAGATCGAGTTATTTTTCATCCAATTCCGCACTAACAGTTTCTTCTTTTGTCTCTTTCAGAGTTCCCGAGGATCCGACTGTCGAAGGATCCAATCGCCACCAGTTTGCGATTGGCGCAACTTCAGGCTCGTAAGCCTAAGAATATACACTCATCGCCTGGACGTTATCCCTGCGACAGATGTGGTAAAATATATCGCTGGTATCGGAATCTTACGACGCATCTCAGGTTGGAATGCGGTAAAGAACCAAGTGTCGTATGCCCTTATTGCCCTAGACGTACCAAACACAAGAACAGTATGCGCTCACACATACGGAGAATTCACAAGATACTCCTGTGAACATGATTTCAAGATTATCAATCTTAATGGCTCCAGCCTCTTGATCGGCGAACTTAAAAGAGAACGAATGAACGTTTACTTGTTCTCTTAGATAATATCCGATAATAAAGATTTAATGTATAAATAAATGCGTTGCATATTTTGGTGATTGTTATTGTTAGATACTCTATCTAAAAAGTTATTGTTTGAAAAAAAAAAAAAAATTCTTCGTTAATGTTGTAAATTATAAATTATAACGAGTTGATTTTTATAGCACATGCATGTATGTTTCGAGTTGCTTAATTTTAAGGAAGTACAATAATAAGTATGAAATCGAAAAATATACGAATTCTTCACACACTTTTTTAATCTGTATTTTTTAATTTTTCTTAATAATTTTAGATAATGAGATCAAAATCCCCCTTAAGTATGTTAACTAATCTGCATAAACATAATATGAAAATATAATTTACTGTATTATAATAAATTATGTGTTTACAATCTCAACGTGTAATTTTTTGCAGATTGTAGCAATGCAAAACAAACGAACTCCCACTACTTCGTAACTACGTAACATCCTTTTCATCCACTTCGTTTAACGCAATGAACATCCGCTTTCATTTATGAAACATTTAATTTATTTGTACGAAATAATGTATAATGCATTGAAGCTCCATTAAATACAGAAACAATTGCTAGAATCATTTATAAATTTTCAAATATTTGATTTCATTTTCAAACCGATATTTTATTTTTGATTTACTAATTACTAATGTTACCTCTGCATACCATTAATATTACAAGTTTCAATAAAGTTTCCAATATTACTAGTACATTCTGGTCTATGACCACTCTATTTTCTAATAATTTTCTAATTATATTAAAAACTATCATAAAATGTATTTTTGTCAGTCTGTAAAATATTTTTTATTAATTGAAGTATTAATTTTATATCAATATTTTGCAGGAAAATAAATTATTTTGGCAAGTATTATACACGTATGTGAAAATTCCCAGTGATTTTGTGTGCAAAATTTCGTATGAAAATACAAAATTTTGTATGAAAGTAAATGTATGGAATACAATAAATACGTAAACCTAGTACCAAATTATGCATTATTGCATCGATAAGTATATGATAAAAGAAAAAATATTATAGAATTAATAACATTAAGCTAATGATTCAACTATATTACACAGTTACAAAGTACATCTAGTGCCACTACAAAGTTTATTTGTAGTTATTATTAGTTTTAGCAGCAGCATCATTATTATGGCTATTATTATTTGTTCTTTAAGGAAAGACTTTTTGGTTTTCTTATGATTTTCCTTATTGTTATTGTTATTGTTATTGGTGTGCAGCTATTGGTATAAAAATGTGATCAACAATTTAAGTTTATATTCCAAATGTCCGCGTGTGTGAAATTTTATGAAAGTTATACTTTTATGAATAATGCTTATCTTGATTGTGTTATAATAAATTCGTAATTCGTTTAGTCGAAAATTGAATAGAAATGCTAAATTCTTTCGAAAATTTATCTCGAGCCAACTCAAACGCTTAATCAATTGCAGACAAATTTTTTCCCTTTTCCTTGTGAAATTTCAAGATAATTTAGCCCCATTGGATGAATGATTCGCGTAATGATAACGCATTATTAGTTATAACACTCGGTGATTTTGCTACACTCTTTTTTATGTGCATTGGTTAATTATTTTAAATAGCCTGAGTTGAGTTTTCATAACAATTAGCTTCGAGAGAACGGATCTTATTTCCCGACGAGTTTATGTACGAGTTCATGCAACAAATGAGAATTCTACTTATTTGATATTGAAGTAAGAGCAACGAACAGAGCGATCAGTAGATGAAAGCTGTAATTTAATCCGTTGCCAATTAGACTATTGTGCTAAGCTTTTAAGCCTTGGAATATATATTTCATTATACTTTCACACGCTACACACAGAGATTTCACATTTTTCGACATACATTAAAACTTTAATTTAGACGATATCGTCACAGCTTTGAAGCGATTTATCATTTGGACTAAAGTAATTCAAATCATTTCTATCGATCTGCTATCGATGACTGAAGTTCGACTGACAAATACTGGGTGACAATTCGCTTTAAAAATGTGACAGAAAGTTATCCGGGAAATCGATCCTTCCTACTTCTCCAATTCAGTACTAATTATGAAAAACAAATCGTATTTTCTTTCCCGTTTTTCAGAAACTCCGCTCTTTCCGATCGTGAGACCGCGGCTGCACGTTTGCCCGCGCTGTGGTCAAATGTACTCCTGGGCATCGAACCTTCGCAAGCACCTGAAGACTGGCTGTGGCACCATTACATGCGAAAGCCATTTCTCCTGCCAGTATTGCCCCTACAGGTCGCGTGTAGAGGCCAGTTTCCTCAGACACCTTATGTCTGTGCATAATATCAAGTAAAACGTCACCATCTATACCGTACCAAAGCTCAATTCAAGGAAATCCTTCAAGTGCCACACGCACGTGAGCACCTACTATTGTACTGGCGCGTTACCATTTCTTACTATTTCAAAATATGCCTATTATTGCAAATTTGCCAGAACTTGTGCTAGTTTGTTAGGATGCGCAGCTAAGCTAATCCAAAGACAAATTCGAGTGTACGAACGACTTAGAAGCGGCAAAATGTCACGATAATCGGATAATAAGTCGCTCATAATTTCTGTATCATTTTACTTGAGGAATCACGCGTGATAATAAAAAATTAGAACTGCGTTTTATACAAATTTGTTCTATCTAAATTAGTATTTTATCTAGTTATTGGTACGTGTAGATATGTGATTTTATTTGTCAATTCGTTTAATACTTTTAATTTTAAATTTGGCCTACAATTGCTGACTCAGAATCAAATTAATTCTTTTCATTGTTAATTGTGATAATGATATCGAAAACTTTTAAAAGGATTTCCACAAGTAATAAATCGACAGAGAGACGAAAAGAGACAGACATAGTCAGTTAACGAAAACGTTTACTAAATTATAAAAGTTGCGCAATTCCATGAAAGTTTTAATCCTGCTAAGCGTTTATTGCAATAAATTATTGCACACAAAGCAAACTATGCAACAAAATTTAGGTCTTGAAAATAATGAAATTATTTATGAAGCAATACCATTGAAAATATTTGTCATTTTAACTGTAGTTTATGCAATTATATCATCTGGAAAAATGAAATATATACAGAGATATATATTTACTAAAAATGTAAAGCTATTTATAAGGGAAATAACACTGTTTATAGCGTTCAGTCTTCACTTTCAGGTTATTTCAGAATCTTAATAACGAGTTTATTTTATGCTTGAGGAAAAAGTAACGTTAGACTTAAATTCTAGATATTAAGAATGTCTTCGAATTTTGTACTCAACTGCACGTACATATTATATAATATGCATACAACCTTAAATGTATATTTATGGTGTAAAAATTATTTGCGAGTTTTCTGTAACTTTCTGATTTAAATCTCGTTTATTTATTTAATACTCATTATCGATAGTTATAAATGTGATCGCGAATTGACAAAATAATTGTCAGTCGGATGTTTTACAATACTAAAATTATCTTTCTATTATAACAGTCTTATTTTCGAATTTTTCTTATTATTCAATTATCAGACTCAGGCAAACTCCCATACGTGTACATATTTTCGAACATTTTTCAAAATTTCGGAACTATAAAATATTCATATTTTTCATGTATTTCTAAAAAAGGATATAAATGTTATTTCCGTTAGTTTTCACTAAGAGCAATCCACGAGAAAAGTACCATTAAACAAAATATCATGTAATAATTGTAATTTATATGCATTTTTAAATTAAATATTTTCAAATATAAGTTTGACTTGGTAGTGAGGCAATAATTTTTCACCAAAGTTAATGAAATCATGAAAGTTTAACCATAATTTCTAGTCACGTATGTTGCGCAAGAAAAGAATATTAAAATTTATTTAGAAACATTGTTTCAAAATTGTTTTAAAAATGAATGCAATACAATTTTCATAAATTTCTATGTGTCGAAAGCATTATTATTTTTAAATTATTATATCTATTATGTACTACTTTGTATAACTTTCTTAGATATACACAGATAATCACAGTTTACTTATCGTATAATTGTGTTGATTTTTCTTTAGCAAACAAATATAATCTGTACCTCATGTACATGACTCATAAATAAATCAAAATGCATACTCAGAAAAAATCAGATACATTTCTAGTACTTACTTGTTTATACTGCAGCTTACGCTCTTAATAATCTACTTTGAGATACACTTTTCAATTTGTTAGACTTTCATTTTCTTCACTGTAGTAACTTTCATAAAATGTTTTTCTTCAAAAATATGATAATTAGTCCAACTCGTAAAGCATTATAGCGAAAAGGCTGAATATTAAAAGCGAGACACAACTAGTCTTTAATCGTTATGATCTATTTGAAAAACTGTTATTGATTTTATCATGTTTGTATGTAAGAAATTTCAGTAAACATCACGATAAATGTCCTAATGTAGACACTGATCGAATCACTATTTCTTTATAAAATATTTACAATATAATGAAAAACTTTTCATTTTTATAAAAAAAATCTAGTCTGTAGTGCATAAAACAATATATAATTATATTAAACTAGTCAATTGAGATAATACTATCTACTGATATCAAAAAAACATTAATAGCGTAATGTTTCAAATGGTAATAAAATGCGTATACAGATTAATTATTGTATATTGTAAGTAGAGTATATGTACTTCCTCAATCATTCTATAGGTAAACTCGATAAATTTAAAACAAAATACTAACTTTTGTATCCTTGAGAAAACAAGTTCCTCATAAAATAGAAAGATATTTACTGAAGCCAAAAACATAATTTATTACATAGCGTCTTAAAAAGAATAAATACATTTAAAATAGATACAAAGATAGATAGTGTAATTTATCTTATATCAAATTAATGTGAAATAAAACGATTGCTTATGTACAAAATCATTTTCGACAATTTGCATGTCATGGATTAGACATTGGATCTAATTGTACAATTATAGAATTCTTTTATTAAAAGCTTTAGAGAAGACACTCGATATAATATAAAACTTTTTTAGAAATGTAATTCGTTATTTCGTCGACGAATTAAACGATTTGAACATTATAGGCCAATTTTTCTTCAAATATATAATAAGTATCTGACGAATGATGTTTTCAATATATCTCAAAAGTTAGAGCATTTTCACTATTTGCAATAATCTAAAAAGCGAAGTGTTAGAATAAAAATTAGACAAGTACGATTATATATCAATAATGCTTATAATTAATATATATTTCTAACTTTCCGTATTTCCATATTTAAATGTTAGAAATAGTTATACGTTTAATAAATCTCCGAAACAAAGACATTAAAACTCTATAGGTAATCATAAATATTGCGAATCTTACATCATGTATCTCATTTTTTAGTTTTTGAATAAATGTATGTGAAGATAACAAAATAAACCAGCGTTACAATAACATTAATATTTTTCTAAGCTTAATTTATGTAATTTTTTTTATTCTGTTAATTTATTTTTAGACATTACAATTTACGTAGTATTTAAATTAATAGCTTGTAAATCGTTTTAACATTTAAAATTAACATTGGTTTGAATAATTCAATCGATAAAATTTTAAGTTATAATTGTTATACTTAATCATTAATGTTGAATTACTTTGTATTTAATCGTGTAAATATTTTTTTTTCAGTTAGATCTGTGCATCAATTTGGAGAATTTCTAAATGACTGAAAATGAGACGATCTGCTTTTAAGAAAACTTGTAAATCTGACTCGATGAAATTACAAGTTTATCCTCAGATACGAAAAATATAGCGCCAGCAAAATATTTCATAACTATAGGTTCATCTACTTAAATACATGTATCAGCATTTACTGGACTATTAAATAATAATATTATTAGAAGAAGTCTTATTATGTTATATGTAACCAAAGTAACCTGTATATGAATTAGGAATATAATTATTATCACATGCTTTTAATGAAATGATCTAAGGGAGTTTTATATTATCAGGATACATTTAAAGAATATAATAGAAATCGTCATACTGTAAATAATGTATATAACTTAACGAAATATTCTTTTATTAATGATGCATCTTGTTATTTACTAGTTTTTTCTCTTTGTTTGTTATAACAAAATCAAATACAAAATCTGTTTGCATTGTCTAATAATTTCTTTAGGTTTCTTCTTACATATGCAATGAATAACCAGCATGTTCATACCCAATCATTAATGCAAAGTTTAACTTCAGCTCTGAAACTAAGTAACTCTTTGATTTTTGTCTTTCAGGCGAATCTATGTTGGATTTTGACATCATGGTAACTGATTTAGCAGGAAACCAAATCGTTCCATCTAATTCGGACTACGATTGTGATCAATGTTCTAAGTCCTTTAATTCGCAGTATTCTCTTGTCAAACATTTGCGCATCTGCAATTCTCAGAGGAACTTCTCTTGTCCACTTTGCAATTACAGGAGTAACAGAAAGTGGAATGTCAAATCGCATATAGAACGCGTTCATGCGAAAGGCATTACAAAAATCAAGAATGAACAAAAATCTGTCCGATTGAAATTCGAAATTAATAATTAGAAAAATATATATTTAAGGATTTTTTCATTAAAATATGCGGAGTTCAGACTTTTATTTACGTTGTTATTCAGTGCTAGCTTCGAGTAATAACTGAGTAAATGATAGATATTTACTTGATAATATAATCAAGACTCGGCTTTTCTTCACATAGAAAATTGTCTTTAAGTATTAAAGACAATTTTCTATGAATAATTTGCTTTTAACGTATATTATACTTCATATCGATTTTGAATCGAATAAGTACAGTCGATGCTTTTGTATTTTAGTTATATTTGCGATATCATTATTAAAACTATTCAAATTAATTTTCATTAAAAATGTACAATGTACAATTCACTTATGAAATAATCGATGAGATTAGAAATATACAAAATTTATACAGTTTTATATGTTTTTAATTATATTGCTTACGTAGTTGAACTTTGTATACACGTATTTCGTAATATGTACGTATATTTTCCACATAATTTAATAAAGGCTCCGAACAAACATGTTTTAGAATTTTATATTTTGATACTGAGTATAAGTTTTTCAAGATTCTATATTAGAAAGTTAATAAAAGTCATTTAAATATATATAATATATTATAACAATACATTGTTAAATACACCAACTTTTCAAAAATTAAAAGCAGAATCTTTTATTTTGATAATCTGCGTGACAGTTGGATGTGATGATAAATTTGAAATATGTGTTCAAGATATATTGAATGTTAAAATTTTGAATTACTTGCAGTATTAATTTACACTTTGTTAACTGCAAGAGTTTAGGAAATTGTATACTAATTTTATAAAATGTAATAAAAATCAAATTCGATGTTCTAGCAGTGTGTATAATGTTATATATAAGTCAGTATTAAAACATTTCTAATTTCTTCCTTAGAATTAAGCGACGATTTATGTATTTTTAAGATAATTTTTTTTTTATTTGAATTGTAATTTTTTTAATTATATTTACTCATTGATATTTACTCATGTTTAACATTAATTTTATAAAAGATTAATTAATGTTGAACCTAATAATTATTTTTATATTGAGAGCCATAACGTTATAAATTTTATAGCTTTTTACATGTCACTCTTTTATAATTATTTGTATTTTAATAATAACTGTACATGTAGCAATGTATCTATTGATTAAAGCATTGTTCTCTTTATCAGCTTATTGTTAATATTATACTAATTCAATTCAATAATTAATTACTAAGTGAGTTTCGCCATGTTGAAACATCGAAATTTTCAAATAAGTTTTTATATATATGTATACGTGTGCGTGCGTGCGTGCGTGCGTGCGTGTGTGGGTAACAAATAAACTTTAAATATGCGATTAAAATGTTTTTAATTCGATTTGTCGTATTTTTAAAGTTGAATATTTAAATGAAATTAATTATCTAGAATAATGTCTCGATTAAGAGATTGAATAAAAATCTTATTTGACAAATTTTTTAATGTGAAAAATTTTGGTTATTGATTAACATGGATATTTTGAAAGATTAAACATCCAAAATATTACATAATTAAAAAATTGAAATCATCAAATGCATAACCGATGTTTGGCAATTGATCCAGCTCTATACAACATTATAACCATTCTTTGAAAATCCCAGAAGTTTCATCAATGACGTCCCATTTGCGCATTTGAGCCTAATTAAATATGTAGATATATGTGTGTATAAGTTTTATCTTACTGACAGTATGCGTTTTTTACAGGTTACTTCAAATGCTTACAACTGAGAGGTAATTAGGATTAATATTCGAGACATTTGGTTTTGTCGATTACTGTAAGGATGGTACTCGATTCTTTTCACTAGGGTACATCTCCATGTAAGGACACAACATCATTGGTATTTTATGTCAATATACTAGCATACGAAATACAAGTATATGAGATTATACGAATTATTTTATTGATACAAGTTTTTCAAGGAAAAAAGGAACCAATCGATCAATCATAACGAATTGAATTAAAAATTAAAATCCTTCGAATATTCGAAACTTGAAAATATGTATGTGATTATGCAGATAAATCGAATTAAATTTTAAATATTTAATGGTTGCAATAACTAATTTATCGACGTTTTTTGTATTTAATATTGTAAAGTTGTACAGAATTGTAAATATGTGACATGTAGTCTGTTGCATTTTTAGGCGTTTTTTTTTTACGTAAAATCCTAGACAAAACTATAGTTTTTAATCCTGATGCAAGAATTATTATTTATTAATTAAATTTTTACAAGTGTTACCATAAATATTCTTACTTTGTATAATCCAATCATTTCTACTCTATTTCTACAACATTTTTACGCTTCTTATATCAATTATAAATAAAAGCAATATAAATACAATCACTCTGTACACCTACTGAAATACTTCGGATTACTTTGACTCACAATATTTGTTGTATAACTAACTTTTAATTTCTAATTAGTTTATTTTATATATTCTTCATTTTTTGTTCAATATCATTATTTTTAATAGAACAATTCATAAGGATAACGATTCATAATTTTCATGTACATAAATCTTCAGTAGTCCTAATTCTTAAGATTATTTTATTGAATTATAAATTATAAATTATTATACTTCCATTTAAAGAAATGTCTAAACTGAAAACGAACACTTCTTGTTACAAAAATTTCGTTATACCTCACTATAATCTGTTAAATTACAGAATATAAAATCCGGAATATTGGAACGATATATTTAATGCTTAGAGCATAATAGTATCGTATTAAATGCTTATGTTTTTAGTTATTAAAAGTCAACGACTTTTCGAATTCTCTATTAAACTATCGGCGCTTTAGATATTAATATAATGTATTACATAAAGAAAAATATCCATGGAATTAGACATTTTTTTAATGGGTGTATTAAGTTTGTTTTAAAAACGTAAATGAAGTGAATATAATTAGGCGTCGGCTAAATTTGATTTATTAGTATGAAAATTAGTAAGAAATATTAATAGTTGCTTTATCAAAATATTATAATTTATCATTGAATAAAATTGTGTACGATTCATAATACGCGATGACAAATAAATTATTAATAAAATATACGTATCTTGTCTATGTATTATTTAAAAAGTTTTTATCTGTCACTTATTAATTTTGTTCGAATGAAATTTTGTTTATTCTTCAAAAAGGTAAAATGTTTACGACATTTTATATTAATTGTTATTTATTTTACAGCTAACATAATAGAATCTATGAGCAGCATCTTAGCACGACTTTTTCAATTAAATTTAAAGTTTTAATTATCTTACTGCATGTGCAAAAAAGATAAAAGTCGCGTTATATTTTATAAATGAAAAAATACTATAAAGGTTGACCACATGCAATAAATATATTACTGATTTATAATACAAGTCTCATTAAACGCGTTTATCAGTATAGGTAAACTGAAATAGCATTTATATATATTAAAAAGTATCACAGCTGTTATTTGAAAATAATTATTTTTATTTAAAAATAGGCGAGAAATCTCGAATTTAAGTAATATCTTATTTATGATACCAATAATATTAAATCAATACAATTAGTTATAATATATATATATATATATATATATAAATTACTAATTTTAAATAAGTTTTAGAAAATATTTTCTAACATTTTCTGAAATGAACAAATCTGAAAATTGTTTTTAAATTAATATTATGTAATTTCCAAGTAAAGAACCAGTTTCACAGATATTCTCTTTTTTTCTTAAGGTATTCCATATTCTCTCTCTCTCTCTCTCTCTCTCTCTCTCTCTCTCTCTCTCTCCCTCATATTAAATTTGTACCTTTATATACATAAGCACACACACAATCAGACACATGTAAATATTAATTTTCATGATTTCTTTTAATTTAATATATAAAATATCATTGTAACAATTACTTTATATTTTCTTTTTGTACAGAACATTTTTTTTATTTGTACATTACAAGTTTTACCGATGTCTGAAAATAAAGTTCATAGTACAAACAAAGAAATTTCAAATGAGATTTAGAAAACACGCTATAGATTATTGGATTAAATATGTGTATCCAAAACTGTGAAACTATATTCTTCAGGTAAAAAATTTTGTGGCATACAATATTGTATATAATTTGGCATTATACTTTTTTCTCATTTCATCTGCAGCATATATGCGTAAAAAAGATGTTCTCAAATATATTTATTCATCTTTCATATTAAGAGTCATGAAAGTACGACAATTTGTACTGTAAATATGAGAAGTAAATATTTGAGGAAAACTTATCAAATATTTTAATTGTCACTTTTGGTCGAACGTGAACATGTTAATTATATTTTTTAAATACCTTCTAACAAGTTTTCAAACAAATACATTTATATTCAATACAATTTTTCGCTTGTGCAGGGACGTTTTTTATTTATTTACGTAGCGGCAATAATGTGAGTAAGGAGTTCGTATTCGAAAGTAAATAAAATGCTGGACAGATTCGCTACTTTTTCTTCGTATGTTTTATGCAAAGCGTATTTCCATTTTCCATGAGAGAAAAATTTGGATAAGTACATTGAATGCACCTAGGCACGTACGCTTAGGCTGTAATGATCCATTTATAAAATTCGACTTCCAGCAATATGTTTCCTTTCCTCTCGTGTACATCCACAAAAAAAGCAAAGGCTCCCAGCTAGCAAAATATTGACGATTATTGAAAAATACCGTAGAAGTGAAATGTCTGCTTTTAGAATCCTCAGTCACTACTGTTTGCCTTCTTCTGTGTTTGCAGGCAGACGAGCAACGCGTGGCTACATGACTAGTGAGCGGGTCACGTATCCTTGCTACAACTGCGGTAAACTCTACAATTACCATTCGAGTCTAGCGCGACATCTTAAACACGAGTGCGGAGTCGAGCCGAAGTTCCAGTGTCCACTTTGTCCTTACAAAACGAAACATCGTTCCAGTCTCAACACGCACCTCAACGGGAAGCATCGAAAGAGACGAAGCGGAGATGTTAATCATGAATTAGTGGAGAATCGGAAGTTCATGGTTACCGATAGCAAATTCCCAAGACCTTAAGGTTCTTACTTCTGGTGTTCACTTGGTCTGGATTTTGTGCTTAATCGAATGCGATACTATAATAAACGAACCATTATGTTACTATATTTTTCACTTTCTGGGAAATTAATTACTTTATCGGATCGTGCTACCTTTGAAAATTGGTTATTAATAAGCAACTAATAGTAATCTTTGCATCAAAATAGTTTTTAATTATGAGTATTCAAAAATTATCGACGTTATAAATTGTTAACGTTAAATATGTATTTTTACAAGGTTAATATTTAGTTGGAAGCGAGAAAAATCTTTTTTTATATATGCAAAGCTTCCACGATTAATAAGAAACATTTATTATTGTTTGCCATTATATGCTTTATTGCGGGTGCGACTATAAATGATAATGGATGTGAGTATGTTTAATAATATTGTGAGAGTGATCTTGTTACCATATTGCTTTAACGGTAATTGATTATAGGAAAATAAGTAAAATTCATAAGTATTATCAGTAAGTATCTTTCGTCATTGATATATTTAACCTTTTCTGCCTTGTACAAAATTCTCAGGGAATCAATAGAAGTATACGAATGAATCATCCGAGTAGTTTTAATTTCTTTATTCATTTACGTTAGAATATTGTGTATTTTAATTTATGAAGCTTAAAAAACGCACACTACTGTATAGTATTCTTTATACAGATTTTGGAAATCTTAGAAAAAGGAATATTTCTAAAATAAATTAATCTGATTAAGCTTTGTAATGTTTTGAAATTGTCTTACGAAACGAAAATGAGAAGAAATGCGATTTCAATAGCCAATCATTATATGTAAATTAATTAAGTATTCACTAGAATGCTACATTTTTCAGCTGCAAGCAAAACGAAATGCACATTAAATTTCAATCGTATTACGCATTTTTTGTAAATCAATATTTTTTACATTTATAAATTCAATAAAGTAATGTCTATAGAACTTCGCAGAACTCATTAAGACCAATAAATCAAAAATAAAGCATTCAAACCCCGAAACATGTTTTAATTAACAATAGCGTGAAATATATAGTTATTAAAAAGATCTTTTATTCTGATTATTCTGATTTATATGAATTTCTTCTATAATTCGGTAGATAGTACGGTAGTAAAATCAAATTGTTAAATAATTAATTAAATATTTGACACCGCCGTGGATCCACTTGATACATTAAAATGACAATAAAAATCTTTTTATTATAAACAGTTATATTATATGAATATTATTTCATCATTTTATCTCTGAAAATTAAAAAAAGAGGACGTACGTCAATTGGGACAGATTTTAAAAGGCTCTAAGATTCAATGCAAGATAAATGATGAGATTGTAACCACAGTTTCAATCACAGTTTAAAATGTAAGGATGTTACACATTCAAATGCGATAGATCACTGTTATAGAACTCAAATTTTGTTCATGAATACAGTGAACATTATGCAGCATTATATAAGCCATGAAAGCAAAAAATAATTACAGATGTTTGATAAAGAGGTAATCTTTCATGAGTAATATAAAATAATACATTGGGAATACAATAAAAAATTTTCACAAGTATGTATTATAAACATATTTATATTTATAATGTACGTATTCGTGTAGTTATATAATTTTTCGTATTATATGATAAATTATTACGAATTTATTAATAATATAATATATGGATTATGTATATTTTGTCAATAACCTTTCCATATGGGAGAAAAATATTATGCGGTAGAATTTGTAATTTATAGGATTTGAAACGCATAATTAGGTTCTTATTCATAATTTACAATAATCACGCACGCTATCAGAGATAAAAGCGATAACTAGAAGAAAAGCATTACGGGGATTAAAGATAATAAAAATTTTATAAGAAATACATTAAAAAATAAGAGCTAGAAATTGTTACTTTAATTTTTTAAAGATTCATTTTGACAATCTATAGAATATTTAAAAATATCATACAATATAGTCATAATAATAATATCTTGTCAACGATTATCAAACAATCAAGTCAACAACTTGATTTATCAAACAATGCGCATTCCTCACTTGCAAATACAATATTGTAAATATGATCTAGTTTAAGGGAAAGAGAAATACGATTTTATAAATCAGAAATACCTTTTAATAACGTATTGGAAATACATTATATCAGACAAAAATTGAAAATATAATTGTAATAATATGTAAGGAATTTAAATCACTGTATAAACTTTAATAAACTTTGATGTGAGAAATCTATAAGATAGACCTGACTAATTTCTTATAAGTATATTTTCGAAACTTATAATTTTATTTAAAATTTTTCAAATATTTTAAAATTTTAAATTATTTTCTAATGTATAATTGTCATTATATTAATTTTTTACCTAAACGAATTGCAGAAATTTTATGTTATGTATGTATTAAATAGTAATGCGCACCCTATGTCTCGTATATGAAAAAATGTCTCCGAAAATATTAGAACTGCAAAAGGTACTTATGAAAATATATCTATACCTTCGCTTTATTTTTATGACAACGTAAAATTAAATTTCGTTCCTTTAACCTAATTTTTTCCATGAACATAATTTTTTCATTACATTCTGTAGAGAATATATTTATTTTATTAATGATTTTCATTATATTTACCATATATTAAAATTATTACAAAGTCCTATGACTACTTTGATTATTTATATAAAAATCTCAAAATAAATGTACTTAATTTAATTTATTGCAGCAGAAATCTATTATTCAAATCCGTAAAAAAGTCTGATAAAAGCTAACGAATGATCTTCCTTCAATTAAAAGTTCATTATCAAAATTAATGTACGATATAATAGAATTCCAAGCGTGGAATTAAGGATTAAAATTTAATTTTTCAAATAACTACATAGTCTTATCGCAGAAGGTGAAGCTTCTATTTTTAAAGTAATTCTTGGACAATGAATTTTCGCAAAGTCATTGATTTAATTGTGCCTCTAATAAATTTCTTTTTGATTCACTCTTTCCGATTGAGCATCAAATGCCCCAAATAACCACTTTTTATCTCGTTTCTTTCAGGTCACAAGAACGCCGTGATACGTAACACCAACAATCTAGGATAGCGTTAATTTGGTCGTATGTTCACTTCCGTCCAGACCCTTCAGCGTTATCAAAACTCAAAATGTTAAAAAGAAAGATAAAGAATGATTTGTCCTCGTTTAAAGATATCACTAAAACATTTGTATGTACAAGTGTAGTGAAGCACCGTGGCTAATCAAATCAAAAGTCTAAGCTATCGCAGCAATTTAATCCGAGATGATTAAGAAAGGTTCGCAATCTTCTGTGTGCTTTCAACAAACTGATCGATTTTCACATTATACTTGGAACATTTATTGTCACCTCGTTCATCAATTTCAAAGTAAATTAAAACTGAAAGATCCAAAAATTACCTGTTTATACCTTATAAAGGATCACAGATTTTTCTTAGATATACGCCAAAATATAAGAATTTTATTTTCGGCTTTTCGGAAATGACGGGTTATTTGATGACGACCACAATTTATAATCAGAATATCATGTAGTACATTCGATTACATTTCGTCTGATTTGAATGGACATTATTTTTTACAAGAGTGACGTGTGGCACTCTAATGTAGAAAATAATATTTGATAACGTTGATACATTAATCTTGTAAAAGTGAGTTTATAATTCTAAAACTATATTTATATTTTCTGAATTATTGGATTAAATAAATACTTCAATTCAGTTATGTAATTTGCGTAACTGAAGATTGAGGACAAATTTATGCAAATGACAATGCATCGTACGTAATAGAGTATTACAGAAAAATAAATGTAAATAAAATAGATAAAGGAATTTAAATTAAAAATTTCTTTTTGCAATGAATCTATATACATCAACTATAAAGTATTGATATTTTTATGCGGTAATGAAAAACGAATTTCTTTTGATATTTGTAATTTCTCATTGTATTATTTTATAAATTATTTAAAATTTCAATGTCTATCTAGATTTTATTGACACTTTATATAATCCGAATGCTAAAAAGCTGTAAGTATTTAATTTTACATAAACGTTTCGTAATTTGAATAGATTCATGTTACAAATTGATCGATATGAATTGTACTCAACAATTTTTAATAGAACTGATAATGTACCATGTGTATATATATGTGTGTATATATAAAGTCCTCATATTTGGCAGGTTTCTTATTACGTAAAAGAACTAAACGAATGTCGCTGATTTTCCTTGTTAGGAATTCTACGAACTTCACAACAATCCCTCGTAAATTGCTTACGATTGGGATAAAAACAAGTGAGAGAGAACAAAAACAAGCCACAGAACTAACTCTTAAATGTTGCTCGCATGTTTCAGATCAATTCCGATCACGAAGCAAAGGCCGATACTCTTGAAAGAACTGCGACCGACGCTATTACGAACTGAAGAATTTCAAGAGACATATTAAACAGGAATGTGGTCGAAGACGAACTTATCACTGCGCCTTTTGCACGTTTGCCTCCCTACAGATACATGCAAGCGTCCTCACCGACAGCGATCAAACTACAAAGCCAATATCAACTTCTTCAAAATGTATCAAGACCTTGTCAAGCTAATTGTGACAAACAAATTAATGAAATACCTTTAATTTGACTGCAAAAATAAAATTTCCAATCCATCGCTATGCGTTTATAACATTATTATTTAGAGATTTTCAAGGCGATTAGTTTACAATTATCATCAAAGAGGTATCATATTTAAAGGAATTTCGTATTATCTTTTATTACTTTAAAATTTCAGCGTTTTCTGTAATCCACCATGAGAGATATTTTATTGAATACTGATATTATCTAGCGAGACTTAAATTTAAATCATTTCAACATCTCAGGATTTCTAAGTTTTAGATACACAAATGTATATATAGTGAGTATTATAGGTGCAAGTATATCTAACTGTATTCTTTCCTTGGAAGAATAGAATTTAGAAAAAGCATTTAATACCAAGTTCATGTGAAGTATTGCTATAAAAATATTTTTTACAAGTGAAATTAAGTTAGTTCAATGGATATTATTACATATATTTTAAGAAAATTTTTTGCTCTGGATAATATGAAATTACAATGCATTCAAATTTTATATTTTTAATAATGATGAATATTTTAATTTCTTTGTAATTAAGCTAATATCGACCTAATCAACGAACGCAAGATCTCATATTGAAATAATTTATAAAAAAGGATATTTATCATAGATGAAACAAAACAAAAAAAGACCGGATTAATGGTTGAAAATATGAAAAAGCGATTGTAAACGAATCCATTCCACCGTTTCGTCTAAATTGCATTAATTTTCAGAAAAATGTTCTGCGAGACCTACATGATTAATAAAGATGCAAAAAAACAACTTTTTTGCTTTCGTGACGATAGGTCAACGTTACCTAATAATAATAAAAAATGTGGACAGTAGTTTTTAACATAACTTACGTTGCACTTTTATCATACATTATATGAAAAAGAAATTTCACCAGAAGAATCCCTACGATCTATAAAATGAGAGGCATCCATTAAATCATCTCATGAAGATTATTGAAGATTATTAAGATAATTGAAAATTTCTACACGTATAAAGTTTTTCAAATATTAATCTCATTTTTTCTTTAACTGTCTCGATCTTCATCGAACAAATCTTTTTAGACTTCTTTCAGACTTCAAATGTTTCGCTTAAAAAACTAAAATATCTTTATACTCTGCACAAAATTATTTAAAAAATAAATATTAGTTAATACTATTCATTATACAAATTCGAATTTTTATATCTAGTTAAAATATGTGAATATTATATCAAAATGAGTGAAAACTCATTATAATTTAAAGCTGAATCATTTTTTATATCTTTGTAAAAAAAAAAAAAATCAAAAAGTAATTCAGTAAAAATTCTACTTATTAATTGTCAGTTCCCTAATTTAAATGTTTATTCTTTTCAAATTTTAAACATTGATTTTAATCTATGTTGTTTATATGCATGTGAAACACTTTTCTACCAATTAAGAAGCGGATATAAAAAAATCATCATAAAATTAAGAAATGTATCGTCCTTTGTAAATTAATAACTTATCATTTCTTACATCATTATACAGTTATATGTGAGCATATCTGAACGTGTTTATAAATATTGAAGCAGGTACCATTTGGTATCTGACTAATGATTAAATCTCAAATTTTATTCAAGTATCACATGTTTCAGATATGATTATGTATTTTCATGTTTACTCTTAGATCTGATTATATGTGGGCATATTTTATACATATACATATATAACTAGCTTTTCAATCATTCTCTTTTAAAATTGAAAAGATATTACTTTTGAAATTGTTCAAACTTACTCTTCATAAAGTAATAGTTGTATGCAGTATAATTAAAAAAAAATAGTAAATTATTCAATTGTCAATGATACCATGGAATCATCAAAGATAATTTACTATTAATGGGAAATAAAGTGTAGATGCGTAACTTATATTGTATTTTATTTATTTAATGGAATTTCTATTATATTATTGTTCTCTCTCTCTCTCTCTCTCACTCTCACTCTCAGCTCTATCGCTTATATTAAACTTTATAAAAATTTATTTGAATATGGCCGCATATATATATGTATGTATATAATAAATTTTAATTATGTTAGTTGTCGTCACATCCATAATTTTGAGTGGAAATGTTACGACATCCAGGTTTTCGGTACGACTCATCATTGGTTAAGTAAATATCGAGAGTTACTAACATCCTCACACTAATAATATTTTCTGTGTTCTCTGTTCACAGTATCGATGAAATTACGGTCTTTAATTGAGTACTACCGCATCAGCAAGCGTTGGTCATCTAACTCATCAACCCAAAAACTCGTTTCGGAATATAAGTGCGAAAATTGCGGAAAATCCTATACAGCCCAACGGAATCTCTCACGTCATATAAATCTCGAGTGTGGAGGACAGAGACGTTTTTTCTGCAGCATTTGTCCGGCCAAGTACACACAGAATATAGCACTAAGACGGCATTTAATGCAACGGCATAATATTTATGTGCCGCCTAAGTATTTGGCACCCAGACGAATTTTCGATTAGAATATTAGATAATTATTTACCCCTAATCGCTTTCTCGACCGAGTACTAATATAATTGTACATGTCATTTGACGGTAAGACCTTGATTCTTTCGAGTAAAACAACGAAAAGTCTGATGCAGACTTTGATCGATAAAGGAAGTACGATTTTCCTGCAAAACAATTAATTGGAACGAATCTTTATAAAACGTAAAATGAAGCGTGCAATTTAAAAAGAAATTTAAAGCCCTCAAATATTTGTACAGTTAAAATTGACTATATTCAGCTGCAATGTAAATATAGTTTATAATTTGTCTCTCACACTTTAACGACATTGTTTTCAAATTATAGATAATTAAGAGGGTTCGTATTTATTTTACTTGCACGTTTTCTAACCGTATATAGGAGTATAGTAATATAAAATGGCCCTAAGCAGATTATCGCAAAATGATAATTAACGTATTTATATAAATTTTCATTGGAAAAATTCGTCACCTCTTATGATGCTTTAGTGAAAACTTGATTTTAATTATTAGTGCTTACCAATGATGTGACAAGTATATATATACACAACTGTGATTATTTTTAATTTTAATATTAATTGTCAACATCTTAATATTTGAAATATTTATTATACTAACATCAAATATTTATCATATTTTATTCTTAGAAGTTTAAATATGTTTGAAAATAGTCGTTTTTTAATTTTTAACATGTTGTTTAATATATAATATTACGTTATTAATAAACTTGGTTAATGATTGTTAACATATATACATGTGTACATATTATTTGTTGATGACAATTTCGAATACTAATGTTATTTTCATAATTCAAATATAAATATCAAAAAAATAAAAATAAATCAAAGATCAAAGAAAATTCTTCTGAATTTATGTTGCGATTAATTATAATAAGACAATGTAACTTGAAAAAAATTAAATTTATTTGATAAAACATGCGCATCATTTCTTGTGTATTTACAATAGACGCACATCATAGTTTGTAATACGACATCTGGATAAGAAAAAAGTGAAATTCATTTCACTAATAATGCGCGAGTACAGTGATTGGGAAAACTACTCGTGATGCGTCTGTCACGGAATATGTAGACAGTTATTATATTATATTATACGGGCAGCTGTTGAAGAAACATCGTATCTTTCCACTGAGGCTTTCTACTCAAATATATCGATCGAATTTAACTTTTCAGAAAAGAATACACGTACATCGTTCGTTGTATTTGATTCCTCTTATTTTCGCTGCCTAACGATACTTTCAAACGCAAGCAAAAAACGCGCTAATGCATAAGATACAAGTTCAAATGTATACGGATTTGTTACAAAATACACGATTTCTATAATTATTGGATTGATATAAAAGTTGATCCTCGTTTTGAACTCGTATCTCAAAGCCGAGTTGTCGTCTGCTTTGTACGTGCAAACTTTTAATGTTGTTTAACAGAGGCTCCTTCAGCGAGTACTTCGACAGAAAATTGTGTTCTATTGTGTTTATTATCATAACAATTGACACTACAACTACTAATATTGTACTTTCTCATTTTTGTAAAGACAAGAATATCTCAAAGGAGTGAAAGTAGATGTGTTCTCTCTGTACGGCGAAGGAGTCATAGAGGAAGTAAAAGGATTTTATGTAATACGCTATTCAAAAAGTGCAATCGCATCACCGATCGTAATACTCATGGATGTCGACAAATTGTATGTAAATATATTACGAAAAACATTTACCCAGAAAAAAATAGCCATGTAATTGCAATATTTATGATATTTTTCATTGTGTATTTTATTATATTATCATATGAAGAATTTAACAGGCAAAAATTTAAGTTTCTCATTGTATTTCAAATAAAAAGATTTTATTCGTCTGAATCGTTAGAATTGCAGGTATTAAAGTTGTAATTGTTGAATATATTTCTCTGATAGACTAGATTTACAATAAATTGAGCGAAATTTACATTATAAAAAATTTAAAACACATAATATAATGGTTAATTAAATGAAACTACAACGTAATTTTTTAACTTATAAATTATAATGTAAATTTATATGTAATGATTTTTAGTTTTGTGACTTCTTTGCAGTAATAAATTTATTAATTATTAATTATTAAAAGTAGTGACTTTCATTCAATACTATTCTTACATTTGTCAACTGCATTATTAAAACTGCACTGTCCAACGCAAAATGAACACAAGGAATAAATATGAATACCGTTACCAACTTCGTCATTTTCAAGTTGTACTCAACTCAACATCTCTGCATAAACTATTTATGAAGCATTTCCTTTATTACTGTAAGATATTAAAGAAAGCTTCGCTAAAATCTTAAAGTTATAAGAGACATTAAATCACTGATCTACTATTAAAGTAATGTTTCCACTTTACACGAGTTAAATTAACCATTATCGAAACTTTACTTTTTCAGATTTTTATCAACGGCTTACCCTACCGGAAAGCCACAACCTCGGCAGCTTCGATTGTGGTAGACTCTTTTTCAAAAGTGGACAAAATTTGGGAATTTCAGTGTCGCAAGTGTAGTTAAACTTATTCTTTAAGGCATTTGCAATAACTGCAACGGTTAACGACGTTCTTAGTGGGACTTAACGTTAGACGTAATAGCAATGAAGAAAAATGGACAGATGCCCGGTGGGAGAGAAAAATATGGTAATTGCAGATGAATCATTCTTTGTTTTTTTATGCAAAACGCTCAATGAATCTAGATCGTGTACAAAACCATTATTGCTTAAAGATTTCATTAATTTTAATAATTCATAATTGTTGAAATTTTTTCATTAAGCGTGTTGTTATTTAGTTAACATTTTTTCCTTGTATCGAAGTATATCGAAGTGAAAAAATACTTACACCGAGTATAACAATAATAGATCGGAAAAATATTATATTTTATTATTATGAAACTAAATAAAACTGGATGAAATGATGCGCATATTGCTAAGCTAACTTTTGTATTTATAGTCAGTAATGATATCACATTAGGTTACACGGGTGTTCATAAAGAATAATTGAAAAATAAGTTCGATTTCATTTTGATTTATCAATTTTATATATATATATATATATATATATATATATTTTTTTTTTATTTCAGATGAGCATCATCGAAAAAAATTCTTCTCAAATATTTTACGATATACTAGCTACATTCGAAAGAATTTTTATATTTATTAAAAAGACTTTGAGAATATATAATTCTTAAATAAATATCTTTGAAGAAAGTTGATTGTCCTCTTGTATGGATGTTCCCCTTTAATTCTGTACAAATTAACGATCACACATTTACATTCTATCGATATCAACATTTGCACAGATATTGTTTCTATCACGCTTTTCTCGTTAATCTCTACCTAGTAACTTTAATCATTTATTTAGCGTCGAGGATCGGAAGAAACTGGATTTTTATAGCAACCTACACGTCGAAAAATAAACAGTATAATTGAAAAATCATTGGAAGAACTTGATTAGTCGCTATAAACGCATTAACGTGCGAAGAAAGTTGCGTACAGATAAAAAAAGAAACTTGATTGGTGTATAATAAATAGCAAGTAAGGTATTAAACATTTTCATTGCTCTATTAGTAATAAATTAATAAACTGTAACTGCGTAACTGGACAGTTTATGTACATGTAGTTGTTTGTTGTACGCACGACTTCCCAACGTTTATAATAATTAAGACTTAATCTGTAGAAGTAAAATGCCCTTCGAGCCAATTGACCATCTATTTTGTCACGAGAACGTTGTTTGAAATTAAAAGAGATGAAAGTCATCCACGTATTCCTCCTTCGTACTAAAGCTTCCACTAAAACATGCACTCTGCAAGATGTTTTCTCGCTCAAACTGACCGAATCTCTTCAATCTCGATGTTACAGCGACGCTGTACTGCAGCACCTTACCCCCGGAAGTCTGGAACAGGTGCAAAGTAAACTTGTGCTGCCTGAAATGCTGTAAAAGCTACAGCGATTGGCGCAGTCTCAAGAAGCACATGAACTACTTCTGCCAGATCGAGCCGCTCTATCAGTGTCCATACTGCAGTCACCGCGCGAGGATGAACACTTTGCTCAAGTACCACATTAATCGCGAGCACTCGAGGGATGCGTATTACTAGTGCGAGTCCACTCACGCGAACAACGTGTTTACTTACGTCCCCTGTCGTTGTCACTCTCTCTCTCTCTCTCTCTCCCCCTCCCACCCTCTCCCTCCCTCCCTCCCTCCCTCCCTCCCTCTCGCCCTCTCTCTTAACAGAATGGGAAAGCCATCGGTGAGCTTCAGACGCTTATCGTCCCTATGAAGTTCACGATGATTCCTCTCAAATATTACAAATTACGCAACTGGCTTTTCTGATTTTGATATTTTGTATTATAGATGGCTGTTCAAATTATTTATCGATTTCTCACTAAGTTATTTGGTGCGTGTGACATCTGCGATGTGTTTCTGTCGTTCTCAGTAATGTATGGAAACCATTTAACAATAAAAGCAATAAGTTCATAGCTGGAATAAATTTTTCTAGATAAACTTTACTCTTTTACATTTCGTACCAGAAATGTAAAAGTTTCTCTCGGTTTCTTGTGCTAATTTTTTAATTTGTTAACGATAAATTATTTATCTCATTGTTATACATTGCCTGTTGTTAATTCTCGAAAATCAAAATTATTAGTACTCAAAAGGTTACATTATCAAGCTGTCGCAACAATTACAATTTTGGTTATTTTTAAACTGTTGTAGACGATACTTTTACGACTACCCAACAAAATGATTGGGTATAAATTTATTTCCAGTTAACATTTGCTCAATAATTTTCAAGAATAAATTGTTCCTTTATTGCGGATATTGTTTTAACTTTGTATGAATTTTTGATGATTGTGTGTTTAAGTACTTCTGTAAGCTTAACGTATTAACAGAGATGTATAATCTATCAGTTGGAACTCATTCATTAATCTAGAATGTACAATTGTATTATATTAAAAATAGTGTTTATTTATCGCAGTCAATATTATTTATTATTGTATTTAAATCGATTGAAACGTTCTGTTCATAACTTTGTTGATGTAATCATTAAAGGCGAAGTGAGCAAAATAGTTACATTGCTGTTCGTTGTATAAATTTATTGGTAATATTTTGCTGAAAAAAATATTAAATTGTACAAAAATAAAATGAGTACGACATATCCTTACACTCTGGATGTGTACGGTCTTATTGGCTCTATTTCGATCGAATAAAATGCGTAATAAAAGAATATTTTAAAATTTTGATAAAATAATATTTTATTTCTTACCTAATTTCAATTTTCCATGCAAATCTTACATATTAACAATATTATTTTTTACGTTATATTTTTCAGTTGATAACCATAAGCAACTGTTAAAATGTCGTTAATTAATAAATGTGTCCACAGGTATGTGTTATTGCGCAAACTGCGGATGTGTTCCACTTAAAAGGTATAAGAATGAATATATTTAGCACCGTCTGTTCGTTTTTGGCAGTCCGTTCATAAAGTATAACTTTAATTACAAATATCGTTTATTTGTAGAGCGTATAGTAGATTAGTTATTTAGTAGAATAGGAAGCGTATGGTCTAGAGCTGTCGGTGCCCTCAGAATGTTATTATCGAATGAAGCTTTTGTTCCTCGACTACATGTGAAATTAAGTAGAATTACCGTTCGATGCGCAAACGTATATTGCAAGCAAGGCAAGCCAAAGATCAGGTTTGCGTTTGTAAATAACGTGATTCAAACATGTGTTTCAGGTACGAGTCCACCGATGGTTGCCATTCCAAAGAATATGTTGCTAACGCCACGTATACTTTACAATAACAAAGATGGAGGCATTTTCCAGTGCAGTACCTGCGAATACAAGAGCCCGTACAAGACGAACGTAAGCCGACACGAGCGCAACTTACACGGCAATTACAATATGCGCTACAAGTGTAAATTCTGTAAATTCCGCAGCAAGTACAAGTCCTG
The DNA here is from genome assembly GCA_018907045.1 of Wiebesia pumilae. Classification (NCBI taxonomy): domain Eukaryota; kingdom Metazoa; phylum Arthropoda; class Insecta; order Hymenoptera; family Agaonidae; genus Wiebesia; species Wiebesia pumilae. The sequence goes on from JACCHZ010000022.1 coordinate 6,856,988, forward strand.
CGTTGATCGTCACCTCAAAACCTTTCACGATGAATCTTCGTGAAATGTAACTCTCCCTTATTTCTGTCGACGATTTTTTTATTCAAGTAAGCGCGAGGGTAAACGTACACCGTTTGTAATTTAATAATCATTGATAGGTTCATTAAAAGGAAATTAGCTCGATACTGTAAGTGGATGCGTTACAACAAAAAGAGATGGTCGTAAATCGTTATTGAAAAATGAATCTTGACGTGTATTTTTATATAAAAATACTTTTAATAATAATATAAAGATACAATTGAAATACGTTTAAACATCAGTTATAAATGAAGTTGTAATTTTTTGAACTTTTCTGCCGCAGAAGAAGATATCCGATTAAAAAATATATTTACGTAGTAGGCATGCATATTTGTTAAGACATACCTTTTCTTGTTTTATTTCTTGGTATTATTCGCGAAATCGGTATTTCTTTTTATCTGCTCATGAAGGCAGTTTCATGATCTTATATTCACCATTATTGTGTTTCTTTTTGTGCTTTATATTCTTAGTAATTGTTTGTTGACTGTTGCAATTAAACGGAATATTTTAAGGGAACAATTTTTCACTCGTGTCTACAAATTATACGTTTAACATATTTCCAATATTATTAAGATAGAAATACTTTATTTACTCTGGAATGTAGAAAAAATGTTTTTAAATACTTTAATATTGAGAAATGACTTGCAAGTCGATAACGAAAACAATGTTACAATCATAATAAGTGTATAAGTTAATTAGGTTTAAAAAAAAATGTACTCAAATTGTATTCATAACTATTACAAGTTAAACGTTTATCTTGCTGTGAAATACATTTATTTAATAATTTTCCATCACAATTTTTATAAAATTAAATTTTATTTAAAGTATTTTACTTCTCGTAATATTTATAAACATTTTATATGAATAAATAAACAATTATGCGAAAATATCAAAAAATCTATTTTGTTTTATGTCAAAAGAAAATTTTTTTACTTCGCATTTTGTAGAATGCACTAAGGCCTTCGATTCTGAACATTCCTCGACTACTATTGTACTATCGATAAACACTGCTTCAAGAAATCTTTACGATTTATTTTAAATCTTGACCAGTTCTTATATTATATCACTTATAGTAGAGCTTACATTTAATATCTCAATAATTAATTTCTTATACACAAAGCGCTATTACTTCTTCCAAAATTCATTTTCTATTCAATCTGCATTTCCTTTAGCTATTTACATGTAAATTTTAAAAGTCGTCTTTTTTTATTGCAGTTCAAAAATTGAATAAAAAAAATTTTTATTAAGTACAGTGCCTACATTATTAATATAAATTTTAAAAAATGATCACCACCCTACGGATTCTTTATTTATTTATAAAAATTTTCAAACCCTTAGTTTAATTTATTAATAATCTAACCAAATGTTTCAGAGAAATAATGATCTATTTGTATCAGTAGCCGATTTAAGCGCATAAGATCTATGTTTAAGAGCTAAGAGCTGTGAATGTGAAGTGAAAGCTTTTTAAGAATATCCTTACAACTTAAATAGTATATTATCAAGACTCGCAATGCATTAAATATTATTTAGCTTTTTAAAATAAAAGTAGGCCTATTTCTAATCATAATTTCATTGTTTCAATGAAATTAATCTTTGTTAGAATGAAACAAGAAACTACCGAATATCTTCTGTAAATATGTATATGTAGATACTTTTGCCTGAATGAATAACAAGTATGGATTAAATATTATTAATGAAGCACAATAATTCTATTAATGGGAGTTTGGTGTTGCTGTGTATTTAAAAAGGTGTGTGTGTGTGTGTGTGTGTATTGATAAAAATATGTCGAAAAAACGAATTCAAACAACCTCTCAGTTGGTTGCAGGATTTGTGTTCTGCAGTTACGCTATAATTGTACCTAGGCTATATTGCACTCAACAGATTGGACGACTGTTACTGCATTTTTTCGACGTGTATACAAAATTATTTTCTAGATAGAGTTCATGTCTATTCACCAGCTACAAAAGCTGGACCACGTCGTTACCGAAACCGAGTCTTGTATTGACGATGCACAACTTGCTTTTTGTTCTAGATAGTTACTGGCAACCGAATGTTGTTCCTCTGTCGCTATCCAGTGAGTGGCAGCAGCAGCAGCAACATTCGTATTGGAATCAAAAACAACCACAGCAACAACATATTTGCCCAGAATGCGGCAAAGCCTACGCAGTTCAACGCTCGTTGTGGCGACACCGAAAGTTCGAGTGCATCAACGCCAAGCCACGACTCAGTTGTAACCTCTGCAACTATCACACACCACACAAATGGTCTCTTGAAAATCATAAAAGAAAGCGACACACGGAAAATTAGCAGAGACTTTCTTATTGAATTTCATTTGATGACAAATGCCTCGGAGGTTGAACAAGTCAAAAGAACGTAACGTAACGTTCTGTAATAACGCCTTCGATGAAAACTATTTTGGATACGACGCTAATTTTTAATATCATGCGATTTGAATAACTCTCGACCTTTGATAAGTGAAGTAAACTTAATTTTTAGCGGAATAAAAGACGAAAGTTGATTAGAGCCAAGTCCTGAGTGTCGAAGTCTTGGGGATTTCGAATGTAATTTTAAGATGAGTAATAGTTAGAACTCAGTATCCAAATTGGGTACGTTGTAAAAGAAATTACTTATTGTTTTGAATAAATTGTTTTGAAGTTTGTTAAATAACTGATTTTCAATTATTATACAGTTTCTTACGATATCACGTAAAAGCAGTAAACATTTAAATTCGATCAATAAATAGGAATCGAATATTAATTTACAATACGTAACTCGTAATGAGTCGTATGATATCATTATTATTATTATGTCGCAGTAATATGCACTTTCATCCTCGAAAATATAATATTGGATTTCAGCTATTTCTCGGCACATATCGAAAAGTCTATAATATTGTTTGCAAATAGGCTTCTGGATTCGATCGCAATGATAGAAACTGTATAATCTATAATGAGAATTATAAATAGGTTGTAAAATTTAATATTTAAGAAGTTTTATATCTAGGCAGATATCTTCGCAAAAAAAAATGAAAATATAAATACTGTACGTACTAAAATATACCAAAAAGCAGTAGACTGCTGCATATTAAAAAAAAAATTGTTTTTATTAATATTAAATAGGGAAAATTGAATTTTTAATGTGAAATTCTCGTTAAATAGGATTGAGTAGTTTGAGATTTTAAAAGCACAGTACTAAGTATATTTTTATATGCTTGCAATTTTTTAACTTTATGCTAATTTAGCATAAACGAAGGTTTGATATAACTATTTATAAGCACACGATTTATATGACAAAATCGTGAAATGCAGTGCACATCCAAATACGTACGCTAATAAAACAAATACTCATATAACTATGTCAATTATTATATCTAGATAACAGTATAATCAAATATGGTTACATGTACATAATTTGCTCATTAAAAAAATCTAAAACATTCGTGAAAAATGTATTCAATATTTTTGGTAATGATAAAAATTGTTTTCTATGGATTCATAGTTATCTGGTTTACTTGGCAAAATAATTAAATATATTTTGTAAGTTGGTATTCCAATGGCAATTTGTTAATTATGAATGAAATTTAATAAATTCCGTTCTAAAATTTCTCAACTTTCGAATTTTTCATGATTACAGACAGTATTGGATGTTGACAAGGCGAAAACATATACTTTACATATTTTTATATTTCCACAGTGTAATCTGAAATTCTGTTAAAAATTAGGGCATAACTGAAGAAAAAGAAACTTTCAGACAAGTTTAAGTTTTTTTTTTTTTTTTTTTTTTAATTTCAAATTCTTATAGCCCGCAACTTGATTTAACTTTTCGACTTCCCATTTGAAGACTCTTTATGCAAACTTAATTGTCTTAATTACAGATCAGAATATTCTTAGAAAAAATTTAAGTAATTAATTAAATGGCTCTAATTGAAGATATTTACATTCTATTTGATGCTATTATACTAAATATATATTTAGTAGGTTTTTTATTGTAGGAAACATCATAGCATTATGATAATGTGTTTAAAGTTTAATATACTTGCATCTTTCCTTTTATAATAAATAACAATTTTATACAAAAGTATCGAATTAAACTTTGTTTAGCTAATTTGCCGTACTTCCGAGTGTCGCTATAATAAGGAAGAGAAGCATATTACCGAAAGAAAATGTTGAACGTCATATGTAAATCAAATGCTTTCTTATTTTATTATTTTACGGCTATTCGCCATGACAAATTGAGTAAGCGTCCTTAATTATTTTGTACCCTCACTTCTAGTCACCCGTCATATGAGTAAAAAGATTAATATTATTTAATGTTGTGACTCCGAATGTGTAACGTTAGTATTTTTCGGCGTGTAGAATAAATCAATATATTTGTAAAATTTGGGAATGTGAAGTTACACTTTACAAAAGTGTAATACAAAACGTACATTGAAAAATTTAATAATTTATACAATCAGACTGTACAGAACTTCATCTTTATATATTCATGTAAAGCATTTTTTAATTAAGACATGCCATTCTAGATGAATACGAATTTATGTAAATGTACGAATGATATTATGTAATAACTTAAGTATTAACTTGAATTGTATTCATGTATTAGTTATAAACATTTGGAACGTGTATTTTATACAAAAAAATTTGTTTTTTGATAAACCTTGCCCGATAAATCATATGACAAAACTAATGTTAAAAAAAGGAAATGACATTTTATCGTACGCATTATTGTACACGTTGTCTTTTTAATATAAAATGAATTATTTTTTAAATTGTTTGTGCAAAAAATTCTAATAAATTATGATATATTTATTAATTGTAGTATTTTACTACTTAATATAAATACTATATTTTGGATTATGGAATGACTGTATCTAATCAGAATAAATAATATGAAAATGTATTGTTCATTAACTAAAATTATAATGTTCGTTTATATAATATAATACAAACTACTTGATCCATTGCAGCTGAAGTGTAATCAGTAAGAAATTTAATTAGTTTATACATGTATGTGAACTGCTCATATAATGTGCTTTTAATAATTTAGCGTTAAATCTATTGCTCTTCTTCACTTGGTTATGTTTAACATAGTAGTACAACTTTCTTCTAATCAATAAATTATAACAAAAATAAATAGAATGTAAAGCTCGTAGCTCGCAGTGCTTAAATATTTGTATTACCCAAGTGAACATTGAAAGTCCCTTGAATTCTTGCTTTTACCCAATAACGTAATGACAAAACAAAGAAGACCAGCAAAAAACATAACCGACCTCTCAGATCTCGCTAATCTCTTCTAATTTTTCTCTTGTACTTACAGCCTACCGCAAGACGTATTCAGGTGAGCAAATGCTCGGCTACACGTGCACCAAGTGCAGCAAGTTCTACAAGATGTGGAGCAACTACCTGAAGCACAAGTGCGAGGCACCTGAGTTTAAATGCCTCATGTGCCCTTTCGCAGCTTTCAAGGCCTTTATTCTACATGCGCATCAGATCGAGCAGCACTTCTCGCGGTTTACCGATAAGATCGGTTCGCGAATCGATCGCTCCGAAAAAGAATAAGATGGCATTTTATTCGATACACGTATCTCTTACGAAAGAAACATACTATTTTATAAGTACTTAACTGGTGACATGTTATACTGTTTTACACGTGTTTGCACGAGAAACGTAGCATGTTATTTTTTGATATGTTGAGCTTGTAATATAGAAAATATGAATGTGAAAGATGTAAATTCTGTCTAATTACGTAAAGGATAGTACTTGGTTATCAAAGTTTTCCTTAAAAATATATATTTCAGCCTTCATTTAAATATTTGAAGTATTAGACGTATAAGAAATTTGATATAAAATTATAACAAGTGGATAGTTTACAATTATTTTTAATGTATATAATGTAAATTTAATTTTTGAAAAGACAATCAAAATTTTTTATAAAAGTCATTTTGTTGTTTTGTCTGAAGATACATTTCTATTCCTTATTTTTTTATTTTATTTTGCGGTAAATTTTACTGAATGACTAAGTTATTATAAAAAGTAATTAATAATCTGTATTGGAAATTACATTTCTTCAAGACACCGATCAATTTTTATGTTTGTTTTCATAAAAATGATATTTAAAAATAATATTATTAAAATTTTAAGTTTAACACGTTAAACTATTGTTTTAATAATTAAAGTAACTCGTTTTTAATTTTAAGATAATCTCAAAATGAAACCAATTAATAATAAATTCAGAATACTCTTCGAACTTTTATCTTAGAAAAGGGAATTTAAGTACCAGTTATTTAGTTATTTACGAAATCAAATAATGTTTATTCGTATTGCAAAGTGAATGAACAAAGTTCATAATTTTTCTATAAAAAGTAAATTATTAATAATATACTCAATATAGGTGATTAAGAATAATTTATTTTCCATTGAAAATAAATAGACTGATAAATTAAGCCTATTCAATTCAATAATTAAGAATGCCATTGGATATTAAATTTATAATAAATATTTTAAAATATTTTTATATTTGATGATTGTTGCAAATATTTTACACCTTTTCTTTAAAATAAAATAATAGAAAGTATTTACCTTTTTGTGTGAAATACGCTTTGAACGACTCAAAAAGTAATTCAGATACATCAGTGTGTTATAATTTATAAGTAGTAACATTTTTTACTTGATAAGCTATGGATTTTAAGCTTCACACGAATAATTGCCTGCCTGTTTTTGCGAAAATCGTTATAAATAGATTTTAATTAATTACATATTTAATTGTACTTTCCTCTTCCGATATTTACATTATAACAAACAGTAGATTTTTAGTTTCATTATCAATCGTTTATTCCGCTTGAGAAAGGTTCATGTTACCTTTCTAAACTTTATTTATGTATCTGTGCAGTTATTCTCAATAAAAATATATATTTAAAATGTATTTTATTAATCTTTATTAATAAAAGATTATGATATAATTCAAAGTGTATAAAAATTCAGTCTGTTTTTTGGTATTAATATCATAATTGAAATATTTTTAAAGAGATTAAATATTTATTATTTTTATTATATTAACAATATAATCGTCTGCTAAATTTTCATATGTTTTATGTCACGAATAAAAAAATAATAATATTTTACCTTCTATTTACTCTTATCAAAGTAGTTTTACATTCGAAGATTTAGCTTTCAGAAAAAGAAATACATTTTGCATAGGTGCTACTGAGATTTTATGTTTTTTCTAATATCAAGAAAAAAGTACCACGTTTGTTATCATCGTATTAAATCTAAATAATCTTCAAAGGATTTACTAATTCGTATTTCTTAATATTTTAGGTCAATTTCAAGCATTTCAAGTCAATAACACCTTGATCATCGGGAAGCACGAATCTTAGTGTGCAAACTCGTCAATCGCGCTATTTATGAAACGGATATGGAAAGATACCACAAACTTTTCGCTCGTATTGTTACTAAAATACCGAATAAAACCAGAGCTTTCAATTTCACATCGATGGAAAATGCAAAACTAATGCTTTGTATGATAATTATCTTGTACTATGAAAACGTTGCATTCTAACAAACAGTTTGACTATGCGATCGACCAGTACTCCCATCACTTGTTAATCTACAAAATTGTACAAAATAACTAGAATATTACTATTTCCTTCAACGTTCCTACAATAATCATTATTCTTATTACGAACTAAATTAAGAAATCATAATTACCTTATTTATAATTGTGCATATATTTTCTATTACATAATAACAATTTAGACAATAACAATTTTGTTTTAAAACATCTTGTAGTTTTTGATGATTTTATTCATACAAGTTTTCGTATTAAAATGATAAATGTTCGAATGAACGTTCCTTGTTTGATACATTTTGTTCGTTACTTTGAATCACTGACACTAATGTTCGTTCCTCGCTTTAAACTCATCGAAAGATCAGAATGTTCTTATTGAAAACAATGGACTTCGAGTTAAGAGTTAGACTCTATAAGCCCCCGTTACATATATTTCTAACACCTATAAGCTCTATAACTTTGAAAACATCTTAACTACCCAACGTTTGTTCTTACAGGTTTTTGGCAACCCTCGCTGTACGCGTCCTCACAGCAACAACAGCAGCATCCGGTCTCGGTGCAACAACATCCTTATCCAAGAATGCCGTTGAGCAGAAGTGCAGTGACTTCCAATCCACGCAACCAATCAAACTTTAAGTGCCCGAATTGCGGACGCGTTTACATGAGACTGTCGTGCATGAGGCGGCACTTGAGGGTTGAGTGCGGTAAGGCACCAAAATACCAGTGTCAAATCTGCCAGGGATGGTTCAAGTATAAGCACAACCTCTCGGCGCACATGCAGTTACACGTCGAGGAGCCGAAATTTGCTTGTCCTATGTGCCCTAAAAAGTTCTACAGACGCGACAAACTTATCGATCACGAAAAGAAGTATCATACTGCCTAAGTGGCCGCAAGTGACTTTTTCAGGCTGATTTAACGCTCGTGCTTTATGAAGAACAAAGCTGTAAAATGTTCTGCTGTAGTGTAAGAAATGCAGCTGAAAATTCGAAATGACGAATCAATTGATCGAGCTTTAGACAGAGGAATTTAGTTTTTCAATCAAGTCATTTCCTTATAAAATGAAAATCGTTATATTTAACATAACAAAAAATTTGTATAGAGGCCAAAGAAGTTGACGTTCCAATAATAACGACCTTTATGGTTATCATGTATGCTGTGTAAATTAAAGCACGTGTTGATATAATAACTATTGGCATTTAAGAAAGCCATTATTATCACTACGACATCGTTAGGATGCATCAATCAAAGTGGTGCTACTTTTAGAAATATGAACCTGCCCTTGTCATAGCTGAAATCATACTTGATTTCGGAAATCTTTTGTACTGTATGAATTAAAATTCTTCATTTTATCATTAGAATTTGTAGATAAACTAGATTCAACTTGTTCAGTTCATAAGAAAAGTTAACATTTTTTAATCAAACTGTAAAAAAAAAACTAGCTAATTATATGAGTTATATAAAATTAAGTGATATTTCATCAAAAGAGACTAAATCGTTTAATCTTGGATGTATAGTAATTAATAATTTACGAAATATCAGACAGACGAGCGAATGAAATACGAAATATTTAAATAGCACGTATAGTTATTAAATTTAATTATTTTTATTAGAAAATCTAAATTTTATAAGTTTAATTATTAGTTAAAATTTCCTTATAAATGTTAAATAAATAAAAAATATATTACAAAATTCGACAATTTTTGAAATTTTATCCATGGCTTTCACACTTTAGAATCTTTGAGCTGCAGTAATTTTTTAAAATGAAAACATCGTAACAACAATCGAATGATATTTTCTTACTTCGTACCATCACATGTTTAATTAATTGAAAAATTAGCCTTGATATTCATCGCAAAATAGCTTAAAAATAATTTCAACTTATTTTTCATAATGTAATATTTTTCATTTAGACGAATAAGATCAATTTTTGTTAAGAATAAATTATTATTAAGAAACTGTTTGTTCTACAAAGGAGATCTTAAAAAACTACATTACACACCATATACTTGAAGTATAATTAATGGTATTCTTTGTTTAACATTGATTTATACCAAAATTTTTTTCAAATTTAAAGTAAAATAATGTCACTAATTATACATTAAATGTTGTTGTCGATTGAAAAGTAAACTTTCCACAATGATATCCAATACATTTTATGTATAATAAATGCTTACGTAGACTGTTTTTGCGATTTATTTCGATAATTCAATTATACTATATCATAAGTATTAAAATAAAAATAAAAATTAATAAATAAGTCAATTTATCGTTTTTGAAGATATTTTTGCATTATGCAGCATCTCTCAAAATATTTTGATTCTAAAGGAAAATGTGTAATTGTAAAATTATACAATTATACAAAAATTACAATTTTTTAAATATAACTATCTTTCTTTTTCAGTTTATCAGAAATTAATATTTATTAACTTTGTAATAAATATTTTTTATATATACATTTATGAAATGTGAGAAGTTTTGTAATATTGTACAATTAATTAATATGCCGATGTTGTAGGAACTCTATTGTTTGCGAATGTTCCTGTAGTACTTGTTACAACATGCTTTTGATCATTTAGAATATTATTATTTTTCTAAATTAATATTCTTATATTAGACGTTTTTCTGGGCTCTTCTAGAAAATTATTCCAATTATTAATTTTTTAATGTTACATATTTACATTAGCTGAAATCTTTTATTATAGCCATAAACAATCTGTTCAATATTAACGTATAATGTCACGTAATATCATTCAACTCTAGATTCGATGTTTAAGTTGCATCAATTATCAATTTAAGAAAAGAAAAACTTTCTTCTTTATATTTTATCATCTTATAATGTTCAGTATTATAATACAATATATTCGTACATTCGATTCGATAATTAATAAATAGATCTATTAAATAAAAAAAAGTTTGTCACGTCATTATAAATATTCAGAATATAAGTTATTCAATATATTATTTTAAGTACTACTTAATGTTAAGTAGTAATATAAACATAAGGTAGAGTAGCTGCTTACTCGATTTAGTTCTTGAATTTAAATAAAAATCTCATTTAAAGTTTGAGAAGACATACAGCTGAAACGTCAAATAAAAAAGCTGCATAAAGTATTATCGTGAAAAAATTCGAAAATAAAAACTTCTGTGTCGATTGCAGCGAAAACGAGAAATTAATAAAAAATGATAGTAGCAAACAATCTAAAAAGTTTTCCGTTATGAGAAAAGAGAATAATAATCTCGCATAAATTATGTCACAGATTTTCGAATTTTATCATTAATTATCCAGCATCTTTTACGTTAAAAAATGATAATTTAAAAACACAGTATTTACACTGCCACAGATAAATTTACTGTTATAGTAGTATAACGTATTGCCTTTGACAATGATATTGAACTTTGTTTTAATACTCTTAGTAACTATAATTTAACATTATAAAATTATTACAAAATCGAAGAGGTGGATAGAAGGAATTTGAATAGTTGTCAATTTTTCAGAGAATCGTTAAAATTTGTTAAAAAGTTTTGAAATAATTGTTAACTAAATGTAAATTTGTATAATAATCTTTCTAACGGTATTTTCATCTAATATTAATCAGAAAATACAAATCAATATATGATATTATTAAACTGTTTTGATAATCAGTTAAATATTTTTATATAATTATGAAATATTATTACTTTATACTTAATTATATTTTATTCAAGAACAAGCACTAGAAGAAAATCGAATTTCTATAATTACAATGAAATGTATACTTCTTAATAAATATGCTTGTAAGACTTGTACAAAAAAATCAATTATATCCTTTTTTTAATGATCAAGGAGAAATTAATGTAAAAATCTCTATTTAGATCTATTTTTATTGTGTATATAGTAATGCTTTAATGTACTTTTTAGAATATATAGAATTTTTTGAACGTTTAGAAAATTTTTCAAACAACATTTTTTTTATTCATTATATGAATATTATGCATCTGTATATGTAAATACATAAATCAGACTTTTAAGAAATATTTAATTAATCAAATAAAATTCATGATAAATATGATTATCGTATCGGAGGTTTTCTTTAGATTAATATCCTCTTCAATCCAATCTTGTATAAAATTTATGCTGACAAGTAGCTCGATTGTATTGATCAACTGATTATAAAATATTTATACGAACTGACAGGTACGTACAATATATACCCCTAAATACTGTCTACGTTGACAAATTTTCGCTATTTTTATGAAAATACGCAATTTGTTGAAGCACAAATTTTTAATATTTTATACTTTTGGCACCTTCTATCGATGACTATTTAAAAATAATTATAATTCATAGTTTCCAATCTTCTCATACGGAAAAAGTGTTTGATTAATAAAATGAAAAGTTACACAGATCAACGAATTGTTAAAAACGTTGTTTATTATAAAAATCTATTTAAGCTTTAATGATGATCATTGATTTTAGATCAATAATTCAACGAATAAAATATGTTTCACTAATATGGGTGAAAAATAAACAAATTGCATCGGTTTCGACTAGCGCGCGAGGTAAGAACTTTTGCGCCACGAACAGGAAACTTTTATTAATTTCATACTTACCTCTTTTATAAATCGATGATAAATTGGTGTTATTATTAAAACTAATACTTTTATTTATTTTTCAGGTAACCTTTGCTGTAGTGATTGTAAAGAATAGAAATTTAGTGTTGAACGAAGTTTAAGACGCTCATTTGGTTCATAAAGAATTCAAAGATTATCCAATAAACTGTATTCCTAAGCACTGTACATTAAGGTTAGTCGATTCTTAAATAAATATTAGCATTTACGGACGGGAGCGTTAAAACGTCATTATTGTTCTATTTTAATGAAGAAAAGTAATTATCTTCTTGTAGATGATATTCTTTTGAATATTTTCATTGCAGCTCTATAAATCTTAACTCTGATTATTCTTTGGATACTCTGATAATAATTTTTTCAAATTATTTTGAACTATCATTTACTTTTGTAACTAAAATTCCAAGTTAGATGAAAAGAAGGAAGTTTAATCAAACGTAGGTAATAACAAATTCTGTACGGATAAAATTGATTAATTAAATATTATTTTTAACTGTATTTTAATTTTTGCAGGATTGGACACATTTCGATGCAACATCTGGCTACAAAGTACAAAAGAAACGACAGCTTGTAAAACGCCATGTTTCATATTAATAAAATATAAGTTCCATTTTTTATCGTACGATTAAGGTTATATGAAATTTTTGTTTTACAGTTACATTAATTTGATAACAAATGCATTTTTTTTAAAAATAACATGATTATTTCACGTTTCTAACACATGAAAGACATAGTGTACATAAATTAGTAATATAATGAACAGTGTGTAAGTGTGATATTATACGAGTTTCATGACCATAATAATGAAGATGCTTCGCAGCTTACATCATTAAAACAATGCATACATATCGTATATTAGCACTTTATTCATCATTTGAATCAAGATTATATGAGTATCAGTTGCTGATATTAACTCAATCGTCTACATTGCGACATCACAGAATAATAAAAAGTTTAATAAATTTGTTAAAAATATGATATGTTGCAAGCAAATTTTTATATTACTAGCATTTCTACATAAATTTCTATATAATTGTGCTAAAAAATATAAAATTTTTTTTATCAAATAATTCATTCTTTTTTTATTTAAATCAATTACCTCGTACTTTTTCTACAAACAGATGGGAGAATAAAAGCTGATAGGAAGATCACAAATTTATTGTAATTCATTAAATATTAACAAAGTATTTAGTAAGATAGAAAATACCTTACTCATGTTGTTATTTGTATATCTTGAATTTGACTTTGTTTACATTATGATTTGTATTTCTAATAAAGTTTTACTCTTTTGTAGCAAATTTTTATTCGGCTAATTAGAGCAGTATTTTTTGAAGTTACTTGTTACATTATAGCAGAGCGAAGATTCAATTCTCATCATTAAAATTTGAATAATTTGGTTAAATGAAATATTAAAGATGAACATTTGTTTTCCCAAATAAGTAACAAGTTTTAATTCTTTAATAAATAACTCTTTCCGTATTTGTACATAAAATTCTAAAATAATAATAATAATAATAATAATAATAATAATAGTAATATATTAATGTTGTCAGTTGCTGAAAATATTAATTCTCTATTGATTATTTGACTTTGATGAAATTTATTAAATGTTTTTATAAATCTCATTACTTGTAAAGCATGCACACTAGCTTGTCAATGCTATCTCTAAGGAATTACTTTCATTGCTTACTTTTTGTTAAAGAAAAGGATATTACTCGTACGTTTTTCAAGGAGTTATGGATTATTTGTTACGTTACTGATTACGTCATCAATATGTTGGCATCGTCACTTTTGTAAAAGTAAATAAGATAATCTGATGATTTGATGATTTATTATCTATCGCCTTTTCTTTTACAAATAATAAATAACGCCTATTTTTATTCGCATAAAATATTCTCTGAGTAGTTGCTTGGGGAATTATGTTAGTTCCTTACTGGTAAAATATCATAATGATTATCATAAATCACTAAAATTAAAAAGTAGAAATAGAACGAACAACAAGTTGCTTATTGTAAATCTTTGCGTCTCATATACATGTGCATACTTTTTCTGATGTATGCATCTGATTATGCATCCTAACGGTATTTTTAAGAAGACCTAGCCTAGCAGTTTGTTGGCTCTACTGAAACTAAGATAGATTTAATTTAACAAAAAATTCCACTTTAAATGTTTATTCATTTAAATGATATCCAACGCTGTAGTGCTAAAGTTTAACAAGCATTCCATTGGGAAATAAAGAGACATTGTAAATTACATTTAGAATCCGTTATTTCTATAATTGTGCACAAGCCGTACATAATACGGTGAAAAAAGTTACGCAAGCACATATTTTTACGCGATGTTCCCGTGCACGTAAAAGCAATGCTTATTGTGTACGCTCGCTTGTGCTTATCGTAGACATTCCCTTTCAACGTTTCCACCAATCTCTTGTTGATTTTACTACAACGTTGGCTGTCACATGTCGAGTAATATTAGTAACCACTAATGATATCTTCATTAAAGCCTCTGCATCAATGTGTTGCAGCGGAGGACCTAAGTATCGCGTCCAGCCTCAAATGGGCGGAAGCCTGGCAGAAATTGGCTGAGAACGTTCCGTCCTTCATGTGGCGATCTGGAATCTCCCTGGGCAAAAGCTTGAGTTTTGATAATTCGCTCAACCCGACCGAGGGCTTCAGCTGCTCAGCCTGTGGCAGGGTCTACAAGCTTAAAAGTAGTCTGAGGAATCACCAAAAGTGGGAATGCGGCAAGGAGCCGCAATTCCAATGCCCCCATTGCGTTTATCGAGCGAAACAGAAGATGCACATCTCGCGGCACATGGAGCGGATGCACAAGGAGAAACTCTTTAAGCAAGAGTTGGTATAATGGAAAACTGGATTGGATTTTGTGAATGAATGATGCGATGAATCGAAAAGTTAAGGATCAGTACCTTGGTAATGTAAGGTATCGCAAATAATAGTAGGCATTATATCAGTACCTAGACAATCGCGGAATTAGAATTATGCGAATACTCTTCATTTACATTGATTTTTTCAAACTAATTCCAAATGGGTTTGTCGCAATGACAAATTTTATCTACAAGTGTAATGGTAATGAAACTTTTTGGGAATGGATGTTTTTTTCGAAAGATCAATCGTCAATTACTTTAACAACTCGAATTCATAAGGATTCTGTTCGTTCAATTAATTCAATTCTTAAATCTTCTTTGTGCTCAATGATTAGTATTTTAAAATTTATTTTATTCGTATTAGGCTATGAAACATTCGATAAGATTATAATGATTCGTTACAATTTGACTCTTGTAAAAGCAGGCTTTACTAAAGGTTCGAACTTAAAATTAGGATTTCGTTTCGGCTCTCGATCTGCAGAACGACGTCCGAGGGTCCGAAGGACTCGTTGTACCTTTGATGATTGTTGCTAGCGAAACATTTAAATCGCGAACATAATCCTGTATTCTTCATTATATATTTATACATTTATTCCAATAGCTTAACTACTTCATTAAGATTTTTAAATGTCTTATTTTTCTATTATCATCGCCAAGTCGATGCCTAGATTTTTATGAAGAAATGTTGCACAGGGTAGTTTTCGATTTCTACCCTAAATTCTAGAGAGGAATTTGAACACTTTGACGAAATAATTCTAAAAGACATTTCAGCGTCATAATAGATCTATGTTTGGCCATTCATTCTGCGCTAAGTCATTTTAATTCGTGAACATTACTCAGAATTCCAATCAATTTTTTTTTTTTTTTTTTTTTTTTTTTTTTTTTAAGGAAGAAAAAAATGCGAGGAAAATTTTGCGAAAGCATTGTATTAGTGCAATTATTTTTTGGACTATTTAACTTTTTCAAGCCAATGGAAATTAACGATTTGTGAAATTAACTGTGATAAAATGCACTACACTGCAAATGACAAGAATGTATCTTAAAAGAGTGATAAATTATCAAAAACTTTTGGTCAAAAGCTTAATTATCGCGCATGAATTAGGCTAATGTCTTCAGATTCTTTCTTCCGATGGTTTGACGAGGCGCCTTATTTTCTGTACGTGTATACTTCATACTTATTAATTATCAAAAAACTTTACTCCGTATAGAGACAGGCGATAAGACTTTGTCCAGTCATATCATGATCGACGTTGATTGAAAATCAAGTCGGTCCTTGCTACTTCGCGCAGCATCTTGAAAAGGCTTCTTAATTTTTAACGGTTTTATACAGACAGTAAAGTAAGATATTAATTTCATAAATTCGAAACTATGCTTAATAAGCTAAAACTCGAATACTGCATGCTCCGGTTAATCCGGATTGACTCTTCCATAGAAACCATTCTGGTCACACTGGTTCCATTTTTAAACAAACGAACGACGCCGTGGAAGCGGTTGGCTTTTGCACTTTATAACGACTGAAAGAGAACGTGCATCACCACTGAATGTATAATTAATTATACGATAGATTACTAAATAGAACACACTGTATCGGACCAAGTGTCCAAGATATTCCTGTTGTACATAAATAGTTCAGTATCCTTATTTATATATTTATTAGTTTTTTTTTTTTTTTTTTTTTTACGTTATTTCTATTTTAACACCGATAAAGACTCTTTGGGTTCTTATTTAAGACTGATAATGATCCAGGTAATAGTTTATTGAAGCGTACATCTAACACATTCCTTTTATTGTTATACAGCTTGAGTCGTCCGATCTATGGAAATAAAATATTGTCATTTTATTACAAACGTAATAAAATTTAAGCTTAGTTTCTCACATGACCAACAAGCTGAAGTAACGATTAACAAACTCCTTAAGTCTCTCGATATTTTTAGTGCGTGATTTCAAATGAGATAATAACAACTGTTGAACTAATAATGAATTCATAATTTTCACTACGTCTATTTCTGCTGATAACAAGATTACTGCTCCTTATTAGTAATAAGTTCTGATTCTTTGACATAATTTTTGTAAATCTGACAAACAATAACACTCTCGATACCCTACGTTCTCGACCTCGTCCCACTGTATAAAATACAAAATACTAGCTATATTTTGCCAAATAGAGCGCGAAGAAATACAAATGCCGTCTAATACTCATCCTGTATACTCCTACGTAAAGCCAACAGCATGCCACGGCCGTTCGACTTTCCATAAAACATAGCCAATATTTATATAATACAATTTACATAAAATAAATTATTCATAATTATTTACACTCCATGATAATAAGTGATTATCTTAGCATAGTTGCGAAAAATTAGATTTTTATATAATTTTTTTTACATAGACACGAAGTTAGATTTTAATATTATTGAAATCTCATGAGTCGAGGCTATCTTGATTAATCCTTTTTTAATAATAATAATAATAACTTATGTATAAAATACAAGGTTTAAGTGGATTCTGTTTATCCATGGTAGCTTAAAATGATTCTAGGTTATAAACAAATTCAAAATTATTAAGACACTTTTATAATAGAATATAAGAGTAGAAATAAAATATAGAAAGTATATAAGTAATTACAGTAATGTGAGTAGATAAAATTGCAGCCTTAATGATGGTCTTATTGTGACTAATAAGCTAAGGATATTTCAGTTGTCAAAGTACTTATGTCTAAGCAATTTTATAAAGGGCGTTAATTTTATGCGATACATATCGAGCGATAGAATTTTATGTTGATAGCTTTTTGTAACAACTGGTGGATTAAATCACAATAATGCGAATTAACTTTACGTGTTTCGTTAATAATTTTTAGATACATTTTGGATTAGAATTATCTTAATATTTTAAATTGCATTCCCAAGTCTCAAGTTACAATTTAAACTTGCGGCTGCGAACGTGTAACCTAAAGATAATGTACATTTAAAGCTCAACCAAACCAAGTGCAACTAAAGTAAGTGAACTATATGGATTATATCCCTTTATTTGCAAACTTTTTAAAAAATAAAAATACGAGCCATCTTAATTGCATATAAAATATGATGAATACGCGTGAGAATCATTACTTGATAGTAACAGTATAGTGCCTCGTGAGATATTTCCCAAGTTAAATGAAGTAAAAATTACAAGAAACAAGTGTAATGCAAAATCAAAAAATAAAAGAACTCAATGAAAAAATCTACCGAATGTTATAAAATAAGTCAATGAGCGATTGAACTTAGATTTAATTTTTAAATAATCATAAAATTTGTACTCATCATAAAACACGATTATAATAATTAATATCATTATTAACATTATTATAAATTAATAAAATTTATAAGCAATTATTTTAAAGAAAAAATAAAAAAAATTCAAATATGATAAATATTAAATATTAATCAAAGTTTTTTTTTTAAAACAGATAACATTAATTTTCATTCGTCAACCTACTTAAATTAAAATAATTATGATAAAAAATAATTTTAAAAAATTAATTCTTTACAACTATAACTGGTTTTATTATAATGGGTTAATCGGAAATGTTACTAGGCTTGCTTTTTTAAAATTAGATTACTAATATTGTTGAAGTGCATAGTTAGGAAAGTGAAGAATATCCAAATGTATCTCAATATTAAAAATTAATATTAAGGAAAACTGAACATAAATTTGAAAAGTGAAAAAGTAAAAGAAAATATTTACATTAAGTGGTGGAGGATATAATTTAAATTATATTTTATTGGTATTATAAAAATTCTGTAAGGGAAAATAATTAAAAAAAAAAAAAAACAAAATCTTTAAAGACTTCGAAGATGTTTACCATCGAAAACTTTTAGATATTTAAGAACGTGAGAATACATTTTATAAAAAATAGTTACAAATGTTTAAAAAAAAATTGAGATATACGAAATTATAAATGATAAAGCGTACATCGAGTAAGATATATATATATATATATATATATATATATATATATATTATACATACATATGAAACAAGAAAAAAAATATTTACAGCTTTCTACAAGCTCATCAGAAACATTCAATGATATATAAAGTCATGATTTTACCTAGCACTTAATAAATAAGTTTTTTTATTATTCCGGTATACTTTTAAAAGCATTTATATTTTTCTATTAAAAACAATCTCCTATGCAAGTACTTGTATTGCCATTTTTTAAAACTTACTACAAATTATTAAAAGATCTTCTTTTTGGTATATTTTAGACCATATTTTAAATGGAAGGAAACTCTACGGATCTTTATGCATCAAGTTATTTTTCAGTTACGCAAACGATGTTTATATTTCTATAAAGAGAACAGAAGGCAATTAAAAATGAAATATCTTGGTATCTCTAGACTAATGCAATTAATTTTTTACATAATGGTCGAATTATGTATAACAAGCGCATTCTTATTCAAACGTAAATTGTATTTTTTTTTTTAAGAAGTAATAGGACCGGCTTATAGATATGATCGAATATAAACTTTCGACTTTAATTTTAATGGTATATTTAAGAAAAACTATTTCGTTGATAAGAATTCGTAAAAAAAAAAAAACTTTTGATATATTTTTTACCGCTAACATACTATTTAATGTTAGAATGTAGTCAAGTTTGCTAATATAAACGTACTTATAATACGTAAAATTATTATCGAAATTTCCCACTTATTTTGGTTATGTTCGATAGTATACGAGTTTTATGAAAAATTGACTTTAAAAAGATGAAGGACTTGTTTATACTTCATGTTTTTTGTTCTTTATTAATTTTTAATTTTCGTGATCATATTTTATCAATACAAAATTTAGCGTTGATCGTTTAAAAATGCGAAAAGCTTAAAAATTGACTTTGGGTGATAAAACTTTACTTTTTGTAAGTTGTTTAGTACTAAATATTATTCTGACGTACTTGAATAGCTTTATTTGGTTATAAAAATTGCTGACAGCTTTTAACATTTACACTTACTTAAGATAAGCAAATTCAGAGCTTTCTATTTTATATATAATTTAATATATGAATCGATCTAAGTGTAGCTCTAGATTACATATAGAACTAGTTGCGTATCTATTAAAGTAAATACTACAATAAATATAAAATGACTTGTACGAAGAAGAGATAGAAAAGTAACGTTTTTAATATTCGACCGAGTAAACTGTTGAAAAAGATCGAAAGAAGCCTTGCGTTACGTGCCTTTAAGTGTACTATTTAAATTAAGAATAGAGGCGTTGAGTGCAACATACTGTGAACAAAATTTTGATATATTATTTTGCTACGAAATTTGAAAGTTGATTGTAATATGTTTAGAGCACTCCTTGGAAGCTCGTTGTGCACGAAAATAAAGAAAGTATGCGGGGAAGAATGAACAAATGCGTGCAATTGAAAAATGTGAGGAATTCTTTTGTGTCGTCGAAAACCTACAGTATATGCAGAGAGTATAGATGCTTTAAACATTATTCGTAAGCTTATTAGTGATAAATATTCATAGATCAAGTTGATATTTCCATAAGACATGATTGCTTTCTTACAAAATGATCCAATTATAGAAGTACTGCTAATTTTACCGATTCAAATAAGAATGAAATCTATTTTTACATTATATGTTCTTTTAGATTAACATAAATCTATAAAATCATTGATCCAATTACAATTCAAATAATTTTCACTGCGTAAAATCCCTTTTAAACAAATTTCATCTATTTCATTATGTGTTTATTATTTCCTTGATATTACTCAAGCAGTAAGAGTAATCCTTTGATTATGAATTTCCGTGTTTATATACAACAAAATTTATTCATTTCAGTAATGCAAAACTATTTTCTAAAAAAATCAGAGAGAAAAATTTGTAATCGTCGATACTATTATTATACAAGTGTTATTCTGCGTTATTTATATGCCTCGAAAATACTTTCTAATAAAATTTACAACCGATTTGTGATTAAAATATACTACAAACAGAAATTAAAATAAAAGAAAGTACTTATTAAAACATTGAATTTTTATTATCGTGATTTATAGTATAGTTAAGGATATAAATTTTAAAATACTTGAAACTGATATTTTTCTCACAAGTATAAATACTTATAAAATTTTATAAAGATTTTAAGATTTCAATGGCTCAATCTAAATCTTGCGTTTTATATGATTTTATCTGTGAAGTTTTTGAAACAAAGGATTTGCTTTAATCGTATTGATAATATACTTAAAATAGGATAATTCAAATACTATAGAAACCTCATTGCAATTATACTCATAGGTGTATTATTTTAATGTAATATGCGACAGTTTTCATGCATGTAATCTTATGTAAAATACTCTGTACGTATATCGCCTTAACGCTCACTCAGCGCCTCGAAAAACATTTTTATACTCTCCGTAATTATGTTTCCGTTCGCCATTGATTTTTCCAACAAATGTAGTAATATTTTTTTATTTTATATCTTATTTACATCTAGTTGATAATTATCCATCTAAGTTTCTTAATATTGAATCTATTACGATGTCATACAACGATATAATCATTTGCTTTATACACGAAAGACATTTTTACGTAGTTATAAATACTAGAAAGAGGTTCTGAATTTCTTTCTATTATTTCTAACGAAAATATTTTAAATACTTTTTTGTTATTAATTTGATTCGAACTATTTAATTGTACAATATTATTTAGCAACATTCCAAATTACTCGTTTCACAATAAGTTTTTATTAAATTGTCAATATTTAATTGTATTATTCTATTTCAAAAGTAAAATAAAGTCCAGCAAAACAATACTTTTACAATATTATTTGAATCCTCATTAAGCAGTAATTCAATATAACAATCGAACATATTGTCAGCTTATATTTCATATTAAACTAATTATTTGATATTTCTTACAGGAACTATGGGTTCACGTAATCTAAAGGAAGACAAATATTTTAAAATACAAATAATCAAAACTGTTATAAAATGACTTTGAATCTCCTTAATTTGCAACAGTAATACAATAATAATATTTAAAGGTCGTCAGTCTATATTTCATGTAAAAACTAAGTACTTGACGTGTCTTAGAGAAATGATGAGTTCGCGTAGTCTACAGGAAGACAGATGTAAATCAAGTGTTACAAGGTGACCAATCTTTTCAAAATACAAAGTTTCAATCATTAACATATTCTCTTACTTTTTAGGTATCGTCACGGGCAGAATTATACAACACTCGTATCAATGAAGAATTGTTATTATTTAGAAGTACGGCTACAGTTGGCTGATTCACTCTCGTCGATAAAATTATTATCCATTAATACAATTTTTTATGTTAAACTAAAACAATTTTGTACTAAAAAAAGTTAACTCACTTCTATTAAATAGAATATTCAATACATTTTGTTCTATTTTATCTCATTATCGGATATTATTTTGTTCGTTTTTTAAATTATTGCCGAAACAACATTTGGTATTTCTTTATATGCATACTTTTTAAAGTGTTCTGTAGATTTATGTATTACGCGTTGGTTTGTAACTAATATTATCAATCTCTTTTAGATATACTATTTTTCCTTATCTTATAAGTTCTTAATATTATTTGAACATAATTCTATCGCTCAACGTAAGGTATTTGTATTAATTTCTCAATTCTACTAATAAGGGTATAAACACGTTAACAAATTTAAAAATGCGACGCATAAAATATGTAAAATAATTTAAACTTTTCTTAATGAAGTATTATTATATGATTGGTCATTGATGTATGGAAAACGAGTTTATTCTCCTGACAATTGTCGGTATTAACGATCGATTCTACAGCGTCACATTAACAGCGTCGCTTACATGCTGTTGTCAAAAATAGTTTTGAAAAATAAATTTGTAAAGAATTTTTCAATAGCATAAAAATTTCAAAGCCTGAATCCAATTATAATTTTGAAATATTAGTTTTTGACCACCTGTAATAAAATCGAGAAACTTCAGAAAACCGATAAATTGTGTTGTTAAAACTTAAATATTTTAATAATTATCTCAGTCACATCGTCTAAAAAAAATTATTCTATTCATTTTATGATCATTTATTAAGGTACAAAAATGGTAGAAGTATAGCGTCTGTAGAAATTAAAAGGATCAAAAGAAGCGGTGGATTATTATAAAATCTAAATGGTTAACTAAATAATTACCAGAAAGTATAATTCTTGTACTAGAAAAACTTATATATTTCAAAAAAATATATCAATTATCACAAATAATTTCCTTTACAAATGTAATTTATGCACTAGAAACCACATAAAGATTCCTTTTTTGAAAATTTTCCATACATTTTTGAAACCTACTATTAATACGATAAAAGATTTAACTTGATTTTTTTCCTTTTTCTATAAAACTGTAAAATAGCCAAATTTAATTTACTTCCTATAACTATTCTTATTTCTATGACTGGATTATTCGATTCGTTATATCAACTACTAATCAGTTATATCCTCGTTTTCATTCTTTGAATAACGGGATTCATTAAAATTAATATTTATTCACATGTTTCTTTGTTTATGATTTTCATGTGCGTCTTGTTGAATACATGCAGATTTACGAAAAACTAGTTTCTTTATTTCAAGAATAGATCGAACAGAATTTTTTTTATATGTAAGTAATGCGAATAAACTGTTTATCAGAATGTTAGCAAAGAACAACGTCATGTAGGATACATAATCATTTTTTCATCCTTGATAGTTAAATGCTTCATTATTTAAACGAATATCTCAAGTCTATAAGAAAAATTACGAAATAAATGAATTTATTTATATATTATATTTAAAATTTTACAAAATATCAATATCCAAATCGAATAAAATTAATAATTCCTTTTATGTAATTTCATAATTAATGATTATTATTATAATTACAATAATAATAATTAATAAAAATTAAGTATATCCATTTATTTAGAAGATTTTTTTTATAATCTATTATAAATATTGATAGATTTTAACCATTTTAATAATTTTAGAAAAAACTTACATCGATTTAGATAAAAAGACCAATATGTAATATTTTCAAATTATTATGTATCTCTGAATAACATCCGATAAGATATAACTAAATGTAAGTATAGAGTTTCTACAATTAAATATTTTTAGAATTTTCCAGAATATTAATATATGTATACCTGTTGCTTCGTCATTACAATCGTTGTTGGTCTTGAATAGAATTTTAAATACTTGAACACTTCGGTATATTATTCCTTTCTTGATAAATTATAATTTTACCGAATTTATAAATAAGTACATTTTTAAGAAAATTATTTAAAAATAAATTGATATAAATTCACATACATAAAATAACATAAGTATGTAGCAACTTATTATTATTCAAACGTATTATTGAAAGTAGTTTTTATGTAATTTTTACTTTTCTTGATAAGTCCAATTAATAGAAAATAATACATAATTCGTATAATTGTTTCAACACTTGCTGTTATAAACGTATAATTTTACACCAAAAATCATACATACGTTCGCATATATATATATATATATATATATCGTTAGCATTCGTTTGAAAATTTATTAATAGTGTACATCCAATTCATTATCGCTATTTGTTGTAATTAAATCTAATGTAGAATTTTAGATTTAAATATACAAAATATTTAATCTGTAAAATATAAAATCGTGCTTTATAGTCAACTAAGTTTATTTCAACTTTTTAATTGCGAATGTGCCAAAGAAATGTGTAAAATATTTAATAGTAGTTTTCGATACATATGATTTTAACATTAAATATTTAAGTTAAAAATCATAACTAATACATCTATTACGGATACTAAAGTAATTTCTGCATCAAATTTAATCTTGTAGCAGATTAGTCAAGTACTTTTAACGTACAAATCTACGTCATTAGAATGTCTCTTTTGGTGAATTTTGAATTTATGAAATTATCAAAGCCTTGATTCGCGCAATTCTCGGCGAATGAAACAAATGTAAAAATGCGGCATTTATTATAAGAACGAAGTTATTTTACATTCACCATACCGACTCATGCCTTTTATATCTTTTTTATTTCAGAATTCAAAAACTGTTGCTTTCAGTGTGATAGATGTAAAAAAGTGTACAAAACAAAAGGCACTCTATATCGACACCAGCGGCAGGAGTGCGGAGTCGTAAGACAATTTTCATGCTCCATTTGTGAAAAGAATTTCAAGCACAAGCACCATCTCCGTCAACATATGATAAGATTACATGGTTGGATCAAATTTCCCGTTTATTGAATATTTTATTGAATACAGTCGTTAAAATTACGCTTGTTAACGTAGACAAATATTTTTATAGACATATACTTATAAACATTACATTCTTGCGCAAATGTAAAATAAATTGAAACAGGCTACTGATGTACAGTTTATTTAATTATTAAAATAACAACCTATTTATGCGATATGTACAGTCAATGAGAATAAAATATTTATTGTAAGAATGATTTATGTTTTATATCTCGTAAGGACTTAAATTTTGTACAAAGAGATGATATATTAGGGATATGTGAGACGGATAAAAAGCTAATAAAAATCTGGGTACTAGGATGTAATTTAAAATAGAAATAAGTATCTTACATTTCCGAAATGTAATTCCTAAGCCTATGTTACATTCAAATACGTGTATTTGAATAAGCACTTGCAACAATCACGGTTATCCGTCCGTTACGTTTACATTGAAATTCTTTGCATAAATATGATGTCGTCCTCTCGTATCTATACAGCAAACTTTATTAAGTATTTTTCCAATGGTAAACCCTTAACATGAATAATAGATCTCGTCGCTTTGGCTAGCCTAGATAAATTGTACCTTCCAGTGAAGCGTCAGCACTGAACAATACGCACCGTTCATTTGATTAGACGAGCAATGATATGCATTTGAAAGTTCTGCCTTGAAACTTGCAGCTCGCGTAGACTGCAAGGAGCGAAAGTCCCCATTTTAAAGAAACTCTAGCGGCGCACGAGCTTTTCGGGAAAAACCATCCATCTAAAACGTCCGCTTGCTCTTTTCCCGCAGGTAGTTGGACTGAACACGGTCAATTCACATGCGATCGATGCTACAAGGTTTACAAGACCCGGGGTTCGCTGACGCAGCATCAACGGCGCGAGTGCGGCGTTGAACGTCAATTCGCCTGCGTCATCTGCGGGAGTAGGTTTAAGCACAAGCACCACCTCAAGAAGCATCTCAATAGGCTTCACTTCATGTAAACGTACATTACGAAGGAATGTCGAGTCGTATAGAGTGATCGAGATCAGGTCTACTTTTATCGTTACCTTATATCTTTACGCAGTCAGTTAGTCGGTCGAGAATTGGGTGCAGCAAAAACGGCAGTACAGCAAAGAGCTCATGTAAAGAATGATTTAAGTCGTTGGGTGAAAATGTCGATTTATCACAAATCCTACATTTTATCTTAGCTAGGAGTTAAAAGTGTTAAAAAAGTTAAAAAAATAATTTACATTTATTGGGTAATCTATGATACATTACACATTATTAAAATTGACGCACTTGATAATTCAAAGTAATTAGTTGACATAAATCTTTGCTTGTTTAGTATTGCATTGTAACTCTCTAATCGCAGCTTCAAAAATTTACTGTTTCGTTCGATAAAATGACAATATTATTAAATAAAATTCAAGCTGGCATTTACAAAAATCCAACAAGTACATGCATGCGCGCGCATGCATGCACTTGTAAAAAAAGGTATAAAATCCCGAATTTTATATCCAATAGGATTTTCATCGCTATTATCGTTGAATAATCGTGTAAACATTCTGAAATATTAAGTTGTCATGTTGATAAAATAATTAATCTTTATCTTTACACCTATCAAGTTTTAGAAACTTTTCAAAATTGTTGATCAATATAACATATTAACTCGTCATATATCTATGTATCATTTAATTATTTTTCGTCAAATCAGAATTGTATTACTAGAGGCTTCTCTGAACATAGTTTAAACCTATTTGTATGATAAATTAAAAGCATAGTATATTATAAATATCATTAAAATGATTTACAATATAGATGTTAAAGTTTTTCTTATTGAATAAAGAATTTGTTTTCATATTATACAAAAAAGTTACAAAGCATTTGCACGATTCGTTATAGAATAATTTATATGTATTTTATAATTGTATGAAAATAATTGTACGTAAGATAGTTCTAAGAAGTTTTGAAACAATAATGTATATGATTAGGAAAATCACTTCTGATACAATCTATACCTAATTCAAACTTTTTTTTTAAATTATATTAACGAAAATTATTAAAGAAATTAATACATAGTATCTATTAAACTGTAACTATGTATTTCAAATTGGAAAATGTAATTATAATATTAGACTAATAAAATTTTTATATTTTTATATTCTTTAGGTGGAGAAAATTCAAATTCTAAGAATTTAACGTACATATTAGAGATTAAGAAGTATTGTATAAAAATTTATCGAATAGAGATAGGATTGTTAATGCAAGGTTCAATTCACTATATTAGTAATTACATTATAGAAATATTTTCATCGAACTTATATATAACATAATTAATCCAATATTAATAGAAAATTCAATGAAAGAACACAGTCTTGTGTTCTGTTTGTTTTCAAATATAAAATAGTATTTTTGCTTATAATATAATTTTTAGTGAATTATACACTGAAATAGTCAATATTTGTAGATTAAAGTGTTACCAAAAAAAAAGTAAACTAATGTTATTCAGAATGATATATTTTTAAGTAGTCATATTCATAGAAATATTTACATGCTGACATCATTTATAAAAACTCATTTAAATAAATAACTTGAGTGATACATGTAATTGAGAAATTTTGCAGAATAAAGATTATTTTTAATTAACGATGAATATTTTTCTAATATTTTGTCTAATAAATAAAAGAATGCGCATAAATTTTCAAAATAAAATTTAATTTAAAATATATTACTATAGAAAATACGTCTACAATATCGTTAGAGTTAAAAAAAATTAAATTAGCGTTTTATATTTATTAATTATCTTATTTTATCTTATTTTATTGGATATTATTCGATGATTTTATTGAAGTATATAATGTAAAATATTTTTCAAATGTAAGTACTTTCTTTGTTGAATAAATAAGTTTTTATGTATTTTAAGAATTGAAATCGACCTTTCTATTGATAAAAATGTTACGTGTATATATGTATATATATATGACTTCCGTTTTCATTTGAATTGTACAATACATTCTGGTATAAAATAAAGAAATAATCTTACATAGTAATAAAATATAAAATTAATTTAACTATTAGTTTTCAATTTATTATTTTGTAGAATATGAATTTTTATTCTAATTAATGTTGAATTTATTCTAATGGAACTTAATTGAATAAAACTTATATTTTCTTATTACTTTTACTAAAGTATATTACTAATATTTCATTTATTTTAGAATAAAGTGCTTTGATACTTAGAATTTAACTGCTCGACGACATCATCAGATAATTAGCAGGACATCGAAAGTGTACATTAGAAACTAATATACTTTATTAATATTATGAAGATTGATCGGAGTAAAATATGTAACACATTATATATTTTTAGGTTCTCGTTATCCAGTTGCCCTGTCAGTAAAATACCTGTGTCTTAGGTATGGAAAGACATACAAATATCATGATTAATTGAATCTGCAAAAGCTCAATATTGCTAAAAGTAATCAGGCCTACATTCTGATATTTACGGACGAAGGAAGATTCAAGTACAAACATCACCTTATAAACTATAAGAATTCAACTAAAAACCGCTGAAATGAGAATGAACTTCTGAATAGATGATGTTTCACTGTACATTGAAGCACCGGAACACGTTGAACATTAAGTACATAATTCTCAATTTTAAAGATATTAGTTATTTGAAATTTCCAACAATGCTGCAATTGGATTTTTTAATACTATTTTCCCTCGTAATATAACGATAGAGGTGTTATATTTTTAATATAATTATTGTAAAATATAAATTTTGATATCACATAAAATAACGAACAATAGTTATTGGATAAAAACTTACGTTTAGACCATAAAGAGCAAACTATTTATATTTAAATTATAAATAAACATGTTAACTTTGTTGTAAAGAAATTAAAATTTCTTTAAAATCTCTAATTAAAAGATATAATATAGTATTACTATAACTAATTGCCTAGAAGATGTATATTACATTTAAATTACTAATGATCAGGATCGAAATCAATAATTCTCTTTTACAAAAGAATTTCTATTATTAGAACATTTTCAATTAATTAATTACAAACCAAAAATGTCTTTCATCATATTTAATACATCGTTTAATAGACTTTATATTTCATGTTAATTGATTATCATTATTCGTTTGATATTACCTTTTTGATTACTATTGCAAATACGTGGAATGTATAGCTACATTCAGTTATTCATATTGATAATGAGCGAATGTGTACGTAAAGAAAAGTAAAATGTTAAGTACCGGCTTTATGAAAAATAAAAGAATAGTGCTGAACCGGTTTTTTATCTACTACTGGTTCTCTTCTAAGAAAGATTTCTTTTCTCAACAATATATTATCAACAATCGTTTAATTTATCATTCTTTTCGCGTTAAACTTTATTGATGGAGTAAAATATCATAAATCATTAGTTTTTCGTTCAAAATCATGTTTATTGATTACATGAAATAAAATGGAATACTCGATAGAAATAATTTACTGAAAAGATTAAATTTTTAGTTTGCAAATATATTAGATCTTTGCTTGAAATCACGATTAATAAAATTACTCATTAAGAAATATCATATTATTGTATTAAATAATTTTAAAAGTGAATTTAATGCTTGAGACTCCGAGACTAGCGCAAAATGAATAAAAATCACTTACTGGACATTTATATTACACGTAATGTATGTACATCAAATGTACTAAGCTTTGTCTTAGAATAAATGTTGAGGATAAGCTTTTCTGGTGAAATCTATCGTTAAAAAAGTATGGTTCAAAAAGAAATTCGAAACGAAATCGTGAAATCTTCTTTGTTTCCTACACCTGTTAAAGTTTGATTATATATTCGAGTTTTATTTTGCTGAAAGCATGTGTTCCAGGCGCAATATCTTATGCAAACTCTATAAAAAAATAAAAAAACAATTCGTTTTTAATAGAATAAAGAGTAGTAATATATATTATACTGGATGATAATATGAAAAAATTGTATTAATTAATATTTTTTAATACAAAATTCCTAATGTTTCCTTGTACAATATAACTTGTTATTAATAAAATCTATGAAAACACGAAGTCATTCGTTCTTATCTTTAAATTTTTTGAAGCTCTAAAAAGTATCGATTAACCACATAAAAATTTAACTATACAGCTCCTGAGGTTCGAAGTTGAATTTCATACGGATATATGGTTTTTATAAAGTTCTGCAATGTTTATTTAAATTATGTAACTAATATGTGTCCGACCTTTAACTTTACGTTCTTTTCATAATGAACATGGTAATATGTGCCATAATAAAGGCATTCGAATGCTTATGTTACAAATTCAAAAATAAAATAGAATTATAACAGTTCCACTTCCTCTGACACTCAATCTATTTGAAGCTTCGAATATAAAACAGAGCTCACCTCTTGTAATTTATTGATTTCCATATCTCACTTTGAGTGTGCAAAACTCCTTTAATCGCGCTTCATTGAAACTCTAACAGAAGCCTTCTGCTTTGTCCACAGATTATTATTACTACGAGCCGGCGGAAGATCCTTTATCTCTCAAGAACTACATCGTTCGCAAGCGCAAGAAAAAGCGCCCGGTCTCAGTCATTTGTCAGAAATTCTTTTGCGACGACTGCGGCAAAAGTTACACACGCATCGAGAGCTTAATTCGTCATCAGAAGCTGGAGTGTGGCAAGCCGCCGAGCTTTCAGTGCAGTCTCTGTCCGCGCAGCTTTTACAGGCGTTACGAACTCACTAATCATAATACATCGAAGCACAGTGATAAGCAGACTTCTCCAATGAATGCGAAATCGAAAAAACGCAAGTCTCGAAAATATTGCTGAAATCGAGTTCTGGGACATTTTTCAAATAGCGCGAGTCGATGAATTCGTAATTCT
Source organism: Wiebesia pumilae (assembly GCA_018907045.1). Classification (NCBI taxonomy): domain Eukaryota; kingdom Metazoa; phylum Arthropoda; class Insecta; order Hymenoptera; family Agaonidae; genus Wiebesia; species Wiebesia pumilae. The sequence continues at coordinate 6,888,216 of JACCHZ010000022.1, forward strand.
TTGATCGACGGCGCTTATTTACGGTCTTCTTCTTATAGCGATGGCGTTTTTATTATTTGTGAAATTTAAATATTTACGTATCAAAGTTTATTTAACGGGAATACCGATATAGATACGTAAATAAATTAATCATGTCTAAATGCGCATACTCAGTTTTAATATGTGTAATAAAAAATATTCTTCCAAATATTTTGTTTTTACTCATTAATCATGAACTTCGATGCTAACTACTGACTCAATATTATTTACTTAATTTGAGATTCCGCGAATGCACACGTATACGTATATCGAAATGCTTTAAATTAAGCACAAGATTTTAACTAGATGGATATTCGGTAGGCATTACTGTTTTTATTTGCAAATTTTTATGCACGTAAACTAAGGTAACAGAATGGTTGTATTAGTTTTAATACTGATTATACTTTTATTTTGTGTATAATAATAATTTAATGGCTCTGCAACTTCCGAAGCGATTCGTTAACCGAAATAATTCATTAACGAATGATTTTCAGCTAATAAAAGCAAATACTTTTTATTATAATGAAGTTCACAAGAAGATGAGTTTGTTTTTTAGCATAATTTTATTATTTGTACATTAATAATAAGGAGGAAAATTTTTATGAATTATTGCATCAGATTTAGCATCTAATTTGTCAATAATTTGTAAAGAAATCCAAAAACTGTAATCATAATCTCCTTGGGTACAGTCATTGTTTGATGTTATTTTTTTGTGATCTTCTGTGAATTTACTGAAACGCATTTCAGGTGTGACAATTAGGCTTTATTTTGTCTGAAAATACTCTAATTTGTATAAAAATATCTTTAAGTACATGAAACGGTAGGATTATATGTTCTTTCTACATTATATATTAAAACAAAGGATAAGAATATTAATTGTAAAATTATCTATTGGTTACATTTGTTATTTATTATTTTGTGTAAAAAGCATTAAATTACTTCGAAAAATGTAATAAGTATGTCCTGTACTATAAATTATAAATTTGTAGAAACTCAGTCATAGATTTGACTGTAAGAAATTAAAAAATAAAGAGTAATGTAGAATAACCATGGTGTCTCAGTCATAATATTTGTCTAATTCATACCATCACTGCGAATTATTTCATTTACATAAACATATTCAAAATAGCTCTAGTGCAAACAATATTAAAGCATCCTTATAATACTGTATGCCAAAGTCGGTATAATCGTGAGTTCGAGTTACGAATTTTTCCATCAACTTTTCCATTAATTTTCGGGCATCCAAAATAACCGAAAACTTATCTGTCAACACATAAATTATCATTTCCTTCAATTCACACATTCATTTTATTCTACTAGAGTAAAGAAAGTGGATACCGATGAAAGGGTGCAATGCTTGTAATCAGGATGATCGACTATTAAGACTCGGTACTCCGAGGTACGATCGCGCCTTCGAACTTATTCGCTAGATTAACGCCGCTATCATTGATTCTGTTTCCAGAATTTCAAATTCTCATGTCCGCTTTGGAGGAGATTAGCGATACTTTAAAAGACATCGCGAAAAACCAACAAGACACCAAAAGCGCTCTGTGGGCGGCATCAGATCACATTGTGAAGGAAGAGAATAACGTGCTGACGGTGATGTGCGATCGTGGTTTCGCCGACAAGTACGGAATGGAGTTGCCGATGAAGGAGCTTCGGGATTTCCAGCTATTCGATGAGAAACTGAAGCTTGACGAAAACACACGCCGCGATTTCGTAAGTATCACGGATTTTATCGGACCTCAAAGTTTCCATCGTTTTCACATTGAGATTTATCCAATAATGGTATCAACGTTAGAAAAAGAATCACTCGTTCGCTTGTGCCTATTACTGATGAAATCATTCTATGTAGTTTGACGTTCGGACCACGAACAATAAACATTCAATGATTTAGTTTAGCCGTTGTTAAACGCGGTGTTTTCCTGTTTTATCGCTCGTACTTTTTCGAATATTTTGTTATTCACGAATTATAGACGATAACGCCTAAGCTTTAATTCCTAATGTATTAACCGAATTTCAAAACTTAATAATTCTTTTAAATAATTTCAGATTGCATCGTTGCCTACCCTTATTGATCGGCATAATATAGTTTCGAAAAGTACGACGAATATACTTAGAAAATTTATGACTAGATCGGTTGTTTTGAAATTTACGGTCCAGAAGAAAATCACCGATAAGATTGTTTTAAAAGATACAACATTTTGCAAGTGTGCCTTAGGTAAGATACTAAACTTAATACTATTTTAAATGTTGGCTAACGCATTGTTTTATAATAAAGACAAACACAAAGGTGATGAATAACGATAAAATATTTTACAAACTTTTGATACTTGCTCGTTCACTTATAAAAGCGCTGAAATATTTTATCGAAATTATATTTGACACTACTCTATTGTATCTTGTTATTCAAAGATAAACAGCTTTACGTAATGAAGTATATTTTTTTTCAGAGGTGTTATTAAACATGCACAGAGATAATCGTGGAGATCCAATTACTGAAAAAGATGTTTTCGGTGCATTTGGAAGTTCATTAAATAACGCAAAAGACTGGGATGGTTACCGTTCACAACGCAAGGATAAAGAGAAAAAAAATAACTAGATTGCGTCAACAAATTTATCAAATTTTTAATTTTTTAATTCCACAGATTAATTACTCATAAATGGTGTCTTGATCATTTATATTAGTATTTATTGGATAAAATATAATTTGTTAACCTTGTATTTATTAAACGTAATAGTATATGTCCAGATTAAGCTTTAAAAGCAAAAGTCTTTCACATATAAAATTTTAAAGGAGTATCGACTTATTATCACAAATGCACTTTTCAAATAAGCTAATGTGATCACTGTCGTAATGTAATAAAATACATCAATTTTACATTATTGAATTAATTTCAATACGTAAAAAGTATTCTTACCATTTATCTTATTTTCTACTATTATCTTATTAATTATGTAATTAATACTATTGAAAATGCAATTACATCTAAGCTTGTAACAATTGTCATTCCATATTTAATTTTTGTAGGTTTTATTATATTCATGTTAATAAAAGTATGAAAATATTAACATTAATAATTTTTTCAAAATTCAAACTAATCTAACCTCTACTAAATATAAGCCAACAATAATTATTGTTCTCTTTTACACGAATTTTTATGAATCGATCAATATGTAAAGTCTGTTTTGTTTAAACGTGAGTATTTACTGCCAATTCAGTCAGTGTTAACCAATTCGCTTGGCAACGTTAACATTCCAAATGACGACAATCATCAATGAATTATCATAGAATTTTACTAATATATTTTTTTCAAATTATATTGCTGAATATTGTTATTTAAAGGCTTTATTTCTTCCATATATTAAAATCATGTTCTTGCTAAGCTGTACAGTAATCTACCGATCCAAAAGTGAATACATTGCGCATTAATATTTGCGCAAATGTTTTATGGTGGATATTATAACAACTTTATCTTTGTATGCAGTATAGAAAGTTAACTAGCCAGAAGTACTAATTAGTACTTCTTTTAATGCCAACAGGTGAAAGTAGTTATCGCATTCTACGCGTTCCTTTTAATATTTAATACCAAGTATCAACAAAATATGTTGTCGATTGAAGAAGTTCGTGAATAAAAAAGGGGTCAACTATTCATCTATTAAAAGGATTTATATTTTAGATGCTAATCCATCCCTATCGTTATTTATTAAATCGATTGGTCTGAAGGAACAAGCTTCGTTGTATTATTTTGTTTTCAAATACTAGTGTAAGTATTAAAGACCGACATTATTGACCAAAAAAGTTTTGTTCTAGGTAGACCAGCATAATTTTCAACTTTCAACAAGTATTTAGCTGCGTCATTTACAGAAAAGGCTGTACTTGCAATAGCAACCCTACACTCACAACTAATGCGTTGCGTGAATTATTTTTGATTTTTAGATTAAAACACCAACAGCGCCTTTGCAAGTTCATGAAAATCCAGATTTCTTTTCAGCAACGGCAAATTTGAATAAGCTTAGCATTGTTTCTTTCTTTTCAAATGCAAATTGAAAAATCTATTTTGATTATTATTTCTTCAGATGCGTTGTATTGATTCGTCAAAAATTCTTAGTGTGTAAAAGACTTAGTGTTAGGAATAACTTCCAAAGCAACTCCATGGAAAAAGGTGAAAATATTACTAATTATTTTCTAGCTATGTTTAACAGTTTAACAGAGGAAAGTAACATTTTCATTTAAAATATATTTTAAATATGATAATTATTGCTTTATATAATCACTAAAAGTTTAATGTGCAACATATAGCGTTTTGAAACGTTATGTACTAATAACACTGTCGCACGTACTATGTAAACGTATTATTGCTTACATAAAATAACAGCAGCTTCTTGATGTACTCAGTAGGAAAATATTCATGACTATTCACTAATTATAAATATCGTATCAGAAATTATTAATAATATTTATTAGAATTTCTGTAATGATGTCAAGTTAAAAAAGTATCTTCAGTGGTTATATGTTTTTGTACATCTATGATATGCTTCGAGCTATAAAAACAATTCTTGCTTCAAAAAATGTTTTCGTCAACATTTGTTTACTAAGCGTTTAGTTGGAGAATGTATCGAATAAATATTCACTTTTTTCAATTTATTTTGCTCGATAATATTTTCGATTGAATTAAATTAAATTCAGTAAACTTAAAGTATCTAGACATGTTCAACTAATAAATATAAATTTCATATTATTTACGCATGCTTATTTTTTATATATTAATTGTTTTATTAGTTCCATTTTGTTTTCATTTTTCCGTTTGATTACATTTTGGTTGCATGAATTCAGATAAAGAAGGTAATAAAAGAGTGATATTATCATCTGTATCGTTTTGTATATAGTTATTTAAAGAACTAACATAAATGTTTTTATTATCTATTACGGTTCCTCGTTAAAAATTTTATAATAATTTAATTTTGTGTTAAAGTGAAGCTGATAATTTTAATAAATTATGCGATAAAACTTTTTAAATATTCGTGCATATACCTCTCTTTTAATATATATACTATTGCCTGTAAGACTGTAAGTAAGCCACATTAATAAAAATATTATTAAAATAACGAGTAAAATAGTGCACGCGTTAAGTAATATCGAGTTCTTAGTTTTGAAAATTAATACGTACGTCGCCACTTTTCTTAAATTATTTTCATCGTTGTTGAACATTATTATTTTTATGTCTTGTTACTCTATTGGCCATTACTGTAAGTGTCGCGTCATTTTCATCGCCAAACTTGTGTGTAAAACAGCAGGAAAATACGTCAGCAGTTTAAATGAAATTTCGAGAAATGCAATGACGATTTGTACATAAATGTGGAAGCGAAACTAACCTTCGATTCGCCCACAAACAGAACCAAAAAGAAAAGTACATAGGCGTTTAGTCGTATTCATAGATACAGGCCTATCCAGGCATGTACAAAATCAAGAAATCAAGCACCGAGCTAAGCAACGCATCGAGATTAATGGACAAAAATTTAATTTTTTGTTCCAGATAATCTGAGATTGATCTATAGGCCAGAGCATTTACGCTTCCCCGTCTCTAAGTCCAACAGCGGACGCTTCCTTTGCCCCAAGTGCTCGACCTCCTTCACTCGCAAGGATAATCTCCGCAACCATCTCAAGTTCCAGTGTGGCCAACAGCCGAGATTCAATTGTCCTTACTGCGACTACAGGACCAAGCACTCGCCCAACGTTAGGACGCACGTAAGGAGGTTGCACCCAGACCAAGAGATTTACGTCGTCGACGTTCTTCTAGGCAAGCACCTCTTCTGAAGGTCCAAGCTGTTGGCAACTTACTTAGGAATGGGCAAATAAGAGATGATATAAGTATAATCAATAACAAGAGATGCACAAAGATCAAATAAATATTTATATACCTACGTCATTCGATGCATCTATTTTTTAAAATGTTAGAAGCTGCGTTGATATTCGTTCGGTTTATACGGTTTTTTTTAACAATTTTTTCAACAAACACCAGGTGGTACACGCAACTTGTAACACAATATAAATTAAGAATTACTATCGTAAAATTACTTTTCTATAATTAGTAATTTAGAAATTATTGTTTAGAAATATTTATCGATGATGTTACCAGTAATTTTCATATTCATACAGTCAAAAAAAAAGATACTCATCCACATATAATAATCCTTCGCATGATTGCAAAAAGTAAATGCGCACGCACATTTTTTATGACATTTCATCAAACTTCTAATGTACGTATACTGTTTTACCTTGAAATACCTACTTTTCTATGATACTCGTCAAACTATTTGCTTCAGTGTAGTCTTAGCATAATTATTCATGGAAGACATTATTTTTTAATACATGTTTCTTAATTCAAATTTGATCGTAATTTTATTGTATTTACTTAAAAGTTCTGAGATTAACTGAAAAGTTCGTTGCTATAAAGGAACCCATTGCGTTTGTTTAAACTTAAGTTACTTTTGAATCTTCGTTTTTATAGAAATGTAAAATTTCTTTATACCGAATAAATTTGTAATCATAATCATTAATATAATCTAATCGAAGATATTGTTAAAAATTAATAATAATTATTTTGGCTTTGTTTCCGAACTTAAGTTAACAAAATGAATGCTTGTAAATAATTCTTTTGCTTTGCAATAACCATTTGAGTAATGTATTTGTTCGAGGAATTTTTAAAATTCAGATGTTTCAGACGACAAAGTTTTGTGACTAACAATGATTATTTAAGACCACGCATATACTTTAGGTCGAGTAGAACGCATTATTTCAATATTAATGAATTATGTTAAGTTTGCGTCAATTTAAGTCAAATTATTAAAATGAGCAAATATTATTTTGTAGCGTTGATGGTACGTTACCAGGAAATCATGAGTAAATCATTCTATACTTTAAGATTATTTTTCCTTTATATAGTGATTAAGATCAATAGTTGAAACAGCACAAAACCATCTTCTAAACATTTATAGAGAAAATATATAATATTTTTCCATTAAAGCCAAATTTTATTAATATTAGGTCAAACTTAGTAATGAATGAAAATATAATTTGAGCTATTTATTTATACGTATAAGAATTTTGTATTATAATAAACATCGTTTTGTAAGTACGATAACTTCTTTCAGTATATTAAATCAGAGAAATATTATTTGTTCTTGTAAAAATAATAAACATATATTTAAATTGTTCTTTTTTCAATTCTTCGCTTTGGAGTCACTGTAAACGATATAATAGATTTATTTTATAAGTTCTCATTTAATAATATTAAAAATCTACTAGTTTTATTAGAGGATAATATATTATCATCACCTACAATATTTAATATAACATAAACATGTACATAGATTCCATTTTTACCAAAATTATTTTTAATTTTATACAAAGTAATGTAGTTAGTCGTTTTCATTCTGATAGTTTTTGTATTGTACAATACTAATGATTTGTTGCAACATAGATGTCGACTATAATATATTGATCTTTGTATTTTTTGTTTGTCTCTGAAAAGACCAGATACATACCAATGCGAAACATCAATTGTTTTTCAATGTTTACAATTATTCAAGATTAGCAACTATGACTGTGTATATATGCAATGTACATACAAATTATCACTTCAAATGTCTATAACAAACATAATCAATGCTATTCTTAATTGAAAGACTTGAAGATTTTACTGTCATTAAACATTTCAATATAATAAGTTCAATGTAACAGACATTAGTATGATATTTTTAAAATACTTAGAATCGGTAATAAAAAAACTACATTCTGAAATTTTCAAATGCGAAAATAAACAAACTTTTTTAGAAAAATATTTGAATAAAGAACATATAATTTTATGTCATCGTTCAAATTCAACATATTCATATTCGTATTGATCGATAATTTAAAAAAACTTTAATGCTCGATAAAACAATAAGTTGTTAAAAATTGGAAAATTTAATAGTATAATTATTATAATTATGTTTTTAGTATTAATTATTAGTAAAAATCTATTAGTTCAAATAACGGTTTACAGTTTCTGTAACTTTAGACTGCTGAGTGATGTAATACGTCATTCTTCAAATTTCAACAAACTTTTTAATAAAAAAAATATATTTGTTTAATATTGTTTGTTTATATGATTCTAGCATTTTTAAAAAATTAAAAAATATTCACTTTATCACAGATGATTATGTTCGAAACATGTTTGGAATCACAATTAAACTCTAACGAAAATTCTGCATTTAAAAAATCAAATAGTATAAGATGGAAAGATATAATTTAGGTCTTCAAAACTTGAAGCTAATTTTTCGTTGTACAATAATAGTATGATACATTTATTTATTTACTGTATTCTCATACATAGAAAGTACAAATATTTTTAAGCTAGTGTAGTACTCTTTTATCGTTATTGAATTTTTTTCATTGTTGAAACAAATAATATTTGTTGAATATTGGAACATAATACCATGATTTTATTAGATTTTATGTATTTTTTCAACTGTAATACTTATTTATAAATTGAATAACGTTAATTGTTATGAAATCTAAAAGTTTAATTTAGAAAAAAGTAGCAAATTTAGACACAAAGAATCGTAACTTTATTAAATTAAAGTTAATCAAATAGTAAAATTGCTTTACACTTTGCTCTTTATTTATAAGATAACTAGTAGACAAATTGGAAGTTCAATAAGAATTCTTATATCAATTTAAAAAAATGCAAATATTTTCTGATCAGTACTTCTACTGCATAACTCGAAAAATTTCTTGTACATAATATCTTCAGTTGTTACCGATTTTAAACAATTAAAGTATAAGATGAATTATTTCGTTTTAAGAGATTATGATAACTACTGAGAATTAAAATTGCAAGTATTGTTTCTACTATTAATCTATAATTTAAGTAATTATTATTATAAATTTGTACAGCATTCATTTTATAATATAATATAGTATCTTAAATCTCTCTACTTTTTACAATAAATAGAAATTATTTAATACTTAATAAATTTATTCAAATATAATAATATATTATATAAAGGGTTAACTAATTTATATAACATAGTTTTATAACGTCTAAATTTTATTTATTTATTAAATTTTTATGTTCGTTTTTAGCATCACTGCTATCATTATAAAATCTTCGAAGGCGGTTATTATTAATATATATCTCTTATAGGTGTTAATTATCATTTAGTTGTATTATGCATTTTCACTGTCGTTTGTATTTATAATAATCCATTTGTAAATATTTATTTACAATTATAAAATAGCGTTTTATAACAGCAGACGTATTAATTTAAAAAACTGATTAATTAATAAAAGTACTTAAAAAGATTTTGTCGTAATGTCATTTTTGAACACGAAAGAAAATATATGAATTTCCTAAATTAATTATAGTTCTATTCCATAAGTCTACAACGTGGATGATCTCCTGAAGATAAGGTAATTAATGCCCAGTACTTTAATTTCTATTAATTTATATATATTTATATGATTTTATAAATTTTATAAGTTGACGTAAATAAATTTTTGTGTTTACTGAAAAATATTGCAATGAAAAGAATTTAAAAAGGTTCAATGTTTTTCTTACACTTTAAATGGTTTCATTTCAGGAATTTTCGCCATACCTTATTGGATTAGAATGGATAAAAGGAAAATAACTGCCATTTAATTATTATACACACAAATTATTTTTAATTATGAAGCATTTATTCTAAGAACATAAGAATGCACTGAGCAAGATAATCAGGAAAAGTGATTTTTGAGTTTTGTGAAGAGACATTTTAGAATATCCGATCATTGTAAATTTTTTCGTGATTCAAGTGCTGTAATGAAAAATTTTATATTTTGAGAACATTGGATTAGTAACCATGGAGCTTTGAGATAATGATGATGATCAATAATAATGAATTATTGATATAACTTTTTTTTTCAATACATGATTATAAGTCACTATTATCACTTAAGTACACAGAAATTCCAAAAGTATGCAAAACTATTTCCTGGTAGTGTAATAACACTGTTACTTCTCAAAGTCCATCGATCCTTTAGAAACCACGTGAGTTAAACCACGTAAGCACCGGTACACTTAAAAGCATGCAAAAACTAACCGATGCCTTTCGTTTTCTTTTTGTTCTTTTGAACAGACTGGAGCCGATTGCACCTGGTGCAGTTCGAGGACATCCTGGCGTCGGGCACAGTACGCAGTCGTCGACGTCGAGGTCGGCCCTCGATCTCGTTGCAACCCGGGGGACTCGCTAACCTGAAGGACGACACCGATATCCAACAATTTTGCTGTCCCCGGTGCCCCAGCAACTTTTCTTACCTGCGAGGCCTGAAACAGCACCTGAAGTACGCCTGCCACCAGAGGCCGAGATTCAAGTGTCCCTACTGCCTGTACCGCTCGAAATATCGGTCTAACGCCTACAACCACGTGAGGCACACACACAAGGGCGAGGAGGTCTACTGTTTCGACTTGAAAGACGAGGAGAATGAGTAGAAAGCGAGAAGTTTATGCCCGTAGATGTAATCCCGATAAGATTGAGTAGAATTCGTTATAATTAGCAAAATTTTACTTCTATTGATGCGCTTACGTACTAGTCAACTATTAGGTAAAGTTTGAAGACGCTTTCATTGGTAGAAAATCAAAACTCACGGGTAATAATTGTTTGTAAGTGGACAAAATGTATGAGACTTAAAGCAGAAAAGCAGACCGATATTAGCAGTTAGTAGATTATATCGAAAATTCAAAATACAGCGGTAAAGAAAAAGTATTACAAACACTGCTTATACGTGAGTATAAGATGTTAAATTTCTGCTCTAATTGTGCGTATAAAATGGATAATTGACAACACAAAGCGACAGTTAATGTAAAAACACCTAGAAGTATTATTTCGGTTCTCATCTGCAGCAGAAACGAAAGGTTTAGCTGATCAGTCTCTGTGCAGCTTATAAATTTTATCTTGCAAAACGATTGTTGCATAAATGATAATTATTGAAAATAATTAGAGAATCTTATTGATGAAAAAAAAAATAATATCATATTACTAATGTCACTGTCTGATGAATTACAAACATTAATGTTTTACGGTATTTTTCTTGGATAATTTATAATTAGGATAAATATTCTAAACTTCGTTAAGTAAAATTTCTTAACATACAATAAAGTAGTCACCTTAAGTTCAAGAAACTATTTGAGAACTTAGAAATCCTTTAGAACATTATATCAAAGATATAATGTTCTAAATCTAGATACTCGAAAATCTATTACTTCCTCGATGTAGAATCACGTGTTCGTATTATGCAAGATTTATTTAAATTTTCATTTGAAGTTTCAGGTAGACTTGACTTTTTTGTTTCACAAAAATTAAATTCCAATATAAGTGTGAAACTTGGATTTTTTTAAAGATTGCATTTTTTATCAAGAAAATCAATGAATTGAATCATGTGTCACTGGAAATATCACTAAGCGTTGATTAACAGAAACAAAATTCAGAATAAACACAAGAAAGTTGATAAAAGTTGATAAAATTTTGGCTGAAATATCGCTGAACATTATGTCAAATTTTTATGTTAAATTTTAAATATTTATAGTCTATTACTCAATTTTATAAATTATGTTTTCATATTTAAATGTGAATATTTTGCACATAAAAATGTATATTAAAATGCTCATGGAAAAAATCAGTTTTATATTCTGCCATATAAATAAAATTACAAAGTTATTCATAAAATTTTATAAAAATGTTAATGAACGAAAGAAATCTATAAATATTGCTTTTCATTCGATTTATTTTTTCTTAATTATTCAATTTAAGTTTACCTTAGACATACGGTTGTAATTGCAATATTTAATTTACTCGTAATTAGGTTAATGAATAACAACAAGTGTTATACTGATATTTTATTTATAAGTGATTACTACGACTCTAATGAAGATTCTAATAAAAATAATATTGAATGATATTTACAAAACAATTTACAAAATATTTAGTGTATGTAAAAAAATTAGTAATCAATAATATTGTCTTTGTAAATACTTACTCTCATAGTTTAACGTGCGGTTTCGTATTGCTTTATGTTTTGTAAATGAAATATATTCGTCTGACATTTAAATAGTAAACAATCTAATGCTTAGAAAATTATATAATAAGATGGTACATATTTGCGTTGAAAATAATGAAAACGATTGAGTCTTGAAATTAATGTAGTTACACTGGACACTTGAAAATGTGAATATATTTTTGCATTCTAGGTTTTAGGATTATGAAAATATCATTGTACGAAGCGTTTATTGAAACGACCGATCGTGTACAAACTCGTGTTAAAATAATTAATCATTAATTATAAAATAATGCTGTAATTATTGTAATCATAATAAATATTAATAAATATGTTATCGAATCAAAATAACAAGTGAAATGAATTCTTAGTTATATAATATACATTTATTTTATTCATTGAATGTTATCATTCGTAAATTTTAGTACTTATTCATGCAAGTCATTGAAACAGTCAGTATCGCTAAATAACAGTTCTTTCGTTTGCAATAAAAATTAAGCAGCCTATTTGTGTTATTGAACGTTAGGTTTTGAATAAGAAATTTTAAAAACACCAGTTATTTGTTTGGTACAATCTTCTCAAACATTTCTGTTACATTAACTTTTGAAATTACTTGAATATTTACAGAATGTGAAAAACCATTATGATTATGAATATCTTATTATTAATCTTCATTGACAATTTTAATGGTATCTTCGGCATATGGGAAAAATAATTATTAGCATCACAAGAATGTTTATTATCGTGTGACTCTTTTGGTAAAAAGTGACTAAAAGTATGCCGAAATTAGTCCGTATAGAAATAAAAACGAGTCATTCATAAAATGCTCAAAAGAATTTGTAAAGTAAAAGTATCAATATCTGATATTCATCTTAAACATTTAGATTTTCAAAATCATTGAGTTTTTCAAAATTTATTTCTCTTAATGTCAATAATTTCTCGTAAGATGTACGAGAGGTATCAATCGTTTAGATGGTGTTGCTTTAGTATTATATCCTAAAACTCGTAATGCCACAATACTTACAACGGCGAAGACTAAATTAATGTATATTTTGCTCGACTGCCTCTTTAGCTGCTTAAATAAGCCCATTGAGCGATGAACAACGCGAATGCTTATTAGCTACTAATCGAACTTAATTTATCTTTTGTTTCAGAAATAACTCCCTTTTACTACGTCGACGTAAGTTCTTCGGATATTGAATCAGTCTACGCTCAAATTCCGGAGACTCAAATTGGTGCCTCGGCGTCAAGCCCATCGAGTTCACGATTAAAACCGGTCAAGAATTACTATTGTACCAATTGTCCAGCTGCATTCATTCGCAAGGGCTGCTTTTCGCGCCACTTGCGATACGAATGCGGACAACAGCCGCGGTTTAAATGTCCCTACTGCAATTTCCGGAGCAAGAAAACATCGCACGTCAATAGGCATGTACGAAGTGTCCATCCCCAGAAAAGGATTTTTTACATAGACTTGTATGCAAATGTTGATAAATGGAAGTTTAGTATTAATTGAATCGATTCTTCAAATTCTAAGGTTATCCATACCTAAAAAGTAGATGTAACAGGTCTGGACAAATTCTGATTTATAAATACATTATTGTATTCGAGTATAATTTCTGAGCAAATTCTACTCGACATACGTTACATAATTTGTTTACAAAACTTTTATACAGTCTTAAAGTGAAAAGTGAATCGAGCTTTTTCCGAGATAATTTACAATATTAATAAACGATTGTTCGCCAGATTTTTTTAAAGAAAATAACGTTTATGTTAAATGTCATAAATATAGGAGGAAGTGAGATCGTAAAAGCTATTAAATTTGTGATTAGTTGCAATAGGCTGAAGCGTGTATATTTTATCATTTTTTCATACCTGAAATAAAATGAATCTCTTGATTTCAAGAATTCCAATGATGTTTTATACTATATTTATAAGATACATCTTTTTCTGAGACCGATTTGCATATTTATCATATTTTTTTATTAGGGAATACAAAGAATCATGTATACTTGTCAGATAAATATCACATCTCGGCATAAAACATTATTATATTTTCGTTAGTTTGTAAGTGTTCGTTATAATTTGTATAAATTGCAATATAATTTATGTACAAATGTTAATAAAACGTACTTTAATAATTTGTATAATTTCCTTTCAAATGAAAGTAAATGCCCATCATTTTAGTATTAAAAATGAGTTAACACAATAGTCAATACAATAGAACAATCAATCGTTCATAATAAGTTCCTAAACTGCTGATTGACTATATATATATATATACTATACATGTAATGCATGGCAATTCAGAAAAACTTTTTCTTCGTTGAATCATATAATTCACATATTTTATTTCTTTTCAGAGTGGCATCTATTGCAGTTCGCGGACGTAGATAAATTGGATTCAAATTTCGAATTAAATCTGACATCGAAACCAAATTGTGGAATGAAAGATCCTTTGAATATTCGCGTGAATCATAAAAATAAGAAAAAGAGGAGTACCTTGAGACCTTCGCCATGTCCAAATTGCTCCAGTGTATTTAATCGCTATGATAATCTTATCCAACATCTCAGATATGCCTGCAACCGTAGTCCTAGATTCGCATGCCAATACTGCAAATACTTGGGCAAGCGAACTTGTGAAACTTACGCTCATGTACGCTCGAGGCACAAGGGCCGGAGAGTAACTTGCATCGATCTTGATAATTCGAATAAGATTTTAACTCCACGTAACCAATAAGGAAGCAGTCGTTGGTGGAATTTGTCAATTGTGGCATTATAATCATAATTATCACCAATCTAAATTAATACAATAAACTGTTTGCTATTAGTTTCGAGGGAAGTAGACTTGTAGTGATAAGGATATGATAATTTATTATGTTTTGCGAAGTAAATGCGCGCAATGTACATTGACCGTTTCTGTCATTATTTACAGAAAAAATAAGAAATCATATTTTGTATACATTAGATGTAAAATAAGCCATTTATGAAATGAAATGAGATGCTGTGAGCGGTTCACTTAGATTATTATGTGATTTATTAATGAATTTTATGAGCGAGCAATGTTTGTTATAAATAAAAATAAATCAACTTATTAGAAAATATAAGCAAAATAAAACAATTAATTACCGTGTGTAAATTTATGTATGGAAGTTTCTCAACGTGTGTTTATTCGACTGATATTCATAAACCAATATCCATTTCTGTACTGATGTTGCATGGTATTTGATGAATCATTTGTCCAATCCATTACATTGAAACTTAGAAATGTGGTATTTTCTTCCAGACTGGAATCTTTTACAATTCGCGGACGTGAATCAATTGGACTCCAAGATGGAATCAAATATAGAACCGAATCTGAATCCTCCGACACATGATCCGCTGAACATTCGCGAGAACGCAACAGGTAAGAAGAAATGGAAATGCGATCCGTCGTAGTAACGTAAGTATATTCAATTGAAATATCACGAACACGATGTAGAAATTATATTCAAAGTACGACGTGATCAGGATTGAAAGTTCAGTCGTTTCTATTGTGCTTTTGAAAGAGAAGTTTTTATGATCCAAACGCGATTATAATCTAATGTTTTTATTGCATTACAGATTTTAGATTAGATACATTACGTTAGATGCATTAAGAATTCAACGACACAAATTTGTTGAAAATCGTTAATAATAATAATAACTATTATTATTAACGAAATCCAATAGAGCGTTTATCAAATTTTCCTTTTAAATATTTAAATTTTCATGAAAAATTTTTCAAAAAAATTTAAGAAAAAGAGCAATACCCACGTATTTTAGTATTCCTCAACTGCATGTTTCTGAAATGTATTAACGCAAGTGTCTTTCTTTTGCTATTATTTTCCAGAGTGGATACCATTTTCATTTCTAGAGATCAATCCTTCCAATCAGAAAAAGCGCAAAAATCACAGTGCCCTCGCAGATGCGCATCCAGTGAACAAGCTAAAAGCTACAAATAACGAAAAATTCCCATGTCCTAATTGTAAAAGCGTATACAACCGTTACGACAACCTCACTCAGCATCTCAAGTATGTATGTAATCAGAAACCGCGTTTTGCTTGTCCGTACTGCAGTTATGTGACCAAACGTACCTTTAGTGTTTATGGTCATGTGCGCAGCAAGCATCCGGACTCAAAAGTTGGCTACGTAGACATCGAAGACTCCAAGAATATTGTAGAGCCGCAATCATACTGAGAAAAGATAAAAAAGGATTTTCAAAAACTTTTTAAAATTCCTAGACCATTTCTCTAATATAGAGAAGTAGTCGGTAAATGTAATAAAATCCTTGAAAATCCAATTTAATACGAAGTTTAATACGAATGCTATTATAACGGAATTCTCATTTTATGTCCTTGTTTAAAAAAATTGATTAATTGATTAAAAAACGTAAAATGAAAAAAACAGTATTACGTTTTAATTGCAGCTTAGAAAATTTAAGAAGAAAGAAAATTCAAATATTAAAAATTTATTTATTGAAAAAAAACTTTCTAATTGTATTTACATGAAATAAATAAAAGAAATTGTGGATTCACAACTACACCAAATTTTATATCTGCCTGTACAACTACTAGTACATTAAAATAATTTTACTCAATTAATTGTAAATATCAACGATATCGAATGTTTTATCTTATGTATTTTATCTTACTCGAAATGGGATTAAATGCAGTTGTAATTCGTTACAATTTTGTGTTCTTTCATAGTATATGTTTCAAATCTATACTTGAAATAGTTTTTAATTTATTCATTAAATCAAATAAAATATGTAAGAAGCTATTTTTATCGTAATCAATTACATCACAGGTATTCAAAAACATTTTTATACACATGTTGTCAATGCTATTGCAAATTGGTTTATACAATAAGTGTCATATAAATAAATGCATATAATTCCCATACGAAAATAATTTTTTAAGAATCAGCGTTACTATTCATCTAAACGGAGCGTTTGTATTGAAAAATATTGAAAAATAATTTTTATTGTATTCTACATTTGTGTCAATATCATCTGCTTTAAGTTATCCTTTATTACATAAGATTTGAATATAACAACATAATGTTTTAAAATTCTAATGTTACCAAATAAACTTATTTTATGAATTTAAGATTCTTTCCTGTATTTTTTTAAAAAAAAGGAAAACTTATATTTCAATATCGTAAAGTATACAATAATTACAACGTTGTTTTCTGCGAGAAATTGTAAAAAGCCTCTTTACTATTTTTAAAACTACGTGAAAAATATATTTTGTCTTCAGACTTCAAATATAAAATATTCATGAATTATACAAAATTTGTATCAAATCTCTACTCAGACGTAGAAAAGAATTACATAAAATTGCACTTATTTTTTTCAATTATGTAATTGAATCAATAGAAACTCCTAATATATATATTAGCTTAAGGACAGACATAAGAGTATTGATTATATTAAAATTATAATTTAGTAAAGTGTGACATCTTTAAAACGCGTTTTTACTTGAAAACAGATATTAATCTTATATTAATGACTGTCTACGTAAAACTTATTATTTTATATGAAATATTTTATATCATATTAAAACAGAACTGAACAAAATACTCAACTGATCTATAATAAATAGTATAATGTGATACGTCGTCTTCTAATAATATTCGTTAAGGAAAATTTGATTCGATTAATATAAACCAATTCAATTAATTCGTTGACCTCTTAAAGAAACTATTTTTATGACTACATAAAGCTTATTTCATTTGAAATGTTAATGTTAGAATAACTAAGCGCTTACAAGTATTTAATGTTAATGAGTTGAAAAAGTATTCTTTGAATTTTTTTAATTTCTACTTTTCTTACATAAACGTAATGGTGAAACATTATGATAACCAAAGATGTAAGTACAACTGCAAGTAGAATTGTATCAGATAGATTTGTTAAAAGAGTTATCTAGACTGAAAACACGACTCTATTATCATAAGATAAGTGTATTCGTAATAATTAAGTATTGTTTCAAGTATTTACAGATCGTAAAAATAATATCTAAAATTTATTAATAAAAATGTTCGAAATTCGATAAACAACGACATATTTTCGATAATATACAAAAGTGTATCGATTTCAGGATAATATATCAGATTACATATCTCAACTATTATCAATATTTGTCATATTAAATCGTGAAATATGAATATAATAAGAAATTACATATATTAGGTTATAACAGATAAATTACATGTGCGTCAATCGATTTATAACCATCGTGTCATTCAATATCAATTTTTGGTACCTATCACAGTGTTCGTTACACACACACACGCGCGCGCGCGCGCGCGCGTATTTATGTATATCTTACTTTAAATACCAGAGTAAAGAGCCTTGAGCTGTGTAGTCAAGGTTTATTCACCGGAATTTATCTTCTTCGTCTTCCTTGTAGTAATAAAAAGAAAGCAAACCAAATATTAACTATAGGTATTAATTAGTAATGTAGAATTAATGATTCGTAATGGGCTGTCTTCGTGTGCCACATTAAGTGAATTTTACAACAGCGTGCTAGCATGCGTGCGCGTGAGTGTGGGCGTGTATGTGTGCTGAATGCAGAAATGACAAACTTTATGATTAATTAAGCGTGACTGATTTTATTCAAAAAGATATAATATTAATATACTAATTCATTCATATTGCAATTATTATAAAATTGAACTAATCAATAAATAAACATTGCATTTACAAATTTGTATGAAAAAATATTTCATTATCTGTATGCTGTTTAATATGTTTAATTATGTTGAACTTAATACACTAATTTTTCATTTTCTTAAAAACAAGCTTCTTTATATGTTCACATTTCGCTGTAACTGCAATTTTTTTTTTTTTTTTTTTTTTTAAAGCGTTATCGATGTCCAAACAAATAAATATTATACCACGATTCTGCTAATTTAATGTCTATTATTTGTTACATGGTAGCAAAAAATTTTCATGAAATAACATCTAATTAATTTTTAGGCTTCCTGGATCCATTTATGCAGAATTTTGATCCTGTGCTGTTCTCGCGATCAGAAGAAATGGTATTAAATACGAATCAGTCCTGCAGCAAACCATCAACTTTGAACGTTTGCTACCAATGCGGCAAATCTTATGCCCATGCCACTACGCTGAAACGTCATTTAAAATACGAGTGCAACAAACCACCACGTTTTTGCTGCACATATTGCCCTCAACGATGCAAACACAAAAATGACATCAAGAGTCACATTATACGCTGTCACAAGGGTCAAAATATTAACTTTTATATGTTGTAGAAAGCCTATAAATAAAAAAGATATATATTTATATTTCTAAATGGAGGTTTTTGGTGTATCGACGAAATTTTAATGCGCGTACTTCAAAGGTGAATTAGTGCAATGCATATTGTATAAAAAGACCAAAATCTGTCGAGCTTTGAGCTCGGATTCAGAGTAACGGAGAATGTTCTATTGTGTCTTTTAATATTAAATTAAATGAATTTGAAATCTTATGTATGCTTTTCAGATTGAAAAATCTATATTAAATTATTATATCAAGGAAGATTTATACACAATAATAAAATTATTTCTACACGTTATTCTAATGCAAATATTTCTTTAAATCCATATTTTACGCTGATTTGTGCGCTCTATTATAGTGCATTATTATTCTTTTAATTTATTGGACAAAATGCGTAAGTAATTTCAAATAAATCTTAAATACATTTGCAGAGAAATGTAGGTAATTGGTTGATTCAGCTCTTTATATTGTACTCTTGATATAGTCTATTCGTATGGCAGATTGTATGCGATTTATAAAAATAGATTTAACAAGAACAAACTGACCGTTCGTTTTTATTGAAAAAACCGTTACGCAGGACGTAAAGTAAATAATTACCAATCTCACCAGTACAGGTTCAAGATAAAATAATCAAGCAGCTGATTTTACAAAATCTCATGACTTTGACCCTGTTATTTAAGGTGCGCAGGTACTTTACATGCGAACAGATTGAGTATCAAATAATATTGACGTAGAAAATTAGACGACTTTTCCAGAAATACCAATTGCGTTATTATTATTTCATACGCAATAAACTTATGAAACTAACCGATCATTTTCCACGTTGATCGAGGGTAATTTTACATTTCCAGTGAAGCGAAATACCGTGCGTTTTATTTATCACAATTTCCAAGCGCAACGTATAACGTTCGATCTGTTAAAGTATCTCTACGATGATGTTCCTTTGTAAATTTCACGTTTGTCTCAAGCCTAATAACTCTATGAGAACGTAGTCCATACATATCCTGTGATCGTAACTCTGTTGTCAAATGTGCCTCAACTAATGCAGGACTCTTGCATTTTTCAGCTCATTTCTACGGCGTGTTGGAGGACCGTGATCCACTGGCGGTGCCTGATGCGAACTACGTCCCCATCGGGGGTGAAGTTTACCTACTGAAAAAAAATAACGTGTGTCAACTGTGCGGAAAGTCTTACAAGCGCCCAAGTACTTTGCAGCGTCATCTCGATTACGAGTGCGGACAGCCCGCGAGATTTGGCTGTGCCTACTGTTCGTATCGTTGCAAGCGCAAGGATACCCTAAAGATACACACTGTCTCATGTCGGAATAAGCGACATCTCTGAGACTCGATAGTCGTACATACCGACTTCTGATCCTTTACACTGCTAACGATCTCCAGCGGCTTTGGCTATTGATAATCGATTGCACGAATTTAGAAATAAGCTTAACTTACGTGAAGCTTAACTTCGCGTACGTTTGATAAGATGATTTAGAGTAAGAGCGTCGAAGATCTTGATGGACGAAACATAAAGTTCAAATGAAAGGTTTACGAAATTTAATGAAAAGTTTACAAAATAATCGCAACTCACGCGAGTTTATTCATAACTTAGAGAACGCATAAAGGTGAAGGTTGAAGCACAAAAAATGAATTATTACGAAGAATAAGCAAAATAATTAAGTGCTATCATTAATTAAGTTCTATATTCTTCTATATTGAATAATTCGTAATATTATCGATCTTGTAGTCGATATAATTTGAGTTTAAATGGTAAGTTTATTGAATTTATCGCGCAATGTTTAAAAGTACCAGTAGTCACTTACGAAAACAAAAGCATTGGTAGACTTTGTATCTCGACGGTAACGATAGAGCATTTATAGATTGAGCTTTCAAAAATTAAGCCTTTATTCGATACGATTCATCTAAGTCTAACGAAATTTTTATATATTTAAAAGCAACTGCATACACGTTTACAATTAAAATCCCGTATAAAGCTGTTATTACTTTCATTATTATTATTAAATAGATTCGCTCCAAAACAACTTTTTACACAAGCTTCTCATATAAATGCCTCAAAGATAAATTTAAAAATTTTTTGGAATTCTTCTAACGATAGCACCTTCTGATGTTAAGTACTGAATTTTCCTCTAACTTCGACGACAACTGCTACACTGAAAAAAGTGCAACTTATATTTCTGACACTTATTAATGTATCATAAATTTATAAATCATTTTTTATTTTTGGCATTTTTATCTTCAATATTTCTTAGCTTTACTCTATACTTCTTAATCGTGAATTCATTCCTTTTGTACTCGTAATCTGAATTTTTATTTCCCAACTAATATTTTATAAGAACTAACAAATTATTATACGAATATTTCTCCCATGACATATTTTAGATTTGTAATTAAAAGAATGCCTTTTTCACATTCGCTTTTATATTAATTAAATTATATTAATATTAAGTAAAAAATATAATTATACTGCTCATTATAATCGTGAATTGTAACCCTATCAAAAACCTCCTGAATTTTTACAGGACAAACTCAACGGCCAGTAACTCAATTTCATAATCACTATACTTTCTTTCCACTTATAAAGTTGTTCTCGTACCTAATTATCCGAGTGCACCAAAAAGATCATACCACATCCATCGAATCAGTCATCATTATGGAACTTCCGGTGCATAATACCGGTTCTACACAAACTCAAAGATTTATCTTTTTCCATTTATGGCTACTCAGTCATTCGCTTCGGTGACCAACGACGGTCAACCTTTCCTTACGATTTTAGCACAATTAATCCATTTATCAAATAGCATAATTTAACGCGACAGATTCAGGCAATATTAATATAATAGAGAATTCAATATTCGTTTTAATGCAAAGACGGTGGTAAAGGTTAGATAAGATTAGTAAATTTGGTATCCGTTAATCGTGTCTCGCGATTTATAAATGGATAAATGTACTAACTTCTTATAATTTAACTTATGTGAAAGAAGTATTTGCAAATAAAGTTAAAATTATGTCTATTGTCACATAATCAAAATTTCAATCTAAATTTTTAACTTTAACATTCGCTGGAAATTATTATAAACAGTGTTAACTATTAACCTAAAAATAATTACTGTTTTCCTATGATATTTAAAAACGTTCAAAAAGAGTAGTGTACATTAATTTTTATAAATCATTTGATTAGCTAATATTTCAAATGTATAGGAAATGAAGTAAACATTGAAAGCGCATAAAAAATCTTGTTTGTATTAGATGGTCCGTTAAATAGAATAAATTTTTCATTCATTTTACGAGTCCAGCACGTGGTACTTATTATTCTAAATATTATAACTCGATAGTTAAATTGTCTAGTGTCTGCATGAATAAAACAGTCCTAATTGTTTAGTCTAAACAATTTTAAAAACTCAAATAATATAAATAAATAACTTTGAATTATGTTTTTGGATTTTAAGTAGTCAGCTTGTTTGTAACCGCTGCTTTGATCATTTTCAACCATTGAGTAGCATAAAAAGTAATTAATTTTCAGATCGATAAGTCCTCGTAACCACAACAACGTTGACGTATTTTTGCATTGCACTAGATTGAGTAGACTTTTTTTTTTCTTTTTTTGTTCCTCTTGTTGTTCATCTAATCTGCATTATATTGGATCATCTTATGGTTCATCTTATCTGCAGTAATATTGGATCTTGAGTGCACTCCAGGACAAATGGTACGATAGTTTCGGATACTCTGCTAAGAGTTGGAGATCTGCTTACTTCTCTCAAACATAGTATAGGTTTGATGAAATTCAAAGCGAGCCTCTTTATTCGTAGCTTTATAGATAAGGCCTATGCAAGATGTTTTTGTATATGAATAATGTTGATAGAACAATAATAAACTATTTATTTCACATGATTCAAGCGTATTATTCAATCGAACTTTTGCGTACGTGTAAGTGTACGCGCGCGAATATTATATTTATTTTATTATATATATATATTTTACGCCTTCTGAAACATTTCCTCCAAATAATCAAGTTATTCATTAAATTATTTAGAAGAAACACTTTTTTTTTTTAATAAGTTTTATTACATGTACAGATTAGTTTTAATGCTTTAACTTAAATTTTAATTCCTTGACTTTTCTTTTGCTCATCTATTAATTGCCAATTCATGTTTTAACTTCATACTTTAAAACACGATGTCTTATGTTACCTTTATTAAATCGATGGAATTTACCACGATTAAATATGGTTTAATATAAATATATTAATTTCAATCTAGTAATGATATTTCTTTTATTTGTAAATATTTAACGTAGATAATGAATACTTCATATGTAATATTTGTTTCTGCTAATAAGGACTTATTCACAAGTCTTCCTTATTATCCAATATATTCATTTTTTCTTTACTGTGAATAACTGTTGAACGTAATAAATCTTTATTACCCTTGTTATCCAGCAACTGCTTTACTTATACATTCTCGTTTTCTCAGTATCTGTAATACATAAATATAGATTTGTAACTTGATGGAATTTTTCACTCTTTAGAAAACCACGTGTTTACTTAATATTCATAAAAGATTATAACGTTAATTGTTCTGAATACAGTGTCTAATACAAAACCATTCATTTAAAAACAATACCGAGCTTTTATCAATAATTGAAACAATAGAAATTATTGTGTAATTACATAGATATAAAAACTTATATCGAATTAATGTGCTCGTATTGGATTTCTTCGAATCCACACAGCAGAAGAAAATGAAACATCTCCAAAAATGAAACAAATCCAAAAGGCTCCTTTTACAAGGTTTTTATTTGCGCGTGAGTGTACATACATCATTAACATATCTCTAGAAAAATAGGTTTGCAAATTTTAGTTACGGCATCGATACATTCGATTCATAGTTTATCCATTTACATTTACATTTTCATTGCAAAAAAATTGAGCAAACTCGATTAATTAATGTGAAATTGTACTAAAAGTCTTATTCTAGGTAGCATTCTAGCGATATTAAAGTCCTTTAGAATTAAGTTAAAATAGGTTTTAAAAAGTAAGCAAAAGAACTCTCTCTAATGAACACTTCCCTAATGAAAACAAGGAACATTTAATGGTATCATATTTTTATGTTTAAGCTATTTTAAGAAGATATCTACAACTTTTTATTTATTTTTTTAATTGAAGACAAATAATTTTTTATTAAATCTTAACATTTCTAGAAGATACGTAGAATAAACACAATCCATCGCGTATATTATCATTGACAATGAGTTGGATTATTAATGTATAAAGAACGTAATCTTTTCTTACGTGTATTTAAATATCTCTAATTTTTTCGCGTTATTATTTTACAAGTATATTGAATATTATCGTATCGATTATGCAAATTCATTTTCACGCGGAAAGCGTGATCGTCCTCAGATAAAAATAATAATATAACAACTTTAATGAAAAACTTGTTCTCGAAGTGTAATTCTTTTTTCATTGGTCAGCGTTCTTAATCATTTTATCAAAAATAAAGTTTTAATCGTCGGTAAATCTCTGTACTTGATAAATATTTGGCATCTAACATCAATGAAAGTTATAATTTTACTCCCACGGTTCATATCATATATAGTATAAAGAAATTCGTTTAGTTCAATTTTAAAACACTTTCTTACGGTGCTAGATGATATTTGAAATAAAATAATAAAATATTTACAATCTCTGAGATTAAAATTTTGTATTTTTTATATATTGTCAAACACGTGAGATAGCGAAAAGTGTGAGATTTTATGTTACAATTACGATACGTGGACAACCCAAAGAAAGAAAGGATTAGATATTGGTGGCTCAGTTGCAAGGGAAGTTGTCGTGAAAACAAAAGTTCCCAGGTGTTGACCTTTTTTCTAGTCTCTCCTTCCTGAATATTTTATATCGCCAAAAATGCATAACGATGTCAATCGATCTCGGAATCAGTTAATTTTTACTTCAGCTAGATAAAGCATGTATAAAATGAAAGTTTCTTTTTCTAAAGTCTTATGCTAAAAATGCTATTGTTTAAAAATTACGGACCAAATTTACCATTACATTAGGCAGTTGAAAATTGGTGTGTGAACCTTGTGTTAGTGCAAATTACGAATTAGATTTCTCCAAAAAAATGCTTCTAACAACTACAGTCGCATTGTATTAAAAATTTATCATACAGAACTTACGTACTGTTAAAATTTACAAGTGTATACGTAGGCATCATATAATTAGATGAACATGTATCTGATTAATATTTAGAATAATTTTTACATAGTTTTATACTCAGATCTAGAATTTTCCATTCAACGAAATGTACAAAAATTTGAAAAATATTTGTATATCCATTAAGTACAATTATTATTAACAATAACAAATAAAAGCCAATTTCTTAAAATCAAAATCTTTTAACACTGTTTTCACTATAAACCTCATTTATTATATTTTAATAATTAATACATTTTTAATATTTATTAATAAAAACTTAGGTGTTGAGATATTTTTCACTACTCAATGTTATACATTTATAATTTTCATAATAACAATTATGGATCGTATAAACCTAATAAACCAATGTTGTTGAAATTTATGTGATATAAGTCTATTATTATTATTATTATTATTATTATTATTATTATTATTATTATTATTTCATCGATAATAATATTATGGACCTTAATATGTAATTAGAGTATAATCATATATTTAATGATATAAGTGAATAAAACTTAAATGTGACTTTTTCTATATGTCATTTAAATTTTATAAAAACAATACCTTATATTTATACTACAGCTAAATAAGCTAAAAAAATACATTTTTATCACTTAATGGATACTTATAAAATCCTTGACTGTTAAGATAAATGAAATATGTAATAATGGATTAATTTCTTTCATTCATTTTCTTATGTCCTTTTCTAATTTTAAACAGCAAATTTTTTTTTAACTTATGAATTTTAATTAGATAAGAAGAGTTTTCTAAAGTAAAAAATAAACTAAAGGTGATATTGTTGAAAGTAATTTGATACATATTAAATCAAACTAATCAATTAAGATTCGCTGCGTTCTATTATCTATTTGAGCGTTTGAATTCGTAAACGTTTTTGAAGTCTAAAAATTATATATTTATGGAACAATTATATTTGAGATAAAACTAAAATTGTTCTAATCACTATACATAAAAACAAGTATTTTTCTGTGCAGCCCAAATTCGTCTATGTATAAATACGTAACAATTGATTATTATTTAAAACAGTGTGTGTGTGTGTGTGTGTGTGTGTGTGTGTGTGTGTGTGTGTGTGTGTGTGTGTGTGACGCAAGCTAATCGTTCACAATATATTACATGTTTTAATTTTCAGATTTGTAATTTGAGGTAAATATTCGCTCAAAACAGTAAGTCGATAAAATGCATGAAATGCATATAACTATATTTATGGTTTGATTACGAACCAAATTACGCGAGTGAGCGCAATCAAGTAACCTCAGCTGGTCAAGTATGTGGCAAGTATTACGCGTATGGGTGAAGTAAACTTAAATCTGTGTCACAAGGACAAGCAGATTTAATAACGTATTCATCCTAGATCTCGAGTGATTTGCGACAATTTAATGCTTTTGTTTGTGATAAATTTTATTTAATTTTATAGGACTACTTTGACGAGTAATTTCAATGTAGTAACGTCTCGATTTCAAACATTTAATGTTTCTTTACCATAAAAATGTATAAAATTTATACCCTACATTATTCCAATTACTTACAATTTCTGTTTAGGATAATTAGATATTTCCTAATCTTATAATTAATTTACTAATATTGCTTAATAATCGTTATCGATCGTATTTTTAAGTAATTTTTCGAATCTAACTGCTCTTTCCAATAATTTACTTAATTATAAGCTTTTTGCAAAAAAAAAAGTAGTTTCTGCAGTGGGTGGTGCGGGTAACGGTTATCATTTTACGATTACTTTATGTGCATAGACTTGAATGTAGATTTAAATTTATTTAACTTTCTTGATCTTCTAGGTTCAGATAACAAATTCATCTATCATTATACGTGAAATGTCTCCGATTTTAATCATTTTCGTACGAGTACTAATACATTTAGTTATTATATAAAGACGTACAGTTTTAATAATTGTTATAACAAAATTATTTATAGATAGAATATCCTTTCATAAGTCTCATTCAGTTTCTTTTACTTGAAATGACAGTTTATTCAAACTTGTATTCTTTTAAAAAATTATATAAATATATCTTTTTGAAACGACATTTCCTTAAAATTAATAAATTTGGGTAAATCACCAATCGTTGTAATATCTTAATATTTTTTAATTGCTCACGTATGCTTGGAGTGTAAAATTTTTAAGCTCCGTTAAAACGTTTTAAATATGTTGTAATGCAGGAACGAAGGATGGAAAGAATTTTTTGTCAAATGAAGAAACTGTTTATAAAACTGTTCACTTTGTTACTAAATTACACTCCTTATCTATTATAATATGTAGAATCTTCGCAGAATAAGAATTAGACAATATTGCAAAGCATCATCATAATTTGAGATTAAATGTTTCATTCGTCATCAACGATTACTGTTCATCACTGACATTCGTTATATGTTTAGTTCCAGGTCACTTCCAGTGGTCTCCGAACCCAGAAAAATTGCGCAATTATATATGCGTTCAGTGCGGAAATTCATACGTGCATGACTTCACGCTGAGGCGACACATCAAATACGAGTGCCGAAAACCGGCGCGTTACTGTTGCTATTATTGTCCTCACCGTAGCAAATACAAGGCGAACGTCCAGCAACACATTCTTCAATTGCACCATGGAGAGGCAGTGAGGATTCACGTTGAAGATTTTCCCGAATGAGGTTCTTTTCATAGTCGATTTATGAAATGGCGATATCTTTAAAGATTATGCAGAGATCTTGCTATCAACGTAACCATAAATCTATACATACTCTAAAATACATATTATTAAATATCTCAAGTTTGGAGTAAGAGTACTAACAGAATTTAAGTTTTCTTTTTATATCTATAAGTATTTATAAGTGCCGTTTATTACCATACTCATTTGTGTTGTACTATATTTTATAAATATTTCATTTAAAGTTTTTATTGCCATTTAACACTTTTTTTATAATTTATATACGTAGCCATACTAATGTCCTGTTACGGTAATGGTAATGAAACCACTACTTTTTAGCAAAGAGAAATATATGTTTTCAATTGTATATCTATTTGTACCTTTATTGTATATGATTTATAAGCAAATTATCGTAATTTTTGGATTTAAACTTTATTACCTTATAAATAGAAATATTCGTTGAGCAGATTATGCTTTGGTACTATTATGACATAATTTACCCAGTATATAAGTAGTGCAAGCGAAACTGTGTAAAATAGTATCTCGTCGATTTTAACAATTTTACTATTGTATAATTAATAATGGAATAAACTGAATTATTAATCACTGCATTTAACGAAGATTCTGACATTCTGAATAATTATTAAATTCAAATCATCTTTTTGTAAAAAAAAGAAGAATAAGAAGAAGGTGTAATAAATCAATTCTTCAGCAATACTTACATTTCCATCGAGTGCATAAGTAGGATTCTTAAACGTGTATTTTAGAATTTATTTACTAGGTAAGTTTCAATTTAAAAACATACCGATTCGAACACAAACGAAGAAAATATTAATAGTTTTCGTTTAAATATCTATGCGCATGTTTAATACACATACGTTAGTATAACATATTAATATATAGTTCACCAATGGAGACGATGTCTACGTAATTTTTTCTTAATTCAAAGTATTATTAGGAATTCTTCTGTTTTTTTATGAATATACTTGTACATAATTTAAATTAATCGTACTGTTAATAATAAGCCTGTCAGAATATCACTTTTCTACTAATTATTCAACGTGAATACATTTTTATTTTTTATTACAGAATCTCATGTTGATGATTCTTTACTTTTTAAGGCGTACGTAAATGCAATGTGTAAAAGAAATTGAAAATCAATAGAAGATGTGATTTAAATTAACCAGTTCATCGAAACAATACTATTTTTAAATTATAGTAATTTTTACAATTAATACGTTTGACAGTAAATAGGACACAAAATAGGACACAACTACATCATCCGAAAAAAGTGAAAGTCGATAAATCTTAAGAGAAGAGGAACCAGTACTTTTTAGTACATCTGTAACATGATGTAACATTAGAATTGCAAAATAAATGAATATGTAAAATGCGATACTAAATACTATTTAAGCGAACTATACTTTTTAAAAACCTCATGATATGTTCTATTAAATTGAAAATATAATTTTTATATATGGAAACATTTATCTCTAACTGTGAATTTCGAAAAAAAGTTACGATTTTACCTATAATTCGTAATTGCTTTTCCTCCATCCAATTTTATAAACTTAAAATTTAATTTAGTACTTACATAATATACACCATCTTAAATAATGTTCTATTACATAATAGCGCTTATAATGTCTGTGTAAATCAAACGTTTTAAAAATACACGCAGTTAAAATCATTTAAAATGCTAAAAAAAACTATTTAGTACGTATTCATTGTCATTGCATATTAATTGTAACATCTTTAGAAAAGAATAATTGTTTATGATTTATTAGAAAACTCCATTAAAATATTGAAGAACAATTTTTCTCGTATAGTGGTTAATTGTTATTTAATTGTTAAAATAAATATAATATTTTTAATTATAATATATTCACAAACGTATTATATACTGAGAAAGGCTTACATGTTCTTAAGTGTATTTCAGATAATGATGTCAATAATATTGTTCCGAATGACGTAAATCAGAGTAAGGATATATATATATGTATTAAAAATTACTTTACCAATACTTTTTTTAAATTACAGATATAAAAACATCAGTTATACGTGTTGAAACAAGAAACAAAAATATCAAACAATAGAAAGTAACTATTAAATAATAAATAGAAGTAAAAATGGAATGTGAAGCATAATTTACAATAGATGAAATATTAGTAAGTATTATTATTCCATTATAAATATTCTATTATAAATACTATTATAAATTAAACTGATTATGCATTAAAGGTAATATATATTACGATATTATTTACATTTTTTAAGGTATTTGAATTCAGAATGTTGCAGTACTTTTTGTTACTTTTAAATTGATTTAAAAAATAATTCTTTTTTTTTATGCAAATGATTTTACTCACATTATAACTATTACATAATTTTGTTATTCGTGATTAGCAATTATAATTATATTATGTAATTAAGTATGTTAATAAAACTATTTTACATATTGCATGAGTTACATATTAATTGCATAGTACTGATATTTTTTAATATTTCAGATTTCAACCAGATAACTTATTCGTAAGACATAAAATATTATCAAAATGAATTTAAATTGCACTTTTTGTTCGATCGACATTTACGTTCAAGTTCTGCTTCTAAGAAACCAAAGCATAGACCGAAAGAAAAGCATCCAAATGTATTTCTCGTTAAATGTCTTCTACAAAGTTTCTTAAATTCTAGAAGACTTTAATTTGCGTGATACTCAATAGAAATATGGACTTAAGGAAAGCTGATAATGTATAATTAAGACATGCGTGACCACAGATTTGGGACAAAACAGAAATCTCCAAGTTTTTAGTAAAAATTTTATAAATTTTAATTAAATAGTAAAAATAGTAATTAACTAAACTTAATTAAATAGTAAAAATTTGTGTATAACAAATCTACAATAATTTAAGGATTAGCTTTGTACTTTGGATGGTAAATTTATTAATGTCCCAATGTTTTGAATTATTTCATTTGATTTTTTATAATAATTTATTTATAAAAATTGAAATTATAAAATTGAATAAAAATGAAGATTTTTATTGTTACAAATATAAATTTCTGTATTAATTTAATAAAATATTGCTTATATTGTAGTTTTTCTAATAAATTTTTAAATTATGTCTTGTAATAAAGTAAAATAAAAATACTATATAATATTTTTAATATTATCTATTTCCTAGTGTTGATAATCCTGAAAATGTATGTATCATAGAGGTATTGTTTCATTACGAAATATTGATATATATGTACATATTTCATTCGAATCTAAATTTTGGCAGAACATTTCCTATTTTACATTGCTCAAATAAATCACGGCAAAGAGTAATTTCTTTTAGAAATCTAAACTTTTAAGATACAGCATGTGTGCATGAATATATTAAATATTCTAGGCATATTTACTTTTGTTGTATATAATAGTAAAAAATAACTACTGTTCCAGTAATCCGGCCTATTGAAATAAAGCAGCTTATGAATATCGACACGAATCACCATCTAAAAGATTTAATAGGTTAGTTTCTAAAAATTATATTCCTAATTTCTGCAAGCATAATATTATTTATGTAAAAGTCATTTTTCTTACAAGACGTATAATCTGTATAAGCTTATTCAAATTTATCTGAATTTATGTCTTATATATTATAGACAAAGTTAATCTTTTACATATCTATTGCTTTATATTTTTGTATTTTTATTTTAGTCTATTCTGTCGATGATACGATCTATTCTAGCCAACTAATAATTAGATTATAATTGTACAGATGCAGCAGTTCTACGAACTTAATTTTTATTTTAACTTCAACTCAATGTACTTTAACTAAGCTTCATGTGTAGTTGGTATTAATGTTGGTACTTTAGTGTCGCTAATAGATCTTTATTTTTGCGCTTTTTCCTTTTTTATCTTACGATTGTCTCAGCTTGTTCATTTTGCTCACTTCTTATTTCAATTCCATTATCATCTATTATTGTGATTTAATTATACAATTGATTGCGATATCTGCTTTATGAAGCCTATTTTCTACACAATATCTAATAATATTGGATTTATGCAACAGTTCGTTCCGCTGAAATGTCGAAAACTGTTGCTTGGAAATAACAAAGCGTAGTACGTCGAAAATCGAATATTCACAGAATGATCGTGATCTTTGTGTGGAGCATCAGAGCTTGACACTTGTGAAAGAAACTTCTTTTTTCCTCCGAAAATAGGCTTAGGAGACTCAAGTTCTGAGCGTACAATATACCATTGTTACATCATTTCTTTACAGTAAACGATGACTTTTCCATTCAGGAAGTCCTAAACATCAAAGAGGAAATTAGTGATAATATTAATGAATCTACAAGTTACGAAGTATTTGAATACTTGGGTATGTTAATGCTAAAAGTATGTAAACAAAAATATTTTAATATATTTTATAAACGACTAATGTAATTGTTATTTCAGACTGTATGGATACATCGAATGTATTAAACAGATCTGTTACAAGCTTGTCTTTAAATCAATCGATAAAAATTGAGATCGAATGCGCAGATCCAGAAATATCTGGCACAGACACAAAAAATTTAGGTAAATTTTATAAATGAATATCTAAGCATTATTGTTAATAAAGGCAATTTTAATTCACTCGTATTTTGGGTTAATGTGGATTATAGACGATCATTTGTTTAATATAAATACAATCGGATGAGCTAATCCAAGAGTAATTTTCATAATAATTTAACAGGAGGTGTTTAACGAAAATTGCTCTAGAAGTATTGGAAAAGTAATACTTTTTAATTCTAAGACTCGAACGTAAGAAAGTGATAATTTTATCTTTTGATAGCAGCAGTGAACAACCTCATCGACTTAACGTGCACGAAGTGCCGTAGGACGACGAAAAATTCCGATTATTTCTTCAATAATAAAACTGACCTGCAATGCTTGGCTTGCAAGACAAGGATGAAGTTCCAGTGCCCACGTTGTAAGCTTGTATTTCGTCAATTTGATAGCGCTTACAGACACGCGAGACAGATTTGTCAGATCGACGACAATTCTTCTTTACAGCTTCAACGAAATCAGGTAACAATATCGTTAAACGAATGTAAGATTAGAGTTTTGGTCTCTGATGTATCAATATTCCATATGAAAGCCTCTATGCATTAATTTATGCTACGTAATGAATAACTGATTAAAATGGTAAAAGAACCAATGAAAAATACTTCAATTCGCATAATTTTCTATTTACTTAAATCCAAGTGAATTTGATTACATATATTAGACTAAAATCTTACTTTTGCTTAAATCTTACAATCTTTGTACAATATTTCAATATATATTAGAGAAAGATTAAAAAATTCATACCAAACTATTTTATTTATATGAATTAATTTCACTAAAAACAAATATAAATACGTTGAAATTAGCGACAAGAAAGATTTCACGAATAAGGATTCTATCGGTGTTGAATTGAGTCCATTTATATTAACTTGATATTTTAATTTAGGTATTGCAATGAATTTTTTATTGTGCGTCTACAATTTTGATTAAACGATTTTTATAAAATCAGAGTTACAAATTTAAAAAAATAAACAATACAATTACAGCTCAGTGTATTAGAATTTCAAATGTATATTTATGAAAAAGAATTATTTTTAGATGGATTATCAATGTTCGATAATATCATTATACGTAAGAGCAATGTGTAAAATTATTAAGAAATTGACATAATTTGAGAGACTTTCGTAAATTATCAAACGCGTTAAAATTACTTTTCCACTCCAGATAAAGGTAAGAAACGGAAATTGATGCCGCAATAAATTTAAACACACACAACGTTGCACTTTTCGTTAGTGCCAATGAACGTAAAAATTCATAAAAGTTGTATTTGCTCATATCGATGTAATCCGGGTAGTTATAATGTCCTAATTTAATGGAAAAACTATTATAAGGATCTTAACGTCGATGAATGTCTACAAGAAAGTTAAATTACGACTTCTGGCAGACTGCGAGAATACAGTAGTAAAAAAAGGCACAAGCGTATCATTAAATTAGCCATGCATTTCCATAATAATGAAAAATAATCTATACGTGTTTGCACACTGCTGACTAATCAAGATACATAGCAAGAAACAAATTATTTTTAACTTTTAACACGGCGCTTAGCCCCAGTACTTAGCAGACAGTGTATTCTCTGGTCACAAAAAATTTAGTATTCAAATTTTTGAGTCACTCGCGTTCGCAGCCAAGCGAGAGAAAAGTCCCGAAAACACGTGTAAAAGACCGAATGTCTCAGGGTCGCTCGCAGGAGTGATTGCATTGGTATCGTGTACAGCTAGTGCTTATTTTTTGGAATGCAGCGAACCTACAAAAGCGCGATGGGAGCAACGCAGGCCGCGGACGTAGAGCAGGGGTGTGTCTCGGCGACGAGGAGCCCCCAGGAGTCGGGACGACGTTGTGCGAGACGCGAGCGTGGGCACACCGGCGAACACGCGTGTCCGCGCTGCGAAAAATGCTACAGGAGTCGCGAGAGCATGATGAAACACGCGAGACTCTGCGGACGGGCGCCCCACATCCGCTGCGAGTTCTGCAGCTACAGGACCAAACGTCGCGAGCATCTGCGGGTTCACATGCGCCACAAGCACCCGGATCCCGAGTCCTGCCACGGCAGCACCTACGACTGCCCCAACTGCTGCAAGAAGTACAAGTACCTCATGTCGATGAAGTCCCACGTCAAGCACTGCACCAAGGGCGCCAAGCACCCGAACTGAGCGGGTTCATTTTCGACTGGAGACGTTTTGCGGTAGTAAAATCAACGCTGCTTTAACGCTGCTATTGCTACTCTAATTGCTCGAACTTTAGAATGCTCTGCTTCAAAGATGTGTGTCATTTGTTTCTTTTTAGTTTCTTTTCGCGTACAAGTGCATCGTCGTTGCCCCGAGCGAATCCTGCAAGTAACTCACGGTATAATCTCAATGAATAACAGCAGTAATTTGCTACCTTAGCTATTGCTTCAAATACTTGGGTACTTTATGCGCGATTCTATTGTCCAATGAGTAATGAATTATCGCTGAAACCTTACACAACGCCTAAACGTATACAAAATACATGCACTATTATCCGTAGCTTTTGTTAGCCTTTCAAATTTATTCTTTTAAGCTTTCAACTTCTAACGAGAGTTCACTTTCGGCTCTAATGATTAATGGTCTGATTTACCACTTCTACATTATTTACGGAACCAAAAGTTAATTTCAGTATTTTTTAAGCTTTTCTATATAAATTTCTATACAAATTTAAAGGTAGATTTTTTGGTATACGTAAGCACTGCTTATCTTTAAACGCGATTTTCATAATCGGTACCAAAGATTCATTCAACCTCATTCGTTCAACCAATGAATCTAAAAGTGTTGGGCACTTTCCTTACGTAAAATATTAGTATTTTGCTTAAATCTTCGATGAAAGGCTAGAAAATTGTATTTATATTTGAACTTCTCTTATTCTATCTACGTTAGAGTCTGAATTAATTGTAGACAGCGCACGAACAATTAATGGGAACATTTGTTTCTTATATAAGTTATAATTCGTCTATTGACACTAGCTATATTACATAAATGTTTAAGATATTGTCCATTTAAAGATGTAGATAATAACTTAATAATACTGTCTGTGCTTAAATTGCGAATAAAGGCTTTTAAAACTCAGTTTCAGGCCTCTTACTGTATTCCTCTCATTATCGTTTGAGAATATATGTTATAATACGTAGTTGCAGGAAAAATTGAATTCCAACCTTAAAATTCAAGAAAGTTGTAACGCCTGGAATTAGAATTTTGAAGAGAAAAAAAATGCACTCAATATCGGCTTTCCCATTCGGATTAATTCTCAAACTTTTTTCGTTGCTAGTTCCATCGTCAGCTAGTGTTCGTCTTCAGCCTGTAAAAACTTGCTTTATTATACAGGCATTTTAAGAAATTTCTAGATCGCTGATGTACAGTCCGATGCTCATTTTAGGCGCGAATTGAAAAACCTATGATCAACGCAATAGCACCGTTTATATATACGTTGTAGCCTATAGACTGTATGCTATACTACCGTATACTATCGTAACGGTAGTTGCTTATTCGAATATTTTGTATACACAGTTCTGGCGGTTAAAATGTGGTTGTGCCTTTGTTTGATTTATTTTCTTCGTCCTTCATTGTCACTCACAATTACTAATTTATTATACTTTCATTTAAAGTTAAGTAAAAATATAATTTCAGGTGAGCGAAACAAAAATTTTTTTGTCCTTACGTATTGTTAAGCATGCCATCGCAACATACTTTAAGGTTAGGAAATATGGTATATTTTCATTTGATAGCTTCGGTCTAAAATTTATAATTTGTATTGACCCTTTGATTATTTTAACTGTTGCTGATATCTCAGAAATGTAAAAGTGAAATGCATAAATATACGTTATCGACGAAAAATAATTATGAAAACGAATGAAAAATCTTTGAGAATGAAAACAACAGATATGTTCCTCAAATAAATGAAATTAGTTATCTATTAGCTTTCTGTTATGTAATGTTAGAATTACTTTCAGAATACGCATAATTTTTCCTTATCTCATTATTAATATTATTTAAAAAATGAAGCTGAGTTAAAATTAAATATAAGTAAAATAAGATTTTTGCAACTAGCATAAATTACTTTATTATCCGGTAGCATTTGGAAAATAAATTTAGTTTTTATGTAAAAAGTTCACGTCAAATTACTCTTATTAATCGAAAGCAAAAAACTTATTGTATTTGTAACTGATATTTAGGTAATTAAATCAACCATATATAAATGGAGTACAATAATAGCAGTACAGTTAATTACGAATGAATTGATGATTTTAATTTGTAATTACTTTTGTAATTTTAAATTGTAAATTATAATTGAAATAGAAAATAAGTTTGAGTTTGCAATGCTTTTACTTCTTATATGACAAAATTTTAATACAAAAATCATAAGTAGTAAAACTTATCGAACCTCGTTTGAATAACTAAATAAATACAATGAATAATTATCAATGTTTTATCAATTACATTTTATGGTATAGTGCATTTGAATATTTTGCCTTCAAATTTTTACACGTGTACATATAATCAAATTGGACAGAAATGTAGAATGGGAACTATAAGACAAAAAACCGATTTACTTTAACTATATCTATGCATTACAATTGCCTCAGATATTTTTGCATAATTTTACAGTTGTTTTCAGTATTGTTACTCTGACATCTCTATATTCCTCATGATTCCTTATTAATTTTCTTTCTTTTTTTTTGCACCCACTTGTCTGAAGTGAAAACAATCAATAAATTAATTTTATTTATAACTTAAAAATTTATTTAAATTTTAATAACTACAAACTTTAAGGTGCAATAATATTAAATATATAGTTATGTAAATCCTCAGCCATGATTTAGAACTTATTATATAAAACTTGATAAAATTAGCATTATTTTCAAAAATATGACTTTACATAAGATGCAAATATAACATATGTTCTGAAAAAAGTAATTTTTTTTCAAGATCGTTAATTTTGACTTTGTTAATGCGTTATAGAGATTAATTAGCACTAAGAATATAGTTTTTGATTCTACTTCATAAAAACCAGTGTACTGATTTCATCACATACATAAAAATATTGTATGAAATTATCTATAATAATTATTCACAAGAGTATTTACAACCAAAATTGCAACAAAAAATAAAATTCACATGTAAATGAAGTATTTTGTTCATTACGTTGATAAACATTAGAGTTAATAATATTAAGTAGAATAACTTTATGTGTATATATATATATATATATATATATATATATATATATATATGCATGTCATTTTGTTTAGTGCCATATAACGTAGGTTAAGCTGATTCACCCAAAGTTCAAGTCTTTTATCAAAACCTTTGGCCCTCGATATATTCAATTCATGTCTCTGAGCTCCTTCAGATTCGGAAACGGATATTTACACAACTTTAGTCTCAAGTTCGGTGAAAGCCGGACATGACAGAGAAGCTGCTCTGTTCATTCCTTCCCGGATCCACATCAATCGCACCAAGCCGTTATCTAATGATATTATTGTAATATATTAAAAAATGAAGTATTTAAGTAATTTATTATATTGTACATTATTATTGTTTTTAGATATAAGCAATAGCTGCGTATGAAAAATTAAAGTTTGCTCAGCTTTTAAGTTAGTTTTGAAATGATAAATTTAGTATTTATTTCTAAATTTTTACTTTTCAAAAGTTTCTTAAAAATGAAAATGGTCTATATTACAATTAAGAAAACTTACCTTGTGTAAAAATAAAAATCTTGCTTTTCGAAAATTATTTATGACATAAAGAAGGCTCAATTGTTGTGAAATATAAGTCATAAGTTAGGTAATACATGTAAAGACTTTAAAGTAATGAAAAATCAAAGTATTTTTCAAAATTGAATTAAACAATTACATTTTGACGGAATATTACTGAACACC
The DNA here is from genome assembly GCA_018907045.1 of Wiebesia pumilae. Lineage (NCBI taxonomy): Eukaryota > Metazoa > Arthropoda > Insecta > Hymenoptera > Agaonidae > Wiebesia > Wiebesia pumilae. The sequence goes on from JACCHZ010000022.1 coordinate 6,926,955, forward strand.
GTAAAACTTTACGATAATATTAATTTTTATCGTTCGATAATTATGTTTTCGAATTATTGAAAAATAAATTCATTTAATAATAAGTAACATCAAATCATCGTTTATTTGTAAATTTAGAAAGTTGATATCTTATTTATTTATTACTTAATTATCACATTACGGAAAAAAAATTGTTTTGTCACAACGTATACACAACTATATCTAAACAAATGAGATAAAATTCATGATACACGGTTAATTTTTATTTTTAGCGTCTCATAAATTACAAATTTCTACATTCTGTGAAATTAGAAAAGGCACAATTGCCCTATAGCCAATGATAATTAAATGAAATTGCAATTAGGGTAATAATATAGGTCCGTAAAATTTATGAATTGGTACTTTTATTTAAATAATAATTCATAAAAAGATGAATTTATTTTCTACAAACTGATTTTTTCGAATTGTATCTTTAATCAAAAGTCATATTTATTTTAAAATATTATAACAGAATAAAAAATATGTAAAGATTGAATTGAGTTCATTCTTATGCACAGATGAAAGTAAAGACCCTTTACAAGTAAAAAGAAAATAAATATCGAATGTGATATTTTTAATTTTCCATGAAAAGACCTATATTTTAGTTCACATTAGAATATTACTGAATCATCATTGGCCTAAGGTAATTTATGATTTACTAAGAAATAAATATTAAAGATGTATTAGAAGTGTTATTTTATCAATTGAAATAATATCACCAGTCTCAGTTTCAAGTCAGTAAAAATGAAATATTATAATTGCCAGAAGAAAATGTCATTAATATTCCTTATTAGTTTAAAATCACTATTGAAGTTTTTAAATCTGTAATTATTGACAGAATATCGTATTTTCTAAAAAAAATAAAGAAAAACAGTATTCGAATTCACATGGAATACGTGTTAAATAACAAAATTATTTATTTTTGAATATTGAAACAGATGTTATTAGGAAATTGGCCCTAGTAATCGATACTTTGATATTTTGTGTTAACCAACCTTGCGTTTTTTTTTATTACGAGTATGTATGAATATGACAAATAATAACATAAATGTGTAACACCTTCATCCTATAAACTATTTTAATTCTAAAAATGAGAAGCTCTATAATAATTTTACTGTTATCGGACACGTAATAAACATTGGAATTTCAAGAATAAATATTAATCCTTTAAATAAATTATAAAACTGTATCTGTTACAGTTTTATTATCGATGTTCTTAAAAAAAATCAAGAATCATCGCAGAAAACTACAATATTAGAGATAAATTACACGTATAATTGTTTATAAAACTTTGATTAGCAACAATTATCAAGAAATCAAGGACTTGATCGACTGTAAACTATGGCTAACTCGTACTAACTTTCCGATCGTAAAAGACAACTTTTTATGCTGATGTTTTGTTTAAATACGATAGATAGTACTTCTAAATAATACAAAATCAAGTACAGCGAGGTTCGAAATTTTCGAAATTTATATTCGATTAGTTCTTGTTGATTTTTGATCATGAATAATTTTAAACAAAGGATTTCGTCTGAATTTTTATGAACATAAAGTTAACAATTGAATCACACTCGACATTTTTAACACTGGAATGGAAATTCGCAAAGCATTTAGATGGAATAGTTTATAAGAATTAGGCGCATATTTGTATGTAATATTTAACTGTATGTATTTTGTTTGTATTTTACGTAAGAAGGATCGTGAGAAAATAGCACACTTAATTACGTTGAATTTCAGCTGGAGAATAGTGTAATCAAGAACAATCAATTAACGCCAAATTTGAGTAATGTATAACAAATTGGTTTTTAAGTTATGAAATAAATATTTGCTTGCAAGAATTGGTTTGTTTCATTTTTATAATTAAAAACCTCGTAATGTAATAAATAAATAGATCACTTTTATTTTTCCTTATCCTCTTTTATTTAATGTTTATAAACTTATAAAAATAATTAGCATGTGATTACATTATTTTCTTGTTTCTTAACATGCAGAAGAATAAAAAAATTCCGCCTAAGATTATATTATTTAAAAAATTACTTTTAAGTGTAATCTGCTTTATCTTATACTTTTGTACTTTCGCCTGTGCTCGTTTAATTTGCAATTAAAACTTCCTTTGCATACTTATATTTTAATATATTATTTCATTATTTTCAAGCTAAACTTACAAATAAATTAAGATTTATTTTATATACGTAAAATTAATTACAGGATATTTATCGAAATAATGAAAAATTCAATTAATTTGTGCTACAAAAAATGTTGCTTTTACAGGCTGTGTCCATTCTTTAATTAACTATTACATAGAAGAGATGCCATTATTGAAACCAAAACTGGTTATTCCTTTGGAAAAATTAAGCGATGATCATCAGGCAACATATCGCACCATTTCCAAAAGACCAAGTATGTATTCATTCATTTTTAATCTACTCGAAAGAATCTTCAATCGGTAATAAATAATTTTTATCGTTTTGTAATTAAATTGTCAACATTCAATAAATTATGAATGAGTATTTGCAAAATGAAAAATTATAGTCATACTTGTTAATTTTATTGAAACCACGTGCTTTTTGTTGATTAAACTTACAATGACGCGCGCGTGTCTGTATTTATGTATAAGCGCACATTTGCGCATTTTGGAAAAGCTTTTGTTTCAGCTGGATTGAAACGGCGTGAACGATTAAAACCTCTTGCTACCAGATTTATTAGCCTTTCTGACAATGATCATCCCAATGAAATTGACAGTAAGTATAAAGTTCATATTCAGTAGAAGAAGGTATACGGCGGTTTAGTATAAATCCATGAAGTTATGCCCATGATAAATATTTAAATGAAACTAATGTCTTTTTTAATTATTTATTGTAAGAAAAACTTTAAATAAAAATTATTGAATTTTATTCTGTTCGTATTTAATGTTATTGAGTTTGAATGTTAAAAATTAATACTAACTCGAATTGACTAGAAACTTATGTAAAAACCAGTCTAAATTTTATGTAAACACGGTGTTCTATAATTTGTTTTCTAATTTTCTAATATAAAAATAGACTTCAAGAGAATAGAACGCGTAACAACAACACTTCTAAGAATTAAGAAAAAAGTAGTATCATACTTATCTAAATTAAATTATCTATACTACAAGTGAGAATGTTCGTTTTATTCAAAATTCACTTAATATTTTATATTTTTTAAGTACTATCGTTACATCTTTTATTGCCTACAGATTGTACACAAGGTCTTTGTGCACATTATAATGCTCAAAATATAAGCAAATAATGTAATGATAAGTGTCTTTTGCCATTAAGTGCATATTTCATTAAAGCTTTAAAGCACAGTAAAAAGGTTTCATCTGTGCTTAATAATTAAAACTGCATCTGGAAACGGATCATATACAAATATCGTGGGTATAACATGTTCACGAGCAAAGTAATATAACATATAACATGCTCTCGAGCAAAGTAATCCAAAAATAAATTTTCATACCTTTCAGACAAAGAAACAGTGAATCCAATTAACCTGGAAAACAGCCAACCGAGCGACGATGATTCCAACATACCAAAGGTTACGAAGCGCCGAGGAAGACCACCACGACAACCATCCGAGGCCCCGATTACAGCTAGTGTTATCACACCGAAGTCGACGAAGCGGGACGTTTTGCGATCTCTCACTCGCGCCGAACTTTCGGAGTCGCCTATCGACCCAAAAGCAAACCCAAAACGTCGAAGCAGATCATCCAAAACCGTCACTATGGCCAAATATCGCCACGTCTGTCCAAATAAGAACTGCAATCAAACGTTCACCTACGAGCACAATCTCAAACGTCACATGAAGTTCGTCTGCCAAATGAAGCCTCGTTTCAAGTGTGGACATTGTGATTACGTCGGCAGATATCCTTATATCATGGCAAATCACAACAGGATTGAACACAGTAACCAGAAACTGAATGTTGTCGAGGTATCCAATGACGATATACTTAACAAATAATGGATCCACTCTACAAGACTTGATCATTTTGGTTTAATGCTTCTTCGAAAGGTAAATAAATAAAAAAAGACTTGTAAGTTGTCCACATCCAGTTTTTCTTTATTGTTTATTTTCAAAAGAAATTACGGACTTGTTAATTAGATATCTGATATCGATAGCGACATTATATTTGTGTATTTTTACTTTATACAATACTATCTCAATTTATTAATTATTGCTTTGCCTGAAATTGCAAAATGCAAGTAAATGTTATAAAATAATATTACTTTCTCTCTACGATAAAAGAAATTTATCAAAAGTACACACCGATAAATAATTACATTTTCTATTTGAAATGAGGGTTTTCATATTCAATTGAATAAAAGTATGTGTAAAACTTTCCGACAAATTTGGCTCGAATTTAAAGGCTTTTCGTATGATACAAAGATTATGAGAAAATTCTCAACTGCAAAGTACGCAGATAATAAAAATGTAATCATTTTTTCGATTGTACATTTATAGTTTAACTTTATTGTTAATGTTAATAATCGTTCAAAACATTTTCAAAATGTTATAGGTTCATGAAATATAAAAGAGATTTATACAATCGAAGATTTATACATTCAGCAATATATAAGATTGTATTTGCGTTGATTTTGTAATTATTTACTATATGCATTTTATTGTATTTCTTTTTAATTTTATATGTAATTAAATGTTATAAATATTTATTTATTTCAATATAAAAATTGAAAATTTATTGTTGTTACTTTTTTCAAATTTTTCTTATAGTAATCATTTTAAAACAAATTTAAAAATTAATAGACTAAGACTGTAAAATATATATGTACTATTCGATTCTATTTAATTATGTTTAAGAAAAGAAAAAAAATTTTTTAATTAGAAGTAATGCAATGAGTTCTACATTCAATATACAACTTTTCGTATATTTATTCTAATATTAATATACGATTTTATATATAGAATGGCAATGAAAATCATTTTAGTTGTATTACGTTGTATGTTCATTCATAACATAAATTAATAAAATTAATACTATTCCGAAATAAATATAGTTGTAACTGTTTTGCGGTCGTAATGAAATGTAAAAACAAAAATAATGTATTCGAAAAAAAATGTTCAATTAACAATTTTTATAGGATTGATCACTGTATTAATAGAACGTTTGTATTAAACTAAAAGTTTTAGTTTTTTAAAGAATAAAATACAAATTTAACAAAATATTTTCTTATTATATTAATATCTACAATAAAAATGTTATCAATGCAAATATTTCGCTCTCCAGATTCATTCCTATTCCTTTTTCTTTCTTAAGCTTCTCGTCAATACAAAATACGTAATAAAAGTTTGTATTTTAAATATTTTAAATTAATCATCTACAATCTCAATGTAATAATCAACATGTGTTAAGAAAAAAGTATAAGATTGATTTGTAAATTGCAAATATTGTGTTTCAGTAATTTTAACTTTATTCTCAAAACATCTAGAAGTCTGTTCGTTTATAAATCAATTATAATAAAATATTGTCTCAAGATACCAAATTTTCGAGAAATTTATAAGTTACCGACATGTAACTAAAATGTAAAATTTATTTGTTTAGATTTCCAACTGGATGATGCCGAACAAACTTAACATTATTGGTATTTAAAAAAAGAGTTCCTATTGATTAAGTAAATGATCACGAAGTAAAGAAAAAGCCTACAATACATCAAAGTATGTATAATATTTTATAATATATTTTCGTTTTTAATCCAATGCAATACCAAACATTTAAAATATTAAGAAACTTAGTATTATTATTTACATCTTATTTACTACTATCATTCTCAGCAATCAATTTATTTTAAGTTCATTATATGTCTAATTATATAGAAAAACAACTGATAAATGTTTTTCGAATAAATAAAGATTTCCATTAGAAAGAAAAATTGAAATATGAGTTTATAATTATAGTAAAACAGTTCAAAAGCAGTTGAAAAAGAATATCCAGAGTTCGTAAGTTGTGATATACGAAGTTTCATCTTTTAAAATAAATTAGTAAAAATAGGAAAGACTTATCTACTTAGAGTTTTATATATTAAAGAACAATATCTTCTTCTTTTTATGGGATTGTTATATTAAAATGTTAAATCCTAGTACAAATTTTGATTATTTATTCGAACGATTTGAATGAAAATAATTGTAAGAAAGAAACTTTATAAACTAACCCTTCTTTTGAATTGTTTTAAATATAAACTTAACGTGGAATCATTAAATTCAATTGATGTGATTTTGTTTCTTTTTATAAAGTTTTTATAGTTTCACTATTATAATGTAAATGAGATATAAAGTAATGCAATAGTTTGTTTCGAAATTATAGTTCGTAGTAAACGGATTTAGCTGTCTTATATAATATCGAGGTTCATATTAAATATATTCTTTTAAATATACATAATAATAAAATTAAATTCTTGTTAAAAAGTTGTGTAAATGTGATATAAATTATTAATTACATTCAATAATTTCCACAAATATGCCAATATTTGATTAATATTTATAATGGCAGAATCTTCATTATTTGTATGCTCTTAAATTATTTTGTTTAATGTTACTTGATTTATATTCGGGCAAATGATTTTATACTAAATGTAAATAAAAATGCATATTTTCAAGCAATCCATTTTATATAAGTTTATAACATTTACTACGTACTTTTACTTTAAATATTATTGTCATTTCCTAACCAGTTTTTTATAGTATCTTACTTCATAATATTCATTTTTATTTCAGAATTCTTGACAAGTATTTAAGACATAACATCTATGTGAACGAGATATTTGATTTTAAGTCAATTGGTGGCCAAGTCCTTCGGTAGCCAAGAATATACCGACAACATTTACTATATTAAGAAAAATCTGACTACACTACGACAACTGTCCTATTAGTGTTTCATCAACAGAATATTTTTAATTAATCATCTATTGTTATTATGCATACGACAATTATATCTGTTCTTTTTATGAATTTGTATTTGAAATATGAAGTAGTGAAAATGTTAACTTTTTGAAGCATCAATACAATGTCAGAAATTGGTATTACAAGGCTCGTAGCAAAGGATGTAACTGTTAATACGGGCATTACAACGGACTACAATTACTATAGTAAGAGGTATTTTTTTTATGAAATTGTAAATAAAGAATGAATATGATAAAAGATACGTTTTTACACCTGAACTTACTATAAGTAATAAGTCATCATAACAAAAATATGGACAAGTTATTAGATAGATTTATAATTTATTCGAAATAATATTTTGTCAGTAAAAATGCTTAAGAATAATGTGTATTCATATATAATATAATTTTATATTTAAAGTGAGTGAGTGAGTGAGTGAGTGAGTGAGAGAGAGTGTGTGTGTGTGTGTGTGTGTGTGTGTGTGTGTAACGATATCTACATTTTTTAAATATTTTTATTTCGAATTTGTTATGTACTTTAGACAAGTTATGTTTAATTTTACGATGTATTATAAAAAAGTTGTGATTTTTCTTTTTCAGAGTATCAGTTGTTATAAATGCTATTACAATAAAAATGTGCATTTATATTGTTAATACTTATTAAGTAAAACGTTTTTACTGTTGTAGCTTAATTTATTGCTCCAACGACAGTAATAATCTAAATGAATTGTAATTTCAAACGATGTATATTTTGTCAACGCTATTATGATTAATATGAATAGTACACTTGCCTGCGCTCTATGGGTATCGAGAAATTTCTAGCGGATCTTCTATTACCTAATATATATGTCTACATAATACATTTTAATTTACCAAATAAGCTTTGCGTACATACACGTTCTCTTTTCAATGGCAAAAAAAATGAAATAATTACTTAAAAATATAAATCACAGAATAATGTCCCCGATCAATTTTTGAAACCGAATGCATAATTATTCACATTATCTATTTGCTGTGCAGATTGGAAACCATACATACCAAATTCGTCGAAGCGCCATCGTGTGAGTAGTTTAGACCAAGAACACCATGCGGCTGAAAGAATCGAATCACCCGTCTATCCGATCGCCAGTTCGTCGCGTCGAAAAAGGCCCAAAAGCTTCCAGTGTCCGAAGTGTCCGAAACGCTTCTCAGCTAAAAGCAGCGTCGTTCAACACATTAAATACGACTGCAACCGACAGCCGAGGTTCGCTTGTCCTTATTGTAGTCAACGTAGCAAGTGGCCCTTCAGCCTCTACAAGCACGTACGTAACGTACATCCTGGTTCGAAAGTCTATTGCAATGACATATTGTCCAGTAATGTTGTGTAATAGGCGCAAAAATGAGAGTTATTGTCAGTATTTGAAGAAGAATACACAATGAAGTGTATATCTCTCTGATTAAAAAGTAATGATTATTTGCTGTATGTTATTTCAAGTAAATTCTCGCAGGTAAAATTCTTGATCAAGAAAAAAATTATCCAAGCAAATATAATATATAAACTTGTAAAGTTATATTATACTCGAACTGAAATTTATCATTGAAATATAATATACAAAAGAACTCGTAACAGATTTGTCAAAAATAAAGTTACATTACATTCGATTCGAGAACAATATTTTATGGTTTATAAGTGATTATAGAGCTCGTTCTATTAAAGAGAAAGTTTTAGTCATAAAAATAAATCCAATTGTTACTTAAAGAATTTTTAGATTAATTCTGTTAAAATTTTCTTATACGGCATGCTACTATTTTATACGACATCGGAATAAGCGTACTTACAAAATTTGTTAACTGATTTGTTACTAAAACTCAAGTCATTATTTGTAGGTTTTCTTTTTGCTAGAAAATATATTCAAAATAACTAATCCGTGAAAAATCAATTGCGAATTATATAAAAATATACAATTAATCATCATTATATAATCAAAGTGTAATTATTTATTGTTTTTAGGTATCAAAGATACCAAGACTACCTAACTCTCTGTTGTTCTTTAAATCGAAGTATGTCCGTTTAATAATAAAGACGTATTTGAAAAAGCAAATTCGAGCTAGCACATGACTTTGTTTGTAATTTTTAAACGTAATATTTCGTTAAACGTGAAATCAATTTTATAAGATTAAAGATGAAATCATAAATTTATAAATAACATATGTACCATTCATTATTATGCAGATTTTTCTTTAATTCTAAGAAATGTAATAGTTATTGAAGATTCTTAGGTGATTAAATTTGTTTATTATAAATATATTTTTCATTAAGGAAGAGAAATAAAATACAAAAATTATTATAATTCTTTAGAAATCATCAACATCAGCATCTTAGTATTTATTGCAAATATAGAATTATATATTAAAGTTTGTAAATTGCGTTTAGGAGGCACAAACTTGATATTAAAAAAAGTACTATCACATAAATATTTTAAAAGTAGTTGGAATTGTGATGTGAATATATAGTTTTAATATATAGTTTTAATTTCCTTAGACTTAAATTATTGATTAAAAAAAAAAACAAAATAATATTCAATTAACATTTGTATTATGTATTATGTTCTGTAATGTTCATCGAGAAAATTGCTTGAAACGTTTCGTGTCATAGTAGAACACAAAGCTTTCCTCATTTTTATGTTAACTATGCGTAAATGTTATTATGTGTAATAATAATTTGAATATATGAAACAATTTTTGGAAAAGATTGTGGAGCTTAGATTGAGTAATATTAATGTTTTTCGAGAAAATAGAGGGCATCTGCAACCAGCATCTTTATAAAATAAATATATATTTGAGAAGAGAATTTGTATTGTTTTGTTATTCATATTTCCTTTGTATATGTTTCTGTACTAATGTGTTGATTGTATTGTATTGTACTAATATCCGATAATAATGTGCTTAAAGATTCTTTATTCATCCAAAAAATAAAATACTAACTAACTATGACTCGGTTACTTTATTGAAATTCTTAAAGTGTGAAATAGAAGTTGATAATGGCTAAATTCAGTGTTGTGTAAAATATAAGTATAAAATATGATTCCATTTGGAAAAAGCCCACAATAAAAAGATTTATTTATTGAAAACTTTGCGAAATATTAAAATTGGTCTATAAAAATTAAGTTATTTATTACTAGTAAATTAATTAATGTTTTAATCGTTTTAAAATAAACAATTTTTATTTATCATGGATTTTAGTATCTAGTTTTTTCGTTAACTTTGTTTTTTTCTTTTTTGTGACTTTTTATTTACTTTTTTTTTTGTATCACTTAGTTTCTTGTCATTTGTATTTTAAACTTTAAGAATGCGTAAAATAAATTCCATTAAAATAAGATTTGAAAGAAGCTCTATTTGAGCTCCTTTAAAAAACCGTGAATTTTTAAGCAATACAGTATCAATTTTGGGCGAAAATTAAAAACTGTTTATTTATAATATCTTAAATAATAAATGGATTTTTTTTTTTGTTTACAGTGTGGCATAATTATTGTAAACGGCATGCAAATGGTTATCCTGATATAAAGCTGACTTACGGATGTCCATATTGTGAATATGGCTCAAGAAGGACTACTGTGATTTATTCACATATACGCAAAAAACATACAGGATTTAAAGTGTTTTATGTAAACTATTAATTTTTCCGAAAAGCAAAAATTTCTCATTAATACATTAACAAGTGTTAAAGGAATAAATATTATTATATAAAAGAAACGTTTCTTGTTTTTATTCAATTCAATTTTATCATAGTGTTTATTGTCTTATTTAGATAACAATGTAGTTTGTGAAGCGTCTTATATTTCTATTATCAACTTGCTTTCTACTGTATAATAATTTCTTAATTATATCAAAATAAGCAATTCGATATTAAAAAAATTCAATCCATTCTAAAATATACTGATATTCTTTTTTTTCCATCTGTTACAGTTTTGGAGTTACATAGTTGCATCTCGATAAAAGACGAATGCTCTAAATATTCATCAGGATACCAAAATGATTCAGGTCGTTCGGATTCCATGATATCTCCTGCAATTGTAGTTCAAAATGTTAAAAGCTTATCTTCTGGACAGATGGAGCAACTCAACACTACAGGAAAGGACGAAAAATTTGTAAATGCAGAGATGAAAAAACCCGAACAAGTTGGAAGACATAGAAAAAGTATAACAACGATGTTACCGTTAGTTGAAGCTCTTCATACTGAAACTGAGCTTTCGAAGGTTATGCTGGATAATAATCATTTAAATAAAAAACCAAATTTAAAAAATAGTAACGAGATTATTAATAATAGTTCAGAAATAAAAGAAAAGAAGAAACCAGGTAGACCCTTGAAAAAGGACATTTATTTAAAAATTAAGAAAATGCAAGAAAATAACGAGATCAGACGAGGTAGATCATTGAAAATTATAAATGAAGTAAACAATGAAATTTTAGTTAAGACAAATGGCTCGTATCAAGAAAACGCAAAGGGACTACAAAAAGGACTAAATTTTGAAACAAATAAAAATAACTATAATTCAAGTACAAGTAATAACAATCAGACGACCGAAATACAACTGCATAATGTCATAAAAAGAAAAACAGGAAGAACGCCAAAAATTAATAAAGATATACAGCAATCGTCTGAAAAACAACCGATGGCATCATCAGAAACAATCAATTCATCTGTAAAAGCAAATAGTATCGTAAAGCAAATTAATCATAAAAGAAACATACTTTTAGAAAATCAAATGGTTATCATAAAGAAGCCATCTGGTAGCCTAAAAAACGACTTTAAGTCTTTGAAATCGCTAATCTGTGATCAATCTGATGTAAAGCTGTATAAATTGAGATCAACAAAGAGCTTAGGTAGTCAGAATGAACCAATACCGCAAGTGAAAAAGTTGAATGCACACAATGCATCAGATATCAAAACTCCTAAGAGAAAAGTCGGTAGGTCGGCAAAAATTGCCAATTTCAATAAGACCGTAGAGAATGACAACGTGATGGTTAGAAGACAACCTAATAAAATCTCCGAAATTAGTAAGAGCGAGATATTAAATAAGATTGTAAAGCGAAAACCTGGTCGTCCCCCTAAGATCCTTAGCATCTCCGTTCCAGAAAAAAATTTGATAGCACGAATTCTAAAGAAAAAACCAGGAAGACGTCGTGTACATGCCGACGTAAAAGAAACATCTTAAAATACCTGAATGCGCTTAGAAAAAGGTCCAATTAGGGAACTTTTTTCTTTAAAGTTATTTCTTAAGTTGATCTATCAATTTATTTACAAAAAATCGCTTTAGAGATTCAGTTGTAAATGAACGTATTTCAAAATAATCCATATACAATTACTTTTTTTAGCAAAAGACTTTTTATTTTACAGAGAATTAAATACTTTTAAAAACTTGATAGACGCTCAATTATCACAAATATTCTTAAGAATTTATGAAAATTGATATTAATTTTAAACGGACTAACGAATTACTTTCAATTAAAGCTTTTAATATTGACCTTATACGATATCTTTTAAAGTATGTGTGAGCTTTTTAAATTCTTATATTTAATCTTGAAATAAAATATAAATATTGAAATTATGACCGTTATACATATATAGTTTTACGCTTTATTTATAAAGGTAGCATTTATTATAATTTAATTTTAATACACCCAAGACATGTACACATAAACGAGCGCCTACCATTTATACCACACATACTCGCTGTTCTCTATTGTGTGCCAGTTATCATCGTATCACTCAACGAACGTGCGTTAAAGCTGTCCGAATTAGTAGATGCAAGTTAGTGCAAGAATCAAAGTAGCTAACAACGCTATTACGACACGATCCCCCACTCACATATAAATATATATATATATATATATATATATATATATATATCAAAAAGAAATACTTTCGTATATCCCTTATATAAAATGCTCGGTAATTCTCATTAAAACATTGAAAGCTTTTCTGTAACTCTTAAATCTGCGATTTAATTTACTATAATTCTTTTATTTATCTCAAGAATTAATATTTATTTATAATTTATGATTAGTCCATAGCATCTTATTTTAAACCTTATCCATTAACTAAGTAAGCGCTGAAAATAATAATAATTTTAGTTAGATATGATCACTTGTATCAGCCATAATCAATTTATGTAGTAAATAAAGTTAGATTTATGTAATTATTTCATTAAAACTCATTAACTTCGCTACAATCTGACTAATGTCAAAAGAATAAAACAAAAAAACAAAAAACCCAATTATTATTTTATGTAATTAAAAAATGTGTTAGAGCTGTTAAGAGCAATTGTTCCGTCATAGCTTATTCGTCTGTCGCTTTGAGAATATAACGTTTAAGTCGAAAATTCTGTTGGTTATCACTTTAGAAAGGGCTGCTAGGGAAGCGAATCGTTGTACGATAGAGAGAATGAGAATAAAAAAGAAAAGAATCGAACAAAATTTCCAAACGATAAATATGCTATCAAATGAAAGTTAAAATAAAGGATGATAAAGCTTAATAAGCCAAACGCACGTTGCAGCCTTAATTTTTTTTTCCGTTGTGCAAAGAGATTTTAGTACGTAGCAAAACATCAATGGAAAATGATTTAAAAGGTAAGACAAAAGTACCCACACTGTTATCAGATATTTTCTAAAAGAAATCTAATACCTTTCTATCAATTGTAAGACTTTTCCATTTTTTATAGAAATGATCGTACAAATAGTCATTTAGATGTAGGTTTTTTAAGTTACTTGATAGGTGGTGTTTTTAAGATCTGTGTCACTGACGTTTCGTATAATTTATATTTTAATGCCAGGTTACGGCTAATGAAGATTTTATTTAGGTATTTTATTAGTTATTGGATAGATTTAAGCAACGGGTTAATAATGAATTTTTATAAGATTTTAAAAAAACTTTATCGCACTTTGAAATACTCGATTGAAATTTCCCTTAATTATATGTACATCACACCAAAAATTATTTTACGAAATATACACATAAAATACTAAAATTCACATCGAAGCAATATGCAGAACTCATTTGAAGCACTTTTAATTTACAAATATCCTGGAAGAGAAACTTAAAACTTAAGGTACGATAAAAAATGAATATTCTTATAATAGAGCATAAGATTCTAATAAATCTAGGAAATTAATAAGATTCTGTATATGTTAATGGTGCTGATTTAATCAATCTTTGGTCACATAATCAGCTGGAATAAATATTACGAAAAGACTTAAAGAAATTAGAAAACAAAATGAATAATGTAGCGTATCTAAAAATATTAACTTGTAAATTGTAGAAACCTGGGATTTTAAATAAACGTAATTTTTTACAATATAAGCACGTTAACAAAAAATTTTAATAAATAGTAAAGGCTCATTAAACACTTTTTGGTATCAAAGTTAAGGAAATGGTTAACATGCTGTTAAATATGTTTAGCTATTTAATCAAAGGGAAATACAACTTCATTTTCGATAAAATAAAAATAAATGTACAGAATCTTTGATATTTACTATTTATGTACATGCAGTTCTTTGCATTAGATGTAATGAAAAATAACTACAAATATACAAGAAAGTAACTATAAGTTTTAAATATATAATTTTTATATCGAATGTACTATGCAGTTCAAGTTAACTTACTTTTTCGATAAATTTTTCGATATTCTTGTTTACCCCTTCGTTTATTCACTCTAATTTTAAATCTTACGTTATAAAAAATCAGTAATACTTTGAATGAAATCGATACAGCAATATAAAAATGTGTCTAAGACAAAATTTGGTTATCAATGTTACAGTAAGAAAAATGATTGTAGAATACTATTATTATATTGAATTAGTTCAACTTTCTTGTTAGGATAATACACGCTTTAATAATATAATAATAATTCGTATATTCCAATGTACTCTCAACATTTTTAAAAGTAAATAAAAATATCTATGATGTAACACTGAACGAAAATATTGTTTTTCATTTGCTACCTAACCGAATTCCTTTCCTTTTTCTCAATTAATGTGACTCGTGAAAAGACCATCAACCGTCTGAAAAAGTAGCAAGCAAGAAATTTTAACAATATTCAAGACTCGATTTATTATTTATACCATGAATATCAATAGCAAACGAACCCTAACTACCAAGTAATTGCATCTGCTAAAAAGTATATCTTCGTGTACGATACCGCAACGAATGTTATTAGGAAAAAACTTGTTTTAGTATTTCGAATGAAACAGTACGAGTGAATTCAAAGCAAAATTCTCTTAAAGGGCATATCAACGTATTTTATATTTTATGTTCGAAATTTCAAGTAAAAGTAGATCTATTCCTAATTAAGACGCGAACTGTAAGTAGTACAACGATCAGTTGGTTATCCCGATTAATTTGACAGTTCACCCAAAGAACGGGGTTGAATCAATATGTTTGCAACTATTTGCAACTAACCCCGTATTTACGAGTACAAAGTGAAAGTAACAATTTAGAATATATTACGCGCTGGAAAACAATGTCTTAATTTGGAAATTAGTGTTTTTAAATTTGCATGATTACAGTAACCTTAATGGTAATTTTACAATACTTTAAAAAGATTAATCGTATTCATCGATAGTTCTTTAATTTATATAAATAGTTTCTATTGAGCATTTCTAACGTGATGAATATTGAGTTAACATAGTCATTTTTCTTCCATTCTTCTCCCTGGACTAACAGGATATATCTTGGTTTTTTAAATTTACCAATAACTAACAAAGTTCTTGTAAAGTGTGGAGTAAAAGCATTTTGCCAATTATATGTGGAGGCGCTCTTTGAATTTAGCAGTTGCAATCAGTATATATGTATATATCAATCATGGGCACGTATCAACACAGTTTGAAAGAGAGTGAAGAATTTTACTTTAAGTACTCAATATGAATAATTATGTTTATTTTTTATTATGTGTGTATATTGTTCAATTTGTTCGTACTTTCGGCCATAATTACAATATGGCTAATTTATCCATTCTGTTCAAATTTTACGTATTTTTTAAAATTGTATTTACGATTACAAAATATTAGTGTTTGTAACGTGTAAATAAAATTTATTTTCCTTATGATTGAAAAATACATAAGTGAAAGTTAATAATTTTCTAAGCACCTGCTCGGGTTATTCACAAATGTATTTTATAAACGTATTTGTGCTATTAAATTGTATTATAAATCATAACTAAGTACGTAAACTTTTTATAATTGTAGTGCATATAAATTACAAACAATCCTATTACAAACAATATAAATTACAAACATGTAGATTATACAAATAAAACCTGGATATGAAAAAATAAAAGATTTTATTTTTATTTATACTACACGTATATATAACATAAAAATTTATTTTTAAATAAGACTGTCTCACCTAGCGTTATCAATTATTTTTCAAAAATTCTATTACGTTTAATTATCGCTGCGCATATTATGAAATTGAAGATTCCTTACCGTACTTTTTTACGAATCTTACGTTCAATCGTGTATTATGCAATTTGTCTTGTATTGGAGGAAAACAGAAACTCCAATAAAAAGGCTCGTTTTTGAATTTTTTGAAACCTTTGAAAATTTAAAATCTTTCTTTCTCGAAAATCGCATTTATTTACAAAATATGTATGTTTTTTTAACAGATAAATCAGTGATAAAAATATATAAATGACATTTTCTTCAATTTTATAATATAAAATGCTTTTAATTCGCAGGGGGGATGTAGTTGTTAAACCGTACCCACACGAACTTAGAGAAATACAAATTAGAAAAGGTACTTACCCCTTTTACGATGCTGTAATTTTCTATATCTTAGCTAGCCAGACCATTGGGTACGTTAAAATAAAAATGTAATTGTACTTGTACAAATTAAGAGTAATATGAATGTATAAATACACGTTGCAAATGATTATAGGTTGAGTTAGCCATTTTTTAAATTGTTAATTGAAAATATAATCTTTCGAAATGTGTATATAATTTCAGAATCTGAGATAGTACAAATTACACAAATGTAATGTAAAATTTGTAAATATTAATTAATTTCCATACTTAAATTCGCCTATAATTTGCTTCAAGCAAATGCAACCGCGTTCTTTCATTACGTATTCGCGTGTTCTTTATTATAATTATTGCATTACAACATTATTTCCTAGCCGAGCTCTATTACAAATTTATGCAAATTAAAAGATTCGGTAGAAAAATTATCCGACAGAAAAGAATACAAATGCCATGATAAAGAAGTAATTGCCAATTAATCGAGACTTTTACTTTTATTTTCGCAGAAGCTACTTCAACTTATCGTCAGCGATGGCGGAAGGATAACAAGTACACCTGTCCAAAATGTTCTCGTTCTTTCTCACAGAGTTACTCGATGTACCGACATTATAGGTACGAGTGTGGTGACTCATTGCCACGTTACCAGTGCCCCTATTGTACTCTACGAAGCAAGTGGACACACTCGATTTATAAGCACATCAGAAAACTGCATCCAGGTCAACCCGTCCGGCTGGAAAAACTCTACTAATTTTCTACCGTAAATTATTTTTCGAGTGCAATTGCGGCAGAAGAGAGTACTATTTCATATGTTTCTGACCACTTCTCGACACAGTAAGAATGATCTAGCGTTCGAAGCATTCGAGCTCTACTTATTACCGTGTACTACTTAGCAATGGTGCATCGGATAACATATGTGAAATGCAATTGGATTTTTATTTTTAAGAAGGAAAATGTTCTGAAAAATTATTCGTGCCCTTCGGTATAACTATTATTATTATTCAACGTCGAAGCATTTTATCGATAGTAATTTTACTAGCTTTAAGACAATTCAAGACTCTTATGTGAGAGTATTTACAAGGTTCCGAAAAACTCAGCGTACAGAGGCTGTGCGACGACATAAATCGACGGATGAGTGGATCGGTGTTTTACCTCCTCTCAGTCCAATACAACTGTGAATTTCTCGATAAAAACTCTTTTTCAACATGTTTCAGAAAGTTTAACTTCCTATCGAATAGGTGACAAATTTTAGAATTATTTTAGAAATCGTACAGCGTAACGTAAGATAGGCGTTTCGAAGTGATAAATTTAACGTAACTATTAGTACTTTTTAAAATAAATATTCACGTTATAAACAGTTGTGTATATACGTATACATACACACACACATATATATATATATATATATATTTATTTATTTAAAAGCTTTATCGTTTTGATCAAGCAAAGGAATAATTTGTACAAACGATATAAAACAAAAAATTTTGTAAATTTCCGCATAAACTTGAGATAAATAAATATACCTTTGACGTACTAGTATAAGTGCCCTTCTTCAAACGAAATACAAGCGATGGTGTGTTGAAAAACACGAATGACAAATTCCGTGACTTATGCAATAAAAATCAATAACACTAGAGTCTTCGAATCATTGACAAATACACTGCGTGTGAAAACACTGAGTAGTGCAAACTCCAATTCGCGCAAACTTCTGCTAATCACTCGTCAATGTTTCTCTCTTTCCAGAAGCTGCGGACAAACCCGATGTCTGGATTCCAACGTCATCCTCGCCGTATTTTGCGAGCTACGTCTGCGATACCTGCAGAGCGGGCTTCCGTAGGATTGCCGACCTGTACAGGCACAAGTGCGGACCACCACCGCGTTATGGTTGCCCTTATTGCCACAAGAAAGACAATTACTCCTCGAATATCAATCGCCACGTCAAACGCTGGCATCCGCGTCTGCCTGTGAAATTTAACAAGATATTCTAAGATGAGATAGGACCAGTGCTTTGAAGACAGTAGAGCAACTCGATCGCGGTGGAAGTATATTTTACGGAATAATATGTCGAAGATGTATTTTCGATGCAATTGCGCATAAACGCCGTTTCTCCGTGCTTTCTAATTTGACAATTAGACAGCGAAATGACAGTACGTAGACTGCGTTCTATATGTACGTATATCGATTTTCGGATGAATAACGCTTAGAAGCGAAGAAGCGAATAAGGTTGAATATTTAAATATCTAGCAATACTTAATTCCTTCTTTAATATCATTTGTGCCAAAGGATAAGGAATTAAATGAAATTAAATAAATAATACTTGGAATATTTTAAGAAACTTTAACGTATTATCTCAATTTACTTTCACATGTGCGCTAGCCTCATTTTTATTTATCGGAGCTTAAGAACGTGGATTCTAGTTTACTGCACGAATACATATTTTTTAAAATACAGATAATTTAATTATAATTAAATTAAACTGTATGCGTTAAGGAAGATTAAGTTATTTTTAATTTGTTATAGCCTTTTGTCAATCTGATAGTTACTTCGTATTAAAATCTTGTTTAATCTGCTCTTCCAATAATTTTATGAAACGTGAAAACAAACAACAATATTATGTATCTATTCATTAATTGTCATCATAAGTCGAGGCAATCATTCTATCTTATCATAGGAAGTAGCGCAATGTTAATAGAACTTTACTGTACGCGAGTATCACATTTTAAGACCTAACAATACCCGATGATTACTAAAGTTCTTAAAATATTTAGAAGTCGAAGAAAACCAAATATTTTTTGGTAAAAATAAATAATACTGCTTTACTTGTATTTTTTGAACGTAAAGTATAAAGTAACTTACATAAGCTTTTGTTGGAATTTGGCTTATGATAGTAAAATAAAAAAATTGCTCTGTTATTAAAAAATTCTGTTATTATAATTATAATACATTTTATTTTATTTATCTTTAGAAATTTTCTAAATATCGACTTTAAAGGCTGATTTTTTTAGAAGACTTCGTTGAATTTGCTAAAAGATATTAAACTATTATTACATTCCTTCTTTTTCTTTTTTTTTTTTTTTTTTCATTTCGATTGTTACACCGATATTACTTGTAAAATTACGAATTCCAGTAAAACTAATAAAATCGGTAAATATTTATTCACGAAAAATTTCTTAATTTCTTAATTTAATATAAACACATAAAATGATATTACTTTATTACTTTTTCTTTTATTCAAATTAAAACCAAGGATCTTCGAAGAACATCGTAGCACACTTTGTTTATTTAGGTTTATTTAGGGATAATTACCAAATCTTCTGAATGTGCAAAAGTAAACTTTTTGAATATCTAATGTAATATCTCATTCCTTCAAAATGAATTAGCACCTAAAGTAATAAACTTTATATATACAGTAGCTAATAATAACTAATATAAAACCATACATCAATAATTAATTTGAAGAATTTGAAATGTCTATTGATTAATATCGATCGAAGTAAACAAAATTTATCTGCTTATCTATTATTTATTAGAATATGAATCGAATGGAATAATATATACAATAACTATTATTCTCGGGTGAAACAAAACAACAAAATAGCTTTTTTATATAAATGTGCAGATACGAAGCTTATAAGGCTATGTAATTAAGATATGGAACTGAAAGTTTCCAAGATTTTATATTAAAAAAATACTCATGCGCGTTTGCAGGTAATTAAAAGTAGAAAAAAGTAACTACAACTAATTATTATGTATAGTATAAGTGATACACGAAATATAAGTGGTTTATAATAAAAAAGCAAAACATTTTTTACTAAAAATTTATAAGATTACGTTACCATATATTTCAAATAAAATATTAAAACTATTTACATTTTATAACAAGAATCGTAATCGTATGTGACGATAATAGAGATATACGGATTTCTTGTATGGTACATTTTTGCGATTACACGAACATGTATGTTGCTTACGGCAAAACAAAAACAATTAATTATATTTCAAATATTAAGTGCTTGAATTACATCAGCAGTAAATGTTCAAAAGTTTTTAGAAATAATTTTACCTTATTTTTTTCACCAGAATTAGAAACTACGATATTGTTGTAAAAAATTGTAATGAGATTTCTTTTGTCCATAAAATTCACCTTAAACAATCACGGAGACTGATTTCTCGATGCGTTTCTCATTTCAGATCTAAACTGGTCAGCGAGTTTGATAAGACGAGATTCAATGATAACTTCTGCAGTCCGCATACAACATTCGTCGTACTGAAACAAAACGTTATGAATGTCTAAAAAATCAATGCCGCTTTACGCACAAAACGACGTTAGTGGCTCATTCACGTTAATTTTGGGGCACGGATCCTTTGTTTCAATGTCCTTATTGCAGATGGCTTGGTAGCAGTTCGATATAGATTATGTGTGAAATATGAAATAAAAAAAAGGAATTGAGGAAGAGTTAAAATTTGGTAGCGTTTATCGAATAATCAAACGAAATACTATATTCCCATTATTGATACAGTATTTTCATTTTTAGTTTTTTTTTTTTTTTTTTTTTTTTTTTTTTTTTTTTGTACTATTCTGATTAGTTGCGTAGTAAATAACATAGAAGTATATTTTCAGGAATTAAACTTGAAAGTCAGCTATTACTTTACTAAAAAAATAAATTTACCTACTTAATTCTATTTCTGATTGGCTCTATTTGCAGGTTCGCATATGCATTTATCTGTGAAGAAGAATGAATTTCTACAAATAAAATATCGTAAAACAACTTTAAATACGAAAGCAGTTGACAGAATTTTTGCATTAATTGCAAAAACGTGTCCCTACTGACGAATAAAATTCAAACAAACCTCGCAGATTTGTCACTTAAGGAAAATACAAGGAAAATCGCGTTGTCACGGTCAACGCACAGCCAAGAAAAATGTAACTCTGAAATATGTAAGAATCAAAAACCGAAATTCTCTTGGGATAAGATGCGAAAAATGGATGGTTCAGTCGCATACTTTTCTGTAAATATTGAAAACAGCTTTTGTTTATTTCTATTAAACTAACCGTAAGAGAAACATGACTTTTAGCGGTTTTCA
Organism: Wiebesia pumilae; assembly: GCA_018907045.1. NCBI lineage: Eukaryota > Metazoa > Arthropoda > Insecta > Hymenoptera > Agaonidae > Wiebesia > Wiebesia pumilae. The sequence goes on from JACCHZ010000022.1 coordinate 6,948,740, forward strand.
ATTGATATTAGGGAAACAGTCTTTAACTTCACTTGAAAAGAATTTATAATATTCTTAGTGAATTATTCAACCCGTTTATACTTCATTTGTCTTTTAAACATCCAATTTTTTATTAAAATCAAAGGTGACAAATTACATTATTTAGTTTATGAACCAAACGTAAAGTGTTTTTTTAAATGTATTCTAGAAGATACTCTGTTTAAATTAAAAAATATTTTCTATAAAGCACTTATAAATACAAGTAGAAAGAATATTTTCAGAGGCTACAGATATTATATATATTTAATACCTTAAATTAGATTACATAACTAATAAGTTGGTTAAAACAGGTCAATATCGATTTATTGTTCACATATAAAAGGCTACATTGTGTACGTCAGTTATTGTTTACTTGATAGTTTATTTCCAAGTAAATTGATAATTCTCGCTTCCTTAAAATAAAAAATCCGTCTATGTGATTGATTCCACGCAATAAACAATTATTTTGTATCAGTGACTCATGAATAAAAATTGAAACATATCACGTATAAAATTATAAAATACTTTAAGCGTAAATTGCGAATTAAAAAATTATATGTATTTATAATTATAATAAATGCATGAGTAAAGTTTATCTAGTATTAAGAATGATAATATTAATTTTTATATTAAATGATCACCTTAAACTGACTCCTTATGTTTCAGAAAGTTTTGAGAATTTCTCTATGGAAACGTTTATACTATCATTTCATATTTTTTCCTTCATTTCAATTATTTCACGATTATCACAAGACATGCCTATAAATGAATTAACTTTATTCGTTTTAAAAATTTATGGTGAATTTATATAATATAATTCACTATTAACACTTATTCTTAAAATACATACTTTATGTATAATTACAAGATTTAATGTAATTCAACAATGGTGAACGAAATTTTTTATCTATTTTTATTGTCGTTTTCAATTAAAATTGAAAAACTTTTAATACGGTCATTTCTAAATAACCTTTGATATTAAACTTCATTCAACGCAAAATTTATCGAAATATACTGTATTATATAAAAATAAATATTTCAATAGTATAAATTTATCATGTAATTTTTTACCTTTAATTAGTACTGTCATATGTAATCAACTTTAAAGTTGTGCGATGCAAAAAACAGTGCAATAATTTGTACAATGTACATCGATTTAATGTTAATATTCGCCAAAAAAAGAAATGAAAAACCTGTAAACAATACATATTTAATAAATTAGAAAAAAACTTAATAAGTAATTGAATAGGATAAGTTATCCTTTTGCATGACAAAAGCTAAATATCTAAATTAGTCCGTACGCACATATTAAGAATAAACGTCAAAAATACGCTCCACTTTGATCGTTTATCGATAACTTTTCGTTGGATGTTTAACAGTGCAACGGAATTTCCTACTTTGCACACTTTCGACGAAAGAACTTCCTCTTTAAGCAAATCTACCCAAAAAATAAATAAAACCGTCCACCTTGCTAAAGGTTATCATTGATCTTACAGCCACTGGACCGATATGAGCCTGCGATCGTAACCATCTAGCACATTACTAATTGCTCTATTCTGCTTGCAGTGTCAGCACAAATGCCGCACTACTATCAACCATGCATCGTTGTACCGACGACGAGCATCGATCGTTCCCCTAAATCTCCGCCATTGGCAGTACGACGACAGCAGCGTAGCCAGTACATGAACAAGAATTTCGTGTGCTTCAAGTGTGGCAAAGCCTACGTGTTCCAGCAGAGTCTCAATCGCCACCGGAAGTGGGAGTGCGGCCTCGAACCAAGGTTCAGGTGTCCCTACTGCGGATACAGATCCAAGCAGCAGACGCACGTGAAGGAGCACGTGAAACGTAAACACAGGGACAAGCACGTGCACGTTGTCAATCTCGTCAACCAAAGTCATCCCTGTCCGCTATAATTGCGATGAATTCGTGCTTTCGAGCACGTGAAACTGACGAAAAACGAGCGACTTGCAATACTGAACATTTTTATTCGAATAATTTATATAAATTTAGTTTAAGACTCGAAGTAACCTTGATTTGCTTCGACAATTTCTTCGATAAATTTACTTTTTTTCAATTTGACCGCTGCTTCCTCGTTACTGACATTGGAAATTAGTAACCATTCGATGTATATTACATTACATAATGCAATAGAAAAAAAATTATGTTAAAACTCATCTGTACGTAATTATTAAGCTTTCATGCATTACTGTGCGTTACTCTGTATGAAGAAGGTTACTATGTATAGTGGCGAAGGTATTATAAAAATTATATAGAATAATTCATCCAATGTAATTAATTGTACGATACAAGCGATATTATTTGATATGTTTATCATAAAAGGAGCTTATTAAAATATTTTATATTCAGTAGCTCGATTGAATGCACATAGATATTTTTAATTTTATGTTACAATATGAAAAGCTATTTATCATTAGATTCGAGTACGAGAAATGTATTAAGTTGTTCATATGACAAGTTCTGTAAATTTCTTTTGTATTTTAGGAACAATTAAGGTATTGCCTCAATTTTTCTATACACTTGCAACGACGGGATTCTAACATGTATTTACTCTTCAAGATTAAACGTTTAATATTGTTATAAATAAGCATTAAAACCTCTATGTATAGAATATAGAAATATTTAATTACCAATTGTAAATCACTGAATTATCATCGATAATTTTTCAGATTTTCTAATGCAAAAATTGTTTTTTCATTAAAGTGAAAATATTTTTCGTATCATTTTTTTCTTATTTTATTACATTATTCAAAAGTCTACACTCCCACTGTCTTTAATTATACATCAAAGAAAACGAAAAAACACGAAACCTGTAGAAATGATATTTCGATGTATGTAAAAAAAACAATACGGATCTTCAATTTATTTCATTTATAATTTTGAGCCTTACAACTTACAAATTAATAAAATCAAATTTACGTCTTATCCGAGATTGCATTTTAGAGTTAAAATAATATTTTAATCAATTTTCTATGATTATTGAATGAGAAATTGACCGAATGAAATTATATGACTAATGCATTATGGTAGACTTGTAGGGATTATACGTAAGTAATAAACAGGTCTTGTAAGACAATTTTTAAAATATTTTTTACACACAAGTAGGTTCAGATTCTTAATGTTGTAAACCTTTATATCTAATTTTTTACTCTAATTCTAATTATTTCAAACCGAATGTGAAATTTACAAGTTTGTTAAAAATTTGTTCATATTATCAATATAAACATTTGGAGAAAATAATTGCTCATGAAATTATAGATACTTTGTATCAATCTTCGTGTCTGTAATCGACTTTAGCGAATAGCTTCATGAATAAAATATTTATTGTCAAGGTGCTACTTTCTCGAATCACTCCATTGATTATGTAAATATTATGTAAATATATACAGGTATTTTGTACGTTTAACCGATTCTCTCTTATGAAAACAATTATTAATAAATTTTTTAAATCTTTTTTACACCATAGAAGATCTATCGATCCAAAACGTAATCCGTCGAGACGTAACTTCGACATGTATACATTTAAATGAGACATTTAAATGCTCGGTGAACGCTCGCGTTCGTTAATATGAGCATCATCTTATATCACAAATGCAATTATTCTTTGCAATAATTTTAGTTGTTAATTTAAGCATCAAATTACACGTAAAACTAAAGAGGCTTTTGGAGCACTGAATAACGTATTTAAAAAAAAAAAAAAAAAAAAAAAAAAAAAAAAAAAAAAAAACATGTTGATTTCATAGAAATTTCTAAAGATGTCCAGGGCAAACAAATAAGAAATTCCTTGAAAAGACCTATTTTCGAGTGCGGGAATTCTGTGCTCACGCTCTTAAAGACACGTAATCCTCCGAGTAACGCATTTTTCCGACTTTCGTTTCAGATTCGTCGCTGTACACGCCATTCGCTTTCGTCGATCCCGAGCACGTGTTCTATTCGGGGAGCGAGGAAGACCCGATGGCGAGTCCCGAGGCCCCCGAACGACAAGTCAAGAGCACCACAAATCGCTACGTCTGCAAGATGTGCGGAAGAAGCTACGCGAACCTCTGGAGCTTGAAGCGACACGTAAATCACGAGTGCAATCGCGAACCAAGGATGCAGTGTCCTTATTGCGGCATAAGGATGAAGCAGCGCACACACATATATCGACACATCAGAAGACGGCATTTGGGTGAAAGCGTCTATGCCATCGACCTCAATATATAATGAGCCAATCGGGAAAGCAGGAATAATATGACATGCTTAGGGAGGGGGTTGCAGTTATTTAGCAAACTGGGCAGTCATTTTTTATGAAAATTTATTTTAAATTCGATTCTAGGACTAAAAAAATTTTTTTTTAATACAGGTATGTCTTTTTACCCAATGTTTTTGATCGAGATCAGATGCATTTGAAAAATTACATGTGTGCATTTGTGTGTGTGTGCGCGCGCGCGCGCGCCTGTGTAAAGATTTAGATATAAAAAGTTGCACGTAAGCGTTGCTGCAACTTTCTTTACCGTTAAAGTTATCTAGGATTAAAAAATTGAGCTGTAAATTTCTTGCGGCATTTTCTTCTACAGATATGTAACTATAATACTATTAGAATTGATTCCAAAGATGCTGCTTCAAAAAGTCGTATATTATAAATTAACTATCTCAAAAATATATCGAATTATTTGAAACCGATCTGGGTCTCCGGTCAAAAATTAAAATATAAAATGCGAGGGGAAAGGTTTGGAGAAAATGAAAAATTTTGAAGCTTTCGGGATATATTTGTTTCTCGAAAAAGGTAATAAGAAGGCCGATTTATCGACAGTCTAATGCTTTCAAACTGTAATTGTTTTTAGTTTACACTCTTGTGGTATTTTTGATTCTCTTATCGATAATAACATTACGGCTCTTTACTTGTCAATAAGTTTAAGAAGCAGATTGTGACTTATTTTTCAATTATGTGCAGAGTTTGCGTATTTCTGATATTTAAGATCAGTCAAAACGTCTTCGACGCTATTATATTAATATAATTATTATAAAATATTATTTATACATACACATACATACATATATATATATATATATAATGAAAATAAGAAGACCGTGATTTTTATTTTCCATGTATATTAATTGTTAACTTTTTAAAATTTGTTAAATTTATTTAGCTAATATATTTAGCTCGAAAATAACTTGTTAATAAACAACTATCGAATAATTTGATTCATTGTAAGTAAAACATATTTTCAAATGAACAAATTAAGACAAGTCTTTAATTTATAGATTTGCTTGTAAATGACAGAAATATGCTTTCTATATTTTTACTTTTCCATTGATTTAGTTTGGGTAATTAGCATCTTGCATTTATTTTACGTAAAATGTCGAATAATAGAATATTTGGAAATAAATGAAACAGTTGAAATTAAAAATTCACAGTTTAAATATATTAAAATTACAATATTTATAAAACAAAAATTAATTAAAGACAGAAATATCTATGATCTGTATAGGTTTTCAAAGCTTTGTAACAAAATCTTTAAGTAAATATATTATATGTATAAGAAAATTCGATAAATTTATATTTTAGTTATAAAAAATTATGAATAATTTAAATCTTGTATGAGAGATAAATTTTGTGAGATTTATCTATAGTCTATCTAATCATAAAATAAGTTTAAAATTTAAAATTTTACTTATATAAAAAGCTTACAATTTTTTAATAAGGCAAAAGATTTATATTTTCGTAAGCTAAGTTTTAAACATTGGAAAAATATATCCTGAAGTTGCTTATAAGTAAATGATTTCAATGCAAAAGATTTATTTATTCTAGATAATAACATTTTTGCAATAAAATATACTTAAATATTCTTTAAATATAAATGAATGAATTCCAAATGAATAAAGAAGAACCTAATGAGCATATACAATTACGAATAGATGTACATATTAGGTATTTCTAAATTATTAAATTTTTAAATTGATTTTTGCGTAAAATCACTCGAAATAATAAAAAAAAAATATATAATTTTCCATTTGAAGATCTCTATATATTGACTAATTAGCAAATTCACTTTACAATGAATGTAATTATGAAAAACATATAAGGTAATTGAATATCTGAAAATTTGTTTCACATAAGAATTTTCAAAATATGTAAATCAATTGATCTGCAAATGCAGAATATGTATATATATATATTTAATATTAAAAGTATCTTGAAATTTCATATTTAAAATTTTACTATATATTTATTAAAACTTCTTATTCTAACTATGTTGAATTTTGTATATGTTTTTAATATATTATGCTTTACATCTAAATACGTAAAAAATGTGATACAATTTGTGTTATGTAAATATAAATCATACGATAAAAATTAACAGACTATTTCAAAAGGAAAAAACTTCAGTATAATTCGTAACTTAATAAGAATATCATGGAACATGATTTTCCTACAATTTTTTGAAGCAAGAGTAACTCATTATTTTCCAACTATTCTATCTTGTCTAGAAATTTTCATCAGCGCAAATGTATATGTTAAAATAATATGTATGTATTATTAATGATTTATTAAAGCGTAAAAGCGTAAAAAATCTTTTAAATTTTTTGAAAATTTTATGGTTTTAAAATATTTAGAATTAATATTATATTAAAAATGTACATTGTATTGAAATTTTAATTTTTCAGTTTAAATATTTCATGTTTGTTTTATATTTTAAATTTTATGTATTCATTTTGTATGAATATGTTTTATATACTTTAGAATTCGAGTGAATTATCTCTTAAATTTCATAACTTCTTAATCATTAGTCAAAAAAAGGATACATGAATTAAGCCTATTATTAATGAATCTGCAAAAATCATTTGTTTTCAGTATAAATATCTGGGGAAATAATCCTTTCAAAAACGTTTATGCTGATATCATTTTAGATGTATAAAATTTACGTTTTAAATTCTCAAACTAACGCATTAAATTGTTTTTTAGAACATTACAATGTCGTTGTTAACGTTCTTTTACAAAGCCGATCGATTTCGAGAAATTGTATGAATTTATATTTGTATTTAACTTGTATATAAAAATTTGTAAAATGTTCAACAGCATAAATAAGAAAATAAATAAGAATAAATATGAATAATGAAGAATAAATATAAAAGATATACCTTGTAAATTCTATTTAATTATTTTATTATTTAATTGTTAATTAGCACTATAAGATATTTAAGTTAAAAATAAATTCTTGTATAATAATTTACAATAGTATCAGTGCATCTGGTACAATACAAACTTTTTGCATAAATAAAATCTCATAAAATATACTTAAAGGTATTCATTATTTTTATGTTGTATGTGGCTTCTGTAATGTACAATGTATTTAAACTTAAACCGTACGTATGTTTTTGTAAATAATCAGAAAATATGTCTTATGCTTTTTTTTTATGTAATAAAAGATGCAGTCATGCGGTATCTTTAAGAACCATTAAGTATTTTAGTTTCTGGAAAAATTAAAATTTGTTACGTTAAGCATTAGAATTGTATTTTATATTGAAACAAAGAAAAATATATATATAAATTGTATATAATTCGAGAAAACGTTACTAGCTATAATAATAAATTGCATTTTTTTAAAATTTTCTATTATTAAGATATTAAGATGAAATGATATTCAATAAGAATAAGGATTACTTGTTTCACGTAACTATAATATCGTTAGAAATACTCATACAAATAAGCCAAAGTAAACTGTTATGTTCTTGAATTGACCACACCATTTTATTTACTTTAGTAAAAAAACATTAGTATAGTTTAATTGAATTTCCTTCTCTAAAGAAATTCGCTCAATACAATCTCGCATTAAATTTAATGTAAAAAGAAGTGACGGCCTTGAAGGAGGGAAACAATTTATCATTAGATTAAGTGCTTTAGCGACAGCTCTTATTTTAAGATAAATCCTTTCTTAAAATACAGGTACAAGCATAGTTTAAAAAAGCCCCGCCATCAGCTTTCACCACTCGAGCCCTTATTGACGTGAAACCTCCTGTTATGTGCTTGCAGGATCGCTTCCGGTGATGATGATGAACCGCGCAGCAGCTGCAGGCGCGAGCTTCCGCTCGTTATCCATCACCAAGGATCTCACGGCCGTATGGATGGCTCAGTATGCCTACCACTGCGACAAATGTGGCAAGGGTTACCAACACCGGGCGACACTCCTGCGACACACGCGTCACGAGTGCGGGAAGGAGCCCAAGTTCAAGTGCCCCTATTGTCCACACAAAACCAAACAGCGGGGTAACCTCTACCAGCACATACGCACCAATCACCCTGGCGAGAACGTCTTCTCGAACACGGCTTGAGAAAATCATCCCTTCGCTGCTCTATGCTTTATTCCTCTCTCTAGCCTTGTATCGGACTGTGCTGCACTCTTGTACGAGAGAATCGAGACGGATTCTTAAAATGAATTTTTAATTACTTTTCTGATCGGAAAAACCACCATTTCGTACTTTAAGGTTGTATAGTTAGAGAATGAGTGTACTCGCGAATGATGAATCTGCCAAAACCGATGAGGAAATTATTGATGGCGGATCCGTTTTGTGTACGCGACACGAATGAATATTTCCAACAATAGCCCTACAAACATTTTTTCAATGCGTTGAATAAAACCTAATAAATTAAAAAAGCTTCGAAAATGATCAAAGAGGAAATATTGACCCACAATACCTATTTATACGATAGGATACGAGTCAGGTCTTGCTTATGACAAAACAATGATTTTTAATACATGTATAACTGCCAATTGATTTGCCACAGCGTCAATTATACCCGATTATTACTTCGTTATTGTTTATACGTTTATCTGTCGATTCGATCTCAGCAATCGAGCAGTAATTTAATATCTAATTTAATAATATTCACTTGCAAGGAGACTACTTTAACCGGCGTTAAAGCATCATTGTAAATATATATAGAAATGACGCAATTATAAATTAATCATAATTTAATACAGATTGTAATTAATAATTTGTTGAAGAATGATAAAAGTGATACATGGGTACAAAATTTCGAATTTAAACGATTTGAATGTAAATGAATGTTCGAAAACTTGGTAATTTGACGTCTCCTACAAGTATGTACATCAAAATAAACATTTGACGCTCGCACTCCTATCTTTCACTTTGCAATCTTCGAATCAATGCAGTATGATGTGGCAAGTTATAAAACGTACTACTGAAATCATACTCGCCATGAGTAGAATTAGAATATAGAGCGCAAGATAGATACACACGGTATTTCTCTATAAGTTACAATAATTATACATACTTACTATACAATGGTGTGTACATGAATATTCTTATCCTGTAGTTTCTTATAAATACACGTACATGTTTATTTAATCAAGTAAATTAGTAGAGATTCTGCTTTAATGAAATAAAATGTACTGCTAAATAATTAATTTTACTTTATTTTACTAGCTTTTAATTTACTTTTTACAAAAAATCACAAGTTTTAATAAATATTACAGTTAAGCAATAATAGCTTAAATATTAAATAAGAAACTACGAGATTTTTTATTGGTAGAATAAAATTTGAATCGACATATAGACATAATTCTAAGCGATCACGTATAAACACGTGAATGTCTATGATACAACCATTTTATCATTTATGTCAGTCGTACTCGTTATTGTTATGGATTATTACAAGGAATATATATAAACATTACGTTTGACTATTTTTTACGTTAATTATGTATTTCAACGCTCTTAACAAATGGTTGATAAAGTTATCGTTTAAAAATATTTTCCATCGGATATTAATTAGTAGAAATCTTCCTACAGTCATTTAGTTTTCTATAATTGTTTCTTATGAAATCTCAGATTTAATTTATTTTTTTAACTCCGAAGAAAAATACTGTAACATTGTCATTTAAAGTATAGTATAAAGTTAATAAACTATGATATAAATTAAAAAAGTGAACGATAGCCAATAGTTTGTTCTCTTACATCAAATAGCAGTACACGTCAGAAATATTATTCTAGTCAATAGCTACCAACTTGCATAGGAAAACGTACTTCCACAAAAACATATCTCATTGAGAAATACTTATTATATTATAAAATAAATATAAATTTTATAATAGTTGTAAACTTATGCAGCTACTTGCATTGATTGAGATCACTTGACTATCTGATTTCATCCCCATAAAATAAAGTAATATTACTTAAGAATAAATATAAGCATTAGAATAATTTACCTTTGTACTGAGAGTATTAAGTGAGATATAAAAAGTTTTATATTTAACTTAAACGTTAAAATTTATATCTGATTACTATTTTATATACGTTATTAAGTTTTTATTTCATTTTTTCTTGTTTGTTCTCGTGCTATAGCCATAATATTATTATCTGTGCGTATTTTTTTAATCGATTTGAAATAACGGAGTTGCAAAATATTTCAGGAGAACATAAATTTAATTCATTTATTTTTCCTCCACTTCCTTCTTAATCTTCGCTCAATTATAATATTAATCATCGATTGTACGCTTAATTACAATGTGTTAACGTTAAGAAAAGTTAAAAAATTAGTAGTTTTAAAATATATTTTAAGCAAATGAAGCGATAAAATATTTCAGTGAACGTTCAGAATATTAATAACACTATTAATATGAGTTCATCTTTATCTTTATTTTATATTTATAAGGTATTTTCTTTATGCAATGGCTATATATGTTAACAATTATTCGGGCATCAAAACAATTAACACGCAATTCTGCACCAAGACAGTGTGGAAATAAGTATACATTATCGATCAGACAAAACTTATTTCAAGTCCCAAATATTTGTTGTATACGTATTGTTATTATTTTTTATTTATAAATATAAAGTTTATATTACCATCTAATATATACTTTAATTTTTTAGCTTTGCGCCATAAATTAATGTTGTAAAACTGAATGTTGTCTTAAGGAATAAATTTTTCTTTTTATAATAGAGTTGTTCTTACTTGGTTAAAACAGTTTGTTTAAGAATTCGTAATTTTTATGTTTAATTTGTAAAAGTGACATTTTTATAAATGACATGTTTAAACTGTTGCGATACGTAAATTTTATGGTTTTGTAAGTACCAGTTGCGAAAATAAATATTTTTTACTTCCCTGAAGTTACTAGTGAAACGAGAATAAGAAATACTTCCAAGGTGATTAAATGTATTATTCGTCACTTTTATTACTTTTTATACTTTATCTTTTGTGGTATAAATACTTAGTTTAGCAATATCATCCTAATTTAATTATCCTTTACTAAGCAGATAAATAAAATGTATCAGGTTTTAATAAAAAAATCGACTATGTTCCGTGTACAAAGGATCGATTAGATTGCGGTTGTATTATGGACGTGTTCGTTTATCTTAGAAGATCATTGTTTAGTACAATAAACTTGATTATTCTAATAAACACAATTCGCTAAAGACATTGTAATACAGGGTATTAAAACTGTAATAGTTAAAAGATTGTTGTCTATTAACTTAAAGCGTTCATAGTTACATTTTCAAGACCCACGTCGTATTATCGATTCATTTATAAGTCGTACTTTATATTATAAATAATAGAAATTGTCTTACCTTAAAATTCAAGTTATATTCGTTTTTAATTATTGTTTAAAAACCAACAAATATCGTCTTTGCTAACAACAATTAAGTATTGCCTATATGTATCTATTATACGCATGGGTTGGTAAAACTCGCTTACGCGCATGACACGTTGACTTTTTAAGAAGAATGTTTTAGATTAGATTATTAAGAATAGACTTTTTTTCAATTTGAGTATTAAAAAGTACGAAATTAACGTTTTCTATGTAATCCGAGTTACCTATTTGCCAAAATACCGATAATGCGTTTTCCACTTGTATAGCCAATAGGAAATGTAATACTATCTTGTAGTTTTTTTATATTTAATAAATTGCATGAATAAAGAAAAATTTAAATTTCAACTTTCAAACCTACGTGTAATTTTTGAATTTATTATTTTATTATTACGATCTTTTGTTATTATACTTTGTAAAAATTATTTTATAAAAATTACATTTCTTTTAAGCAAATAATTATCACATGAAAACAGCAAGTGCCTATTTTTTAACAATTTGTTTTAGTTTGAATTTTTTATTCGTTTATCCAATTTGGTTAATCAAACTCAGGTATATTTTTAAATAAAAAGAATTCGTTGAAATCAATTACTGACACGTTTACGTTTCATAAAATTGACATCGATAATCAGCATAACTTTCAAGTAAATAAAATTAAAATACAGCTATAAAGAATTTATAAACTCTTTTTCAAATAATATATTATTTGAATATATCGTGATATATTATTAATGATACTATTAGCTCTAATGAAAAAAATTTATTTTCTAATTTCAGATTCAACTACGATCAAATCTACTCGTAGACAAACGAACTGCCTTTTGTCAGGTTTGGCCAAAATGACCTAAGCATAAAATTTGCGTGTGTGAAAACGGCTTGCAACACGTTAATCTACAAGTTTTCAGCTTCTTTCTCGGAATACGACAGTATATTTGTCAGATAGCGTAAAAATATCGACTTCTTAAAACACGATCTTTTAAAAAATACGAAATAAATGAGACCGATGGAAAAACTCGAAGCATTGATGCATGGGCATCAATCGATGATAGTCATTCTTGATATCGTAAAACGCATTACGAATGAGAAATTAAGCAAGTGCACAGTTTATTTCATTACAACGGTAACGGTACTGCTAGCCTAAGTAAGTCCTTTATCTGCCCTAATAAACGAATAACAGTGCTTGTCATTTCAGTTCGTTACCTTTTTCTATTACGTACAAGTATCATTTTTTTTCCAAATTTTTATTCGCTTCATTTTATAATTCAACTGCGGATGAATAAAATTGAAGTTTCTCTAATTTTCGTAGACCGAGAGTTTCGTTCATTAAATCGTACACTACGAAAATGAATTAATCTTAACATTATTTTGCACTGCTGCGATTTAATAAAAAGTATTATCTTGACGATGCACAAAACAAAAACCGGATCTGTCTAAGTATTCTAAACAAAACGGAAAATTCGAGAAATCAGTCGTTTACGTAACTGTACGTAACTGTATCCAGACCATTTTTGTATATCTTCACTCTCACAATTAACCTTCCGTCCCTATTAACCGTACGAACGTAAAAACTCTTTGTAACTCGCAAACTGTCTACACGCTTGTCATATAAGCAGTATTCGCGTAATATCGTGCGATAAGCGCGAAAAGTTGCCTTTTCATTCGTCTTCCAATTTCTTTTGCAGCTCTGATCGTAAACCAAATGCCTTACCTGACGACACGCGACAAAAAGTGCGCATATCTCCTTTGCGGCCTGGGCTACGAAGTCATGACGCACTCCCACAAGCGTCACATCAAGATCGAGAGGAGCGGAAAAGCACCAAAGTTCCAGTGTCCCTACCGTAACCATACCGTAATTTGCACCAAGTACAAAGCTAGTATAATTAAATCGAGCTTGGCGATAAAACGCTTCAAGTGCTCGTTAGATTTTACACGATGAAGACATGAAAGGAAAGTAAGAAATATGCCGATCTGCGAAATAGGATTATTCACTTTTCAATTTTTAATAAAAATTCGCTTTGGAAAGCTTTTCTACGTAATTTTATACAAGGATAATCAAACATTCTTAATATTGTGAATGGGAAATTAGCCATCAACGATGCCTTTCAACAAATATCTATGTTCGATGTCATCGCAATACTTGAATGATCATTTATACTACGAGAAGGAATCTACGTAAATTTATGTTCGAAATGACTATCTGTTTTTGAATTAATGATAACGTTTATCCATATATATATATATATATATATTTTTTTTTAATAGGTGTATTTATTTAATTTAGCAGTACATTAGCCTTTTGAATACATGTAGTTTATTAATTTTCCAACTTTATGATGTATCGATTAATAATTTATTTTAAAAATTTAAATACTAATATGAGAAAACTATTTTTGTATTAATTTCTTCCGCATAAAAAATAACGAGATAATTTGTAAGTCCACGGATAGTGTAAAAAAATAACTATCTTTGTTTATGCAAATGACAAATTATATTCCACAGTATGTCCAATGTTGATATGTTTACGCAATCATTCTTATAGTTTCCGAAATACATAATAAATTGTATAATTTTTCTAAATAAATTGTCTGTCAACGAATAATCAATTTTTTTTATAAATATTTAATTCAACACTTCGTAATTGCAGTTTTTTAGAATATTACTGCAAATCGTTCGATGTAGTCATTGTTATTATATACAAGTATTGCTTTTTTTTCTTGATCTCTTTCGTATAACTATCATTTTATATGTAACATATTTTATATTTAAGACATATTTTTCATTGCAATTTAATCGAATTTCAATACTATACCTATGTTATTAGAGCGAATACATGAAATTTCTTTCGAATTCTTTATACAATAAATAATTTGCCTATGAAATATAACTGAATTGCTTAAAAATCAATAAACTTGATAAACTCAGAACTTTTATCTCATAAAAAGGAAGTATTGTGCACTCTTTACCCGCAAATTATTTGTTTTCTATATAAGCGCAAGCAAGTAATATTTGTTAATGTTAAAAACTATTTCTTACAAAGAATAAAGATAATGCAATGGAAGGCGGATAGCGCAATACAATCTTAATTATAACTAAATATCGAAATTATAACTCGCACTAGGGAAAGTAAACAATGTGTGAAAAATGTGATGACATCGCGTAAAAGTACGTGCGACATCAGTTTTATCATATTGGTTACTAAATTTTTTTTCTATAAATATGTATAGGTAGCGTAACGAATGTTATCGCTACTATTCAACAGCACCTACGATTAAGGAACTCCTACGTCCCAGGTAACTCCAATATCAATAACTTTCCCCCGCGTATCATTTCGCGTACCTGAGCACAATCGAAATTCGATTTAAGATGTGCGTACAATAGCCCGCGAAACTTTTGTAACCGATTGCATAATACATAATCCCATTCCCAGCTTCGTCAAGATCATTCTTCTAGTCATGACCACAGAGCCCAGAGAAAAGAGAAACTCTTAACAAACAAACGACAAAACCCCTATCCACCAGCTAACCGCACAAACATCTTCTGCTTTCAGGTCGCACCTCCATTTGCGGCAGCTACAACATCGCCATAATGCCTTCGACATCCAAAGACGTCTACCTCCAACGCCGTCTGCGCTCTAGCGAATCCCTGCTCAAGAACAACTGGATGCCGCGCAGGTACTACTGTCCTGACTGTGCACGAGTTTTCGACATCCGCGCCTCCCTCGTACGTCATCGCGTGTACGAGTGCGAAGGCAATCAGCAACAGGACGCGGCGAATCCCTCGAGGAAACTCACCGAGAAGCGTGAGAGAAGGAAAGTGACAAACTTGACGAGGACGACCGGGAAGAGCGTCGTTAAGTCGTCGCTTACATCGATAACGGCGGTAAAGCCGAAGAGCAGTCGACAACAACACGCTTGCGCCAACTGCCACAAGACGTACGCGTTCTTGACGTCCCTCTGGAGGCACAAAACGTACGAGTGCGGAGTAGAACCGAGATTTACTTGCCCGGTCTGCAGGGCTAAATTTGCGCAGAAAGGCAATTTGAATCGCCACATGCAATCTCTGCACTAAGCCTATTCACTTATACGGTCTATATCCAAAACTATAAAATTTGCCTACTACAAAACTTTGAGTATTTCTGCATCATCGTGATCTATTGCTAATTATGTACTGCAGTTTTAGTGGAACTTGAAAGAATCGTTTTAAAGTTAACATTAAACTTCAACATCGAATCTCTTAATCCAGATTTTCTAGTTTTTTTTTTTTTTTTTTTTTTTTTTTTTTTTTTTTTTTTTTTTTTTTTTTTTCAATGCCAAACTCGTGCAATCAATGATCTCCTGATGAAAGATCATTCGATTGTTTAGAGGACAAAGATATTTTTAACATTACAAAGAAAGAAAGAGAAATTCACTAAAGCTAACTCAAACAAGTATCTGGATTGAATTTGGTATAAATTCAATTGCATTCAATTGCATTCATTTGCATTTAACGTAGAGTTTCATTGCGTTCTAAATGATGAAATAAATTTTGCCTACGTTTCCTACTCAACCGTTATTGAAATATTTGAATTGGTCCTTTTACCGTGTATAAATACAGATTTTTCACTAATTATAACAGTTGGGTACCCATCCTATGATAATAACCGTACTACCATTTTTTAACGTTTGAAATATTCACGTAGACAAGTTATGACCCTATGCGATGTGTTAATAGCGCTGAATGACGTAAAAAGTATCTTTTTTTTGCAAATATATACACGATGCAGATTTACGCTTAACGTACAGTTTGTATAGATGTAGTTTTAACTACTAACATTAAGAGTTCGAGTTAATCAACGATTTTTATTTTGGTACATAAAGATCAGAATAACATAGTTCAAAATTTTAAAAAGCATAACGAAATGATTATTACGTATTTGGATTTTGAATGTGTTACTTGTAATTAATGATTTTTATAATAAATACGATGATTTGTTTAATGTGTTGAAAAGTATTCGATACATTTAAGAGAATTTCACATTCATTAAAAATTATGTTTTATCTATTATATTATAAATTATATTTTTATTGCTTTCATCGTAAGAAAGATGAATTTATTTGTGGATTGTTCATGGTGATTCTTTATGAATATTTACAGTCTCATAAAAGTCACATTTGAATGTTTAAATGTTTATATAAGATAAAACTTTTTTCTACAATTTTCGTTTATTTAAATTGTAAATAATATCTATCAGTAGATAAACGTTAATTTTTGAGATTTATAAATACTTACAACATACCATATTCGAATAAATTAAGATTATCCTCGCTTAAAAAATACTAAGTTACGAATACGGATATACAAATTTGTAAAAATATATTAATGTTCTTGAAAAACATAATGTTCTTTATTGAATAATATTTAATCGATTAAATAGATATTAATGATGTATTTGTACATGATATGTTAAACCGAATGAAGATCATTTATCCGAAAATCGATTACCGAAAAATATAAGGAAAATGTTTATATAAAAAGTTGCTTTAAACGAATGCAGTGATGATTAGAAATCTTCCATTCGTAAACCTTACTGAATTTTATAGTACAAAAACGTATATCCATGTGAATACAAAATACGTAAGTGTGACTGGCTTTTTCTCTCCATACATATTTAACGTGCACTTAAAAATTCTATTATTTAACAAAAGATTGAAACGTACCCACGTTAAGAATTAAAACTAAAATATTTTCTTTATATTATTTCGTATTATACATTATACGAAAGATACAACGTGAATATTAGTTTTCGAGTTCTTAGATGTAACGAAATGTATTTCAACGGTGAGTAATTTTAGCTAATCTAATACATAATTCGTACAAACTGAAAAAAATTTAATGAATTTGTTTGTAATTACAATAATGTAATGGATTTTTGTAAATAAAAATAAATACATTATTGATAAATAATTGGATTTATAAAATGAAAATATACAATTATTTTCTACCTAAATCATAAAATGCAATGAATAGGAGGGATAATTTTAAGTGAAAAGTGTCTTCTATACTGATACTTTCGTTTCCGTAAAGCAAACTCAACGTTTCCTTTCTTCTATTCACGCCTTTTTAATGCACATTTATTTGTCTATATTTTCTTTCTTCTTTATGTCCCCGATGGCAAAGTCGATGGCAAAAGCGAGTAAGAAAGAATGTTTGCTGTCGCAAAAAATTTTAAATAAAACACCTTCATCCTTTCTTGAAACAAGAACTAAAAAATCGTGCGTTGAAAAAATCTTTATTATCTGTAGGTGTTTTAATACTCCTTTAATAAGCAGTTTTTCATTTGAATTTTAACATGGATTAACTATAGAAAAAGAAGAGAATTTTTTTGATTCAAGAATCTTCCCTTTTAATTTTTCAAACTGAACTCAATATTTATACACTTTTATTTGTCTTTTATCATTCTCATGTTGTGACTTCGCATGTTAATCTAATATTATAACAATTAAACATAAAGAATATCAGAATAAATTCTTTTAATTTATTTCACGTACAGTTGTTGCGCACGGTATTTTATCTAAATATTCGATTGATACAAGTTTTCTCTTCGATTTTTCAACTCATCTTGTACATTATGCAATATATTCTGCATAGTTAAAGGAATTTAAGAATAACAATTAGAAGAAAGTCTAAAGCGAAACAATTGTATTTGAAGAGAAATAATATTTTTGAGTGAGCGATGTGTAATGTGAATTAAATTTATTTTATTGCCCGATTCATTTTTGTAATTTGAAATTTGATTCGCGATTGATATGTTTAAAGGTACGTGAGTGTTTAAATGACAAAGCACTTTCGTTTTTGCATTTACGTAGATGCTTGCGAAAATTACTAAATCTAAAGTAAATCCAAAACGAATACAAAATTTTTACAGTTCTAATTCAATTGATTTGTCTCTTATTTAAAAAAAAAAATACGGCTTAAATGTGTTTTATGAGTGTTTAAATTGTTACAATATGATTTTTAAAAATAGAGATAAACTGCTCCGAATTGTATTCAACTATAAAAATTATTTAATTAATAGTTCTTCGAATTGAAATGATTATGTTACAATTTGGAGATAAAAATTTGTTTGTACAAGAAAATGGAATCGAAAGCTCGTTATACTTTATTTTTGTTAAAACTAAAAAACTGTACAATTAACATAAACATATTTATTGCTAAAAGTATAAAAATCGAAAGCATATTTATAATAAATCGGAATTTTATTGTTTTTTAAAAAGTTCCAGTCTTTCAAAACTGTTATAATCTATTGAGATGAAGAATTTTTGTTGTGCGAAAAATTCAAAGCCACCCAAATTGAGTACATGACCCGTGTAAAAACGTTTGGACGGACAATACTTCTTGCGTGAATTAACCAATTCATTGGTTCCTGCTCGCAGACGCGTCGAAAGAATTTCTTGTGCAAAACGACAGGACCTCCAGCAATCAGATCTACATGATTTGAAAGGTGGCATTTCCCTCTTCAGCGTTCACTCGCACATCAATATTAACTTACGTAATACGTTTTTTCGTAAGAGAGCTATAATAACTTGATATTTCCTGGAGCTGTAACGAGAGGTAGATCTAAGTATTTTTCCAAGTATCTCAGACGTCAAAAGTTAAATGTCCGAATGCGCATATCTAATCGCGTATGCAGTGTCAGAGAGAAGCAGAGTCAAGTACACTGTGCGGAAAATCGATCTAAACACCCCGCCAAAACTCACCGGTTGTTATTTCATTTTTAGGTCAGCCCGACGTTCTCCTGCCGGATCGTTGGATCCTGGATTACTGCGAATTATTCCCTGCGCAAAAATCTGCTGAAACACGTGAAATTCGAGTGCAGTGGTCAGCGTTACTTCTTTTGCCACATCCGCCTGATGGGATTCAAGCAAAAGACGAGCCTCCAGCCACATCGACCACAAAAGCAGAACTTGGACGCTCGTCGTAATAACCACTGCCACTAGGCACTTTCAATTAATCAACTTACGTGAAACGATAAATTTTTTGAATTATTCAGGATGCCAAATTAACAGCCGAATCCGCTATCCGCTGTGGAAGGTAGACAAAGAGAAATTGCTTGGTAATTAGGCGTTGTAATTATAAGAAAGAATCATTGAATTCGTCTTTTAAATGTCACTGAATGAGTAATGATGTTTCGATGGTTAATCTGCGGCGACAAATAAACAGAAATACTTTTTCATATAAAATTTGTGAATTAATTAGTGATTGGCCAGCCATAAATATTATGCTTATTCCTTTGAAGAATTCTTGTGCGTGTGCTTAACGTTTTCAACATTTGTGTACTAAATATTACAGAGATGCGGTCTCGGATTAATTATAAAACGTAATTTTCTACATGTAATAAAAGCAAATTTTATACAACTTAATAATTTACTACGAAATCAAGTTATATCTCCAAAGAATGAGCTTTTAAAATTACCTGTAAGTAATGAATACTCTTTGAATAAATATTGTAAATGAAGTAGTATTTGTAACAGGAAAAGTATTTGTAAAAACGAATAGGACCCAAACAATGGATCCTTATTACAACTTTATGGATTACAAAGTTGTAATAATGCTGGACATATCGCGTGTCAGACCTACGTAAACAAAAACTTACCATTATGCTATCCTAAATAATTAAAGATTTATTTATAAGTTATTGAATGGCAACCTAATTATATATAGTTTCTATAACATTTTATTTTCTAACGAAAACGAAAGTCATTCTTTAAAAGTAGCCTGGCATTTGTTTCAAGTAGATTAGTAATTATTTTGGTGAAAAGAGTTAATATTCTAGTTTTCCTCCAAGCGTATGTTTAACTTTTCATTTAAGATTGGTTTCAGTGTTTTCCACTAATTTATATTCTTCGTTAACTAGTTTCCTAGATCGCTGCTATCCCAATTCCTTCCTTTAATTCCATTCGAATTATGGATTATTTATAAATTAGTCCTTGATTTAGACTTCTGAAAGTATGTTTACACTTACACTTGCCTATATATCACATTCCATTCTTTAAGCAAATCTTGTTCTTGTAAATAATAACAATCTATGTAAATAATAACAATCAAAGTAGATTTTTTGTTTTGTTATTTCTGAAATTTCCGTACTATAAGGCTTGGGCACTTACATTCACTTATTAGTTTTACGTTTCTGCCGTTTTATTTAATTTTCGAATCAATTTAATTTAATTCCGAACGGTCTCCTCATACTTCTTAATGAGAAAACGATGTGGTAATCTGATATTCTTTGTTTTTCAGATCCCAAGGATATTAGCACCTGTCAGACATGCGGCAAGTCCTACAAAACTGCTTACGATCTCAGAAATCATTACAGGCAAGAGTGTACCGAGCGTAAGAGATTCGCCTGTGACTTTTGTGATAAGCGCTTCACCCAAAATGTCAGTCTACGCCGGCATTTGCTACAGTTTCATAACGTCTACCGGCCACCTCTTAAGAACTGTCGTCGAAAGAAATTTTAAGCAACTCTGTTTTTTAATAAGAAGAAAGGCATGTTGGGCCGTGTGATCGTCAATTGTAAATTTATCCGACTAAACGCAAATCCGTTATGTGCGTATATTTTCTCTGAAGCCAGAGGTTATTTTCATATGGGTATTACAAAAGCATTACGGTTCGTATTGCTTTTTAAATCGAAATTTTATCAAAAGACTTAGTGTATTAGGATCATCGGAAAAAACGATTCGAGCGTTTGCTGCGAGAAGCATAATTTGTTCAAATTCAAGCGACGAAGTTGTGACACGCGCAGTTCATAACGTAGTATATTTTACAATATACCGTTATCATTCGATATTATTGTTGCTTTAATATTAAGATCGATAAAGATTAATTATCGTCGATTAGTTTTGTAATTAATTGCTTATTTTACTTACCTTTCGTTTTAAAATGCAGGATATAAAATTCAAATAGTGCGTACACTGTTAATTGTCACGATATGTAAATTAAGTAATCAATGCTATAATAATAGTTTAATTTAGGGATATTAAACGTGAATCTAATTAAAATCGCACTCGAGTAAAATCATAGTAACAGATAAATAATATGATGTCATGGTACTGCTAATTGTATCGTACTTGCTTTTTTTATAAGCCCAACTAACAACTTCGAGTTAATTTTATGAATACGATTAAGCAAATTCTATTACAAATATTTTACTTCATTTGTAAGAAAATTTAGTCAGAGTATAAAAATAATTATTCTAGTTAAAATTTACCGTTTCAATGACATGATAATGTTTATAAGAGAAGCGCTGGAATTTTTTTACAACTACATAAATTCCAGTTTTAGATTAAGATCCAATTAAGATTATATGCTTATTGTGCCATTTAATTCTTTTTTATTTTATATACTCGGTACAAGATTCTGTAATGCTTACATAAATATTGTTTTCGATGTAGTTTATTATCAAAAATATATACAGATTATATGAAAGTTGTTCAGATTCCAAAGTATTGTAAAAGTGTTAAATAAACAAATTAAATTAAATTAATTCTTTAAAAATTTATAAGGTACCAGATATACAAGTCAAACGCGTATATCTGAATATATTCTTTGATGCGTACATTTGATACACAACAATTAATAACAAAATCATACGAATGCTTTACAATTCGAAAAATTTAAAATGAACATATATATATATATATATATATATACACATATATATATAACGATAACGAAGAGATAAAATGTATTGATCTTAATAAGAATTACTTGCAATAAAAAATAAAGCTTTTTGATTGAAAATATTAACGTAATCTGAGTCAGTTAATGGGTAACTGAATATTACAAACTCAATAATACATAGAACGTAGTTGCACTTCGTGAGATTTGAAGTATTATGGATCTCAATTTGTTAAGATCTGATATTTAAATCTTACATGTCATTTTGCAATTACTATGTCCATTAACATATAGTTTATGGATTTTATTAACTTTTATCGAAATCCAACAAGAATACTTACATTTTTGATAAAAAAAAAATACGGCTTAAATGTGTTTTATGAGTGTTTAAATTGTTATAATATGATTTTTTAAAATAGAGATAAACTGTTATATTTTATGTAAGTAAACCTGTTAATTTTATAAATTAAGAGAAATGTATTTTTTCACTTGTAACGAGATGTTTAAAGGTAAACCTTTAGACTTAGGTTGTATAATCTCACTTTCTCGTCTACGATTATTTTTTATGTGTGATATACAATTAGTATACGAAAAAAGAAACGAATTGAAGAAAATTAGTTTTAAAGTATAAGAAACATTTAATTTATATATTTTTTATTATATCACTTATTCATTGCTTAATGAATTACTTTATTTTACATGATTGTATGAAATATGTTATTCAATTATGGTTTAATTATTATAAAGTTTCGTTACGGCTCATAAAATCAAAAGAAAACGGATTTTTACTCGAGCAAAACTAACTTTAGACATCAATTTCAGTCTACTACAACCATAGTAATACTATAAATAAGGATATTGTATTTAATGTAATGATCGCTTTTTCACTATTAAATTTTTTGTGAATAATTAATTATACGCAATATTTCAAAGTGTATGATTAAATAGAGAATTTATTCTTACCGTTTGATCAGATCTTATAATTAATGGCTAACTTTTTGTTCTATATAATACTTGCATTTATTAATAAAATAATTAGATTATAGTTTTTTTATGAGTAATTTGATTTTGCTAAATCAGTTACATTTTGAACATATTGGTTGTCTTAGTCTAATAAATTAGGTTGTAATGAAAACAATTTTATGTTCTAATTTGGAAACTTTAGTTATAAAGTCTCCTCCTACATCCTTTAATACGTCTAATTGTGTTCGTATTCAGACAAAATTTTGGTACAAAATCTTAATATAACAGTCTACGTTTAAATGTATCATTACAAGACTGTAAATATAGATAAGTGTGTTATTTAATTAAAATAATTCTGCTAGTAACATTTTTCGTATTAGCACAATTTTTCACAGTACAAATGTTGAGAATTCTATCAAAATTATATGTAAAAATTATTTTCAATTCCTAACCCATGTAATTGATATGTAATTTAGCTAGGATAATAAATTAATTTGAGTTTTACAGATACGTGAATATTTACTTAATGTACGAGTGAGTAGTACTCGTAGTATTCATCTTTATTAAATTTTTCATTTACTTGGTAATATTTAATATATTAACTTTTTTTCATATTCCTAAAAAACGTGTAGAGACTTTTTAATATTAAAATGTATTTATTTTCTATGCGACTAGTAGTGATTGAAATTCCTTGTCGTCAAATTCGCTCGGAATTTAAATCTTGAATTAAGTAAAATTATTTCTTCGGACGAAATAAATTCATTTTTTCTTAAAAGTTTTAATAACAAATTACATAATAAAGATATGAAAAGTTATTGGAATAAGAATCTAGAAGATTGAAGATAATTCATTGGACACGAGCTTTCGTCGTTTGTTACAGATAGTTCTTCTAATTTGTAAGTAATAATGTAAGTCTTATTATGTAAATTGTGACAGAAAATACCTTATCATAAAATGTTGGGGAAAAAAATTCATGACGAAAATTCAACAGTATAGAATGAAAGCATCCTTTTGTCATAAAAGGAGAAAGAAACTAATAGGACATTGTCTTGTTGCAGTGCAGCTATACTGCAGCACCTTATCTTCGAAATCTTGAAGAACTGCAACGTGAACGAGTACTACTTAAATTGCTGTAAAAACTTCAGCGATTGGCGCAGTCCCAAGAAGCACGTGAACCACTTCAGTCAACACTTTGCTCAAATACCACATTAATTGGAAGCACAAGAGCGACGTGTCCTATTTCATTAATTTTATATACAGATCTATTTATACATCTGTACAATGAATACATATAAGTACAAATTATAGTCACTTCGTAACATATCCAATGAATAAAAATAAAAATATGATTTTCAGAATATTACGTCAATTAACTTATGCGCGTGATATATAAATCTGATTAAATTATTTTTAAAGGGTGAGTCTAATTTTTTATGCACAATACTATGTAATTTTGTAGTAAAATAAATCATAATTATAAAAATGTTTCTAATTAGTGAATTGCATTCCATCATAAACAATTTTCTCGTATGTTAATAAAAGCATTTTGTATTTTGGATATATATTTTTGGTCCCTTATCCTTATTCAGTACTACGCCTTCAATAAAGGTCGATGCAACTATTGCAGATTTTAAATAATGAAAGGTTTTTACATGAATTAAATTTTTGTGAAAATGTCATGATTTACATGTAAAAAATGTGGGCAATGTTGTATAATCAAAAGTTTATCGTCTTTCGATACTATCTATTTATAAATGCGGATATTTCGATAATTGTTGCATTTAAATCGATGAAAAAGCAATATATCTATCAATGGATAAGTACAATTTTTGTACTTTAATAAAAATACATAGAGTACTACGTTGTTGTTATTATTATGTAAGTTTTTTAAGTAATAAACAAGAATTTGAAAAAGAAATACCCTATTTAAGTAGAGAAAAATTTAAATGAATAATAAAATCGTCCAAACAATATACAAGCAATTTAAAAATAAACACATGTACGTTGATTACGTTCATATTAATTTAGAACGTAGCAATATATTTATTAAAATTTTTAAAAATAAAAGTTCACAAATTTGAATTTCATGAAAATTTTATATTATAGAAACGAGGATAGAATCGTAAGCCAATTAAGAAGAGCATGTACGAGTAATACATTTCTTTCGTAGAAAATATTTTTGTACCTAAAAGATGAATAACATGTACAGGGATCTTAAGGTTGAAACTACTTAGTGAATAATTTCATTATTTTGTAATATATTGTGTTAGATGAAAAGCAATTATAATGACAACTTGCTTCTTTTTTTTTGAAAATCATAGATAAATGAAAATATTAAATAAAAATATTTTAGAAGAACTAAAAATGTTCTTTCGAACATTTTCCAATCATCTTCCATAAAAAGTTTCATTCGTTAAAACTCATCGTGTTTCCGTGATACCTTACACAATTATACGAACGTTATCTAAGCTCGTAAGAAAACAGGATTTAGCCGACAAATATGTTCTTTATAAACATCCGAGTAGTTATTTATCTCTAAAAAGTAGAAATACATTTTTCCAATGATTATTTTAAATAAATCGTAAAAATAATGAATGTGATAATGAGTTATATCAATATATAGTTAGCCGTATAACGTAAATAGCACCCATGGATTGCATCCGCTTATCGACGCTGAGATAAAATCTTTATTTCTTATACGAACTGAAACTTTTGAGAAGCTCTATTAACTACGCGCAATTATTTTTTATGTTTGCAGCCGCTCCAACACTGGCGAACGATTTCCGTAAGACTTACGTAGGTGAGCAGATGCTCGGCTACACGTGCACCAAGTGCAGCAAGTTCTACAAGATGTGGAGCAACTACCTGAAGCACAAGTGTGAACCAGCGCAGTTCAAGTGTTCACTGTGTTCATTTGCTGCCTTCAAAGACTTCATTTTGTCAGCTCATAGGGCCGCACGTCATCCAGGCGTTCCGACATCCGACGCCTGAAATGCTCTGCTTTGAAGTCGAAACAGGACATATAAATGAATAAAGAATAAATAAAAAAATAAAATAAATAAAGAATACCCGAATCGCATAAGAGCGCATTACGGTTAAGATTGTATAATTTTATAAAGAATTTTTCAAACTACTAATTAAATAATTTTAATAAGCACGTAGTTCGTTAGTATTATTTGGAAAATAATAAGCTCGCTTACAAACTTATGCCTCATTAATACTCTTTCTATTTAAAATGAGAAAAGAATTTACAACGGTACTGTGTGAAATAGATTCGTAGAAATTTTATTACCTATATTTCATTCTTCTGAAAGCTCACGCTCAATATAACTTACAAAGATAGGTTATATAAATTGAAGATAAATATATTTTTATTATAATAAGTTTTCTATGTATACGGATGTTTCAGGCAACTTAGCTATCGAACGTTACGTATTAAGAATTTACGTGAAAGCTTTGACTTTTGTATTTGCCTTATATCCTATAATGTCAGCATAGAAGATAGATGTATGTTTCTAATACCCTTATTGTATGTCTACTAATTGATATATTTTGTTAAATAATAAATTAATTATTAAGAATTTAAATAACTTATTCGTTGTTATTGTTTAAAATTCATCCTAAATTAATGTTCATCATAAAAGTAAAATAATAAAATGTGCCTTGAAAAGGAGTAATCTTATTTATTTCGATTAAAACTAATTTTATTTTCTGATTTTCGAAAAGTGCATAAACGTTAACAAGTAAAATGATGTAGATTGGATTTAAATTTTCTCAAGAAAATGTTTGGTACTGTGGACATATGTGATACCAGTGATGTACTATTTTGCACTGAAAGAACGCATACAAATTAATACTTATCATGGAAAAATAAAACGAAAACTCGTTCGTTTTATCTCACCTTGAGATCCAATAAATCATTTTCTAAAGATCTTTACATACCGATTAAAAATTTAATCATAAAAATAAATGTGTCACCTGTAAACACTGATTAATAATGACATCAGATTTTGCCCGGTGCAAATTTTACTTGTAAAAATGATGACAACTTCTGTTTATTTTATTTTTAAATTCTTTAAAATCGTTCTTTTATGGTGAATTAGAACGCACTACCGTGTTTAACCTATTGTTTTCACATTGATACGTTATAATAAGATTGTAGAGCAAACAGATTCTTTACTTACATTGTTATTTAAGCTATTGCATTTAAAAATTTAATTTATTTATCGTCTTTTTCTATAGCTAAATTTGTAATGAACCGTAAAACAACTACTGGACAAAATTTTACAAATGATAGGTAGAATCTAGGTGTCGACTAGTTTATAAATATTAAATTTTTTATTACAAATACTAAAGCGATGTGTGCCTGAGTTCTTTCTATCTTAAATGTAAATATATTCTAAAAAAGACGTAAAGGAAAAATTCGTAAATAAACTTTTATCTTTCGATAGATTACCAATGATATCGTATCAGCGATACAATTTGCAACCAAAAATAGAAATATTTTTCTAAAGAGCAGTTTATTATTCCGACCAAGGCATACGTTCTAGTATTTAAACTGCAAGTTAACCAACACTGTCGAGTAATTCGATACGCTAACCTTAATACTGCAATAGAATATTTAAATACTTAGAATCTACACCTAATGTTTTTTTGTTGAGATTATAAATAATTTTCTTTATGGTAAGTTTCATGTTTGTGAATATAAATTTCAGCAATAACTATTTGATAAGGGAGAATTTCAAATTTCCTAATTTTAATTTTATATTTGTTATTTGTTGTATGTGTTTGGGATGTAAATAAGTTAAGAAGGAACCTTTGAGAATTAATTTTGTAACCATTTCTATAAAGGAAGTAATATATAAGTTATTTTTAAGCGTTACGGATCATTAACTTTAGGCTCTCGTATTGAATTATATTGAAGACGTTTTCATTTTCTCCGATTTTTCAAATATTTAAGAATGACAGCTTATTATTTTAATTGTGAAATAAATAACTCTTGAAAAGAATAAATTTCTTGTAGATTTTCTAGGGAAAACATAGATAAACTAAAGACATCGAGTTATAAAAATTTTCTTTCGCCAGAACTTACAAATCGTATTAGAATATTTGATAGGGTAAAGCTAAATAACTTTGAATCGTAAAAATATATTTTAAATACTTCATATGTTAAAGGTGTTACAAAATTACTCTTACGTTGCGCGTTCAATTCAATATTAAATTCTTTATATATTTATTTCCACCTGTTATCGATCGATCATTTTAAAGAAAGATTTTTAAAGGTAACAATACAAAATATCACTTTATCTGATCCTGCTTTTTCAATACCATACAAATTGTCCTGACAAGATAAAAAATATTTATTGCTCATTTACACGCACGCATGTACATTTACCGAATGTCCCCAGAGACGTTCCTCGCGTAAATCGCGTACTCGAGTTGCAGTTATTAAATATAACTGTACTGACTTGATTCTCGTTTTCATTTCTGTTTCAGGTGTCACGACGTCGCAACTGAATTGCCACAATTGCGGCCGGTTCTACTCGAGACGAGATAATTTGCAACGACATTTACGATTCGTATGTGGCCAATTACCGAGGTACGTCTGTCACACCTGCAATAGGGCGTTCAAGCAAAAATCGAATTACCAGCGGCACATAACTAGTGTCCATGCATTTAAGGACACGTGAATGTTAATTTATGAAGAAACATTACTTTATCGTAAAAAACAAAACCGGCCAGTAACTTATTCATTTATCAATGTCGTTTTGTTCTTTGCTTAAGTTTTTTTTAACATTTATTATTTATACTGTCTTTCACATATTCTTTTATCCACAATTTTATGCGTTCGCTGGTGTTAAACGACACATTCGAAATTGCATCCTTTTAAGGAATATCTAACCACTGTTACCAATATACAGTTTTAGCGATGGTTTAAGGCATTGTTTAATCGAGATTTCTCAATAATTTAACCAAATAACAATATATTCTAATTACATGTTTTTTCATAAACTGGTATAGTTTAAAATACAATCGAAAATAGACTATTTTTTAATAATTTGAGATTCCATTTATAACTGTAAAAACTCTTTATAATGATAAGAGTATGACAAAATCAGGCAAATAATACAAATTTCATTATTGTTACGTTATTGTCCTTAAATATAGAAACAAACAGTTCTTTCGATACGTGTAAAATAAAAATTCACCAGCACTACTTGCGAAAATAATCTCAAATTTTCTGATTAAAATTAAAATTAAGCTTAATTTTTCAAAAATTCATATAAGTATCTGCATTGAATTGTTGTAGAAGCACTATCAATAAGGATATTAAACTGTTTGTGATATATCGATATCTATAAAAATAAACAGAGGATCGTTGGTGAATCTTTGTATACAATACTATTGTAATCGTACATATCAAGTAAGAAGTTGAATTAATTGACTAATCGAGTGAGTGTTAATAATAAATTAATTCTAAGTCTTAAATCACTATTAATCTACTTACCAGTTTAATTAAAATAATTATTATTTCACGTTATTTTCAGCGCAATTTTTTAATATTTGCACGAAATCCACGTACACAAAAGGAAGTTTCCAGCAAATGCTTATTGTAGCTCTTTTTGTGTAATATTATTCGTAAACTTTTGTCATAGTTACAATTATTGTCATGAATTATAACAGCTAGAGTGAAAGAGTGAAAGAAAGTGTAGATATATAAAAAATTGGTGTTCATTTATTCAAAATAATTTTTCATTATGCAGTTAATGAGATATTTTTTTCATAAGAAGTATGGAAATTTCTGAATTTGAATTAAAAAGCTGTTACAAATCTACTATTATCTATGTACTTCGACAAGGTATTTATTTAAAATATTATTTCTCTTTTATTAGAATATTGTAGAATCGGCCTCTAAAAAGTTTAATATTTCTATAAAAGTCTTTTATGTAATATAGTAACTTTTGTATTATTCGTAATATGATCTTGCTGTCTCTGACTGATTTTTCAGTCGATGTTAAAATCTGCTTCAAATTTCATGTATAAACTTATCTTGATATACACGCATACGTATACCATAAATAATTTCTAAGATTTTAAGTAACAATCATTTTGAAAATTAAAGTTAAGTCCTTTAAATAAAGTATTTTTATTATATAAACTGCAATCTCGCAAGAACCTTCTAAAACAATAACCTTCACTTTTGATATCATTACAAGTCTCCTAAAAATGAAAATACTGTAAACAATCATTTTTCAAATAATAGAAAATGTAAAAAAAAAAAAAAAACAATATTTTTGTAAATAAAGTGCACATTAATTCCGAGTAAATGATTTCTTAATATACTTATTTCTTCCTTGATGATGCGATGTTCTTGATATATTAATCTTATATTAATCTTACTCACCCAAATTTTTTCTGAAGTTTTCAGGTATATCTTTTGACAGCTAAAGGATGCAGAGCACTGTAGGTTTCAACAATAATATTGCAAAGTTTGGGATGAGAGAGACTGATTACATCAAAATTCATAAAAGGGAATGTCTTTCAGAGAACATCGTAAATTTAAAAAAGAAAAAATAATGTGTACAACAATCAGCTTAAATAAATTATCAAAACTGATAAGGAAATAAAGTTTGAAAAGCAAGGTACTTACAATTGCGAGGAGGAATCAAATATTATGTCCTTTTCTATCTGAGTATTATTGATATAAAATATTATTGTAATTGAATTTTGAACTATTATACCCTTGATGTATGAAAAATAATGTCCCCTTTTCAAATGTATATTGTTGTGTAAATAAGTTACTAAAAAACTAAGTTTTTACTTAATATTTGTATTTTAGCACGTAGTACTATAAAATACCATGTAAACCAATATTATCATATAATTGGTTTAATGCTTAAAGAATACTATAACAGAATGCCGAAGCCACTGTTCCCCATCCAACTTTGAAAATATCATGGAAGTATCGTAGCAGAGTGACAGAGATCAGTATCGTTTCCTTAAAACCATACGTGCTAATCGTCACATGTACGAAACTTTTATTCGTATCGTAAAAATATGTAACTACTACAGCAGTAAAAATAAGCTCGTAAATCATAAATCCTTGATTAAATTCTTCAATCTCTTTTATAAAAAATACCGAGATAAAAGATCAAAACCTACGATATTTTAGACTAACTGAATTATTACGTAAATATAATGTGGTGATGCTTTGTGTTTTAAATGTTGGATTTTTTAAGAATATTATATTTAATCTTAATTCTTATTGATTCGTCAAGCAGAAAAATAAGCAAATTCATTTCGCATGAAAGAGTATTTATAATGCATTAAATACTATAATGTTCATAATGAAGCTCGAATTTTATTTTAATTTTGAATTGAAAACACTAATAGATGGTTTGTATCTTGCATTTGATATTCCTTAAAAATTTTAGTTTTTCTCTTCTAGAGATATCCTTTAAACAGTCCTTTCTTATAATACAATTACAATTTCTCTACTATTATTCTCGAGCGAATTGTTGAGTTGCCGTTAAAGCAGGAAATAATACTGATAATAATTTAAAAAATATGTATCTGTACTTTACGGATATTTTACTTCACGTTCTTCGTGTTCCAGCTTTTAAAACTCAAAGTAGAGTATTTAGTAAACTGTTAATGTAATAGCCATTGTATAATATAAATCTTACTCGATCAGAAGATTATCTGATTACTTTTGCAGATAACAATACAATTTGCTGGCATTAAAGCTTTGTGAGGTGGATTTATTAAAGGGTGTCTTCCGGAATAATGATTGAACTTTCAAAAATAAACAGTCCTTACATTTAAACTTCGTTACCCAGTATAAGAAAGCTAAAAATTCCTTGAAATCGATAACTTTGTGCACAGTAATATAACTAATTCTAATACGAATCTTTCTTTTTTTTTCAGCAAATGATTTCGAGATCCTGGAATTCGATTCTCACTCATATATTACACCCTCTATAACACATCGCAGACGTGGAAGGACTACGGCTTTAGAAGATCAAAACTATATGTGTGGCCAATGTGGTAAAGGCTATAAATGGATGGAAAATCTGCATCGCCATCAAAGGCTCGAATGCGGCAAACCACCGAAATATAAATGTCAACTGTGCTGCAAGACATTTTATAGACGCTATGAGTTTAAAAATCATAATAGGATTAAACATAACTTATAACGTTGATATATAATCAGTTGATGAATTGTTTGATATTTTAGTTTTTGCAATTCGGTTGTTAGTCGCAATTTTTATAACGATATCCTTGTATATGTACTGAAATTGTAGCAGTGCAAATTTAGCAATATAAGAAATCCTAAGTAGATTGATCTAGAGGAAATTTATATCTACGTATTAGTTCCACTTTGTGTTACAATAAATATAATGTAATTATAATCTCTGTAATAAATAAATCAAGCGATTTCAATGTTTGTTTTTAATTAACTACATGATTTAAAATTAATTTATTTCAAGGTCACTGTAAGTAACTTGAAGAAAAATAAAGTTATTTGGTTCTTTAGGTAAATAATGGAAGGTAGAATCGATACGATCTTTTCAAGTAATTACGACATTTGTGCATTTGAATTCTTTCGCCGCTAACAAACGCTTACTGGATTATTTCAAATCAAGTGCATCATAATGCTCTTGGTAAAACAGAAATTACTTTTGAAAAATGATTACGTGTTTAAATATAAGAGCAATAAAAATGCCTTGCTGCTACTTGAAATATATTTACGATTTATCCGTCCTTTTCATTTGTTAATAAATTTATTTACCGAAAATATTTTTGTAGTTCTCTCATTTCCGTGTAAAAAATTTTGTCGTTCCGAGAAACGAAGACAATCCTTATCTTATAATATATACTTCGTGGATAGTTTAGCAATAGGATAATTTGTAAAGAGATTTCTCTATAATTCGTCAAGAGAGGTGGTACTGGAATATTATTATTATTATTCGAATAAAAATTTTACTGTTAATTTAATACAAAATGTATAAGAGATATTGGGACCGAAATTATGGCGTCAGAGAAGCATTTATGTTTATGTAAATAAATGATACTTTTTTTTTTTTTTTTTTTTCCGAGTATTCGGCATAAATTCCTAAAATTTTCCCCACTGACTATTAATTTAAATGATCAACAGTCGATTCCTGGTAATCTTTCTAATCTTCCTAATCATATGCCATTGCATGAAAGGTGTGCCAACTAATTCATGTTAAATTTTACGTAATTTCATTAAAGCATAATCCGTCGTGAGGAATATTTAAGGCTACATGGGTCCTTGTTTGGTTGAAGCGATTCTCAATATTCAATACTTTAAATACTTTAAATATCGTAAAATGAGAGAGAAAAATCTTGAAGTCCATTCAAGTTATTCATATAATAAGTATTATTTATAGATTAAGTGTTCCCTTGTGTCGTTATGTGAAAACGTCTCTTATATAAATAATTAATTGTAAATCTATAATTGATTTGTGATAGTGCATGCGCTAAAAGAATTAGCCGACAAAAAGCCGTCATTTTTATCATAAAAAATGTTAAACCTAACAAACATCTTTTCTTTTAATTCAAAGTATTCAGCGAGGACTAATAATAAACGATTAAAAATGAAAACTAATAAATAACGAGATACCGACTGAATTCGTTAGCGGCAACAGCAATTTCAATGAAACTTGTTCTCGACAAACATAAATAATCTTATAAGTTCCATGTATGAAAAACTGCCCAGAGCTGAATTATTCAAATATGCATCTAGTAAGCAAGTAATGAGAATTAATAATAATCGCTGTGTTTATTATTTACGCAGAGGACGCGATGCTGGCGAGCGCCTGGCTGGTAGAATCCGAAGACATCGACCAGTCAATATTTGCAGAGCAGTTCCTCGAGATCGATATCGACGACATTTACCTGCCGACTCCGCCGACCTTAGAGTCGGAGTGCGAGCAGCCCTTGAAAGAGCATCAGTCACCGACGATGAAACGACGCAGAAAAACTATCAACACGACACCTCCCATTCGGTACTATTGTCCGCTCTGTGGTAAAGCTTTTTCGCGCCCGGATAGCCAACGAAGACACCAGAAGCTTTACTGTAAGAACGGAAAGGTTGACATAACTTTGAAATCTCCAAGTCCTCCGAAGTTTCATTCTAAGAAGGAAGATGTGGAGTAACGCCTTGACTATTGACCAATTTTGTAAAAGTGTAAATAACGTGGCTAGGTGTCTTCTTAAGGTGAAGCTTTGCACCTGTTGCTAAATAATTTAAGTGGATACGTTTCTTTATGAAACTGATCCCCTGCAACTTGTTGGGGGGCTAACGGCTAACATTTTTTTTTTTTATAGAGAAAGAAAAGCTTTTCATTTGTCGGTGTCGACGGAATCTGGCGAAGATTGATTAATTAATTAATTATCGTTAAACTTTATTTGGGTTGAACTATATTATCGATCCTTTTCCAGTTAATTCTTAATTCGGTACAATGAGCCGCAAAATCTTTTCATTTATCAAAATTAATTTCTTCGTGCTCTTGCGAACGATTAATTGACTAGTTTTAAAAAGAAAAAGTAATTTTAAGCCAAGATATTAGCATTTATACTCTTGAAGATAAAAGAAAACATTATATTAAATTTTGTTTTATGAAAAAATAATTTGTTGCAGAACTTTACCTTAATTCGAATATTCAATTTGTTTCACATGCAGTGACTAAATATCTTCTTATTTAGAAGCGAGAGAAGTTCAGTTAATAAAGGACTAAAACTATGTTTTTTAGCCTTCGATTGCCAAATTAAATAACCACAAGATTAATTACTTTAATTCGCAGATTTGAAAATGCAGATTTTATTTCTTTGGCATTTGCAAATAGGGAATGAAATTCAAAGTTTTTTCACAGATGACGCTGAACCTTATATTCCGTAAGAATTAAATTAAATCTTCACTTTGATAATAAGTAAGCTACTCGGTTAAGTATTAAATATTTGAACTTTCATGTACAAGCATATAATAATTTCCGTATAATGAAATTTCATATATCTAAGATAAACTAGACTCCCTGCAAAGTGTGTACCAAAGAACGTAACAGTATAAGCAACGATGAAATAATTTGCATTTTTTAACGACAGCTTTAGTCATTTTCATTACCTTTAATTGATTTTTAAGTCAACCATAATTATCGAATATAATGTACAGATTTGTATGAGCTTAAATTATAATTGTAATGCAATCTGCTTATAAAATGCCTACCACATTATGAGCACGACATACCATTAAGATATAATAATTAAGATACGCGAGAATAATTTTTAACATCTTCCAATCTGCGCAGATTAGAGAAAATATATGTTGATAATTATTAGGAATCTATATAAAATTTATAGAAATAAGATGATTGATTTAGAATATTTTAATTTTCTTTTACAACGAAATTAAAGTGATTTATTTTATGTAATCTTATTTGGTATTATCTTTACTTGTATTAGTAACTGGATTTCTAAAATAATTTTGGATGGACTTTCATCGCAATAAATAAGTTTCCAGCAAATGTAGAATATTGAGCATTAACACTTCTTCAATTCGAAATAATCCTATGTATTAATTGGGTGTTTTCAGTGAAAATGTATTACTTCAGACAAATCTGCTGCTTACCTCAAAAAAAAAAAAAAAACAGCGAAAAGTTTTTAATTGTTTACGCAAATGCTACTTTTTAATATTATTCAATCGATGCTTTATTACATTAACTCGCTCACTGTGACTCAAACGTAAGTGCTCTTCGCCCCATGAACCTGTAACTATACACGAATGTAAAATTTATAATTTTTTACAAAAGACTTTTAAATTTGTATTTAAATATTAAAACTATGTCCACAAAGTTTTAAAAGTCATTTATTAACGTATTGTTATAACCTTTCGAATAATAATAAACGTCATTCATATAAATAACTGTAATACTGCATTCATTCAAGAGAGAAATAAAGTTTACCTTATTCGTTCTTATTTGAATATATTACGCGAGAAAACATGTATAAAAGACAAATGTAATATATTGACATTTAGAAACTATTATAGAATCAAAAGACACTTCAAGATTTCCAAACAAGTATTTTTATATCAGAAGTATTTTTATATTCTTCATGGACGATGCATTATTCATTAGTTCAAACGATAGAAAAACTTTATATGATTGAATTTATTATTAAAAAAGTTAATATAAAAATAACACTCTATATAATATTGCTATTCTAAATATACCAAAATGAAGCATAGATTTGTGAATATTAACTTGTACAAGGAATTAATAAGATTTCTGTTATTTACGTAAAATCAGATGTAAACCTTCGATGATACACGAAGAAAGAAGATCGTCACTTCTTGAACAACTAATATCCTTAAATCTAACTCGGAAGGACCAAGAAGATGCTAAGTAATACTTTAATGTTTGTTTTGCTGAAGTCATTATCATCATATTTTTAATAAATATAAACTTAATATTCATAAATAAATTTTAATGTTTCTGAAACACCTGTATCTTTAATCCTTTAACTCTTCTTGATACTACCAAACTCAAAATCAAAATCCAATCTCTTGAATAAATATTAGCTTCGATTAACACAATAAAAATCCCCTTCTAATTTTCCATTGCCCAAAATAGAAAACATATATTTTCAACTTTGGTGTCCAAGGGGATACGAAGGAATACTTTTTCTCAACGGTTCTCCAAAATTTTGTTCTATCAAGTAAATGATAAACAATAACGATATTTATTTATTTAATTATAATAATCTCGTGTTTCGTCGAATTTAGGCAATATTACAATACGAGGCTCAAATAAGGTTAACTTTAATTTTAACAGGTGTAACTTTAGTATAGCATTCGGTGTAAACAGATTTTATAAACATTATTATTTGTTCAGAATTTAGTTTCGTATAAATAATTATAAAAATTAGAGAATGGTACGTTCGCAAAAAATTCTCACTACACGTGACAACTATTCGATATAAAAAATAAAGAACATCGTTTTTTTAATCTTATCGTATGAATATATGATTCATATAATACCGAAATTGGTATACAAACAGTACTGATAATTTTAATCGAAAAAATTGTTAGAAATTAATAATATATATACAAAATTTTGTTAATAAATGATTTGTATGATTATGGCGAAAATTTCGTATGTTTTAGTAAATAAACAAAAAATGAATTTATTTGAAGTGCAATTATCATTTATTTATTTACTTCTACATAAAAAAACTAATGTGAAACTCCTATTAACAATAAGGCTTTAATTGGTTACCTTCCTAACTAAAAATTAACTAACTGGAAACTGCAAATACTACTTAAGTTTAAGATATTTTAAATTAATTAGCGTATAAATGCTTTATACCCACTTAGGCGCTCATTAGAATTTATGCATGGAATAACAACTTTTAATTCTATTTTAGGAGAATGATGGGACACTTTAATCGACTTCCTGGAAAGGTATTCTCTTCATTGCGGATTTTGTATCGCTAATATTCGAAAGTGATTTGTCTCAAAATGTTACTACGGGTGTATAAGGCAATAAAACGTACACTTGTGTGAAAAACTTAAAATTTCGTCAAAAGTAGAAATGTGCATGCGTCGTTCAATATAAATACTTATTTTGATAAAAGAAATTCCACAAGCATTACATATTGACTAATTTAATTTAATTAGTATAATTTAATAAAAAAAAAAACTAAATTTAAATATTATAATTTAATAAAACAAACTAAGTATAATTTAATAAAAATTGTTTTTTATTTTAGAGATTGAAATTATTTTCTCATACTTTAAATAATTTTTAATAAATAATGAAACTTCTCTTTAGAAATATTAAAAAATAATTGTTTTTGCATTTAAATTTTGAAAACAAATTTTTTAATATATTTAAATTGAGAGCTTATATTTAAAATTTATATTGATAAAGTCCTTTTAACTACTTATAATAAAAATAAGGTTTCTTTATGAAACTCTTTATTTAAACTATAATACATTTTTATTTCGATGTGTTTGTGCCGATAGATAATCAAGAAAATTAGTTATATATAATTATATATAAATAAATACAAGACTACGTATGAAAAATTGTAGTTTATATTATTAAATTCAAAACAGAAGAAATTGTTTCTGCCTTGAATACACAGCTTTCAAAAATAGTCTTCTAGTTTCATTATGACTACAAATTATACGGAATTTTTTTCAGAAATTGATTATAATCTATTAACCAGTGAATTATAAATGAATTTTCTTTTTTTTTTAATATTGAAAATTGAATCTACAACGTTAGACTTTCGTTTCGAGATTTGTAAATGAATGTATGTTGCATTTAATTTGTATACCTTTTTCTTATTTCTTGCACTACTCTTTTCAATAGTTTCCATGTACTCCTTCAAAATACTTATATTCTTTTTCTAATCGTAAAAATAACAAAACTAAAATCGTTTAATTTTACGTAACAAGCGAAAAATGATTACAAGCTGATCGACTACATTTTTCAAAGTTATAAAATAACTTACGTAGATTAAATTTGAGTGAGAAAAACACACATTTTCAAAAAGTGCACGAATGAAATTGCTTTTATAATTTGTAAATCAAACACACAATTTAAAATGCGCAAATATAAATTCCATAATGAAAACGAGAAACGTGAAAACACATCCAAAAATGTACATCATCAGTAGTTGAATAGAGACGACGCGTTCGTTACCACCTCCGGAAAAATCGTCATCCCGATCCATCGATCGTAAGTTCGGATACTTAGGGCCCCACAATATCGATATTCCTGATTCCACCATAATTTGAACATTCCTGTCAAATTTTTCGACATAAGGTGATGCTTCCTCGTAGATTAAGGCTTCTGCCATGAGGGAAACCCTGATATCCGTAAGCTGTAGCAAAGGACTACCGTCTAACTCTCTATATTTATTAACGTACATTTTCGCCTGCCTTTCAGGCGTGAAGCACATTGTGTTTTCCATACTTTTCAGCAGTAGTTCTAGACAATAATCCGTATCGTTGTACAAAATTATGTTGGATATAAGACTCGTAGCATATTTGTCAGCATCATTGGACAGCAATTCCAGTAATCCCTGAAAGGCGTAAGGTTGTAGTTTGGCCTTGACAGCGTCTTTAAAGCTTCTTATTGGTGGCGCGCGTTGTGCAACTATAATATCTGTTATTTTGGCGATGATATTGGGTGAGTAGATGAGAGAAAATATTGCAGCAGAAAGGAATACTATTCTCTCGGGCATTTTGATGGGCGGCTTCTGCGCAGACTGACCCACCAATATCCGTACAATGTCGAAAAATTCAAGATGTTTCCTGGTGACGCTGATTGCGTACGTGCTCAAGAAAACGAAAAGAACAATAAACGCGAAAGGAATAAACGATATGAAAGAGACGCTTATCGATGTCGCTCTCTTAGCTAAAATTATAGCTCGATATCTTTCAAAGGAATGTATCTTACCTATTTCCAAGCTCTCGTTGTAAAGCGAATCGGTAATAAAGAGTGGAAAGCACATGATATTAAACCTCGAAGATTTTAACTGATGGAAAGCTGAAAGAAACCCATCGAATCCCTTGGTCACGACAATTATTTTGAAGTTCAACGAGTATTCCAAGTATTTAATTATCGAAAATCCTGAACCTTCGTATTCTGTAATGTTATAAATATTGCGCTCGATAAACATGTCTGGTTCCGAAATAATAAGTGGCACTTGTAATTCGTATCCATTCATATCTCGTAATTTGTCAGGGAAAATATTCGTCTTAGAAGCGTATGGATCGCAATTGTACGATATTGAGAATGGATTAAAGTAAAAAATTTCAGACTTCGTGCCATTGCCTTGGCTATATAAACTTATAATCGAGACATCTAAGAATTTTTTCCTCCAAGCGTAATATAAATTAGACTTAATTAAAACTTTTGATAAGTAATGGTCGCTAAAAATAATTAAACATCGAGGTCTTCTATATTTTGGTAATAATTGAACATAGAAATCCAATACCGATTTCGTGTCATCTGATTCAAAATTTTGTTGAATAATCAAAAGCAAAGTTGATCTCCTTTGAAGTTGATAAACAAACGGTACAGCCTTAATCCTATTATCACCAGCTAATAGCAATTCCTTTAAGTCAATGATTACTGTAGGGCTTTTCAAAGTAATTCTTTTAAGCAAATCGTCGCTCACTAAAGCGTTATTATGAAAGTTATTTGTCGTAAAAACTGTTATTTGATAAAGATTCAAATCTATAATATGTTGAAGTAATGTATCCATTACGTTGAATTTTTTAGTATCAGTGACGACACCTTTGTGAAAATTTGTCATTATCAGGCACAAGTAATATCTTATCATTTTCATATTGCTGAGACTCGATAAACTTAAAGGATTATACTTGAATGGCAACAGAATCTTATTCTTAAATTTTTTTAAGAATATGAGGAAATATCACTGAAATCCTATATTTTATTCCATTACGAGCAGCAACATACTGTGCAGGAGAATAATTGCATCGTAATATCGGAAAAAGTACAAACTCTTTTCCACTCTTTACGAACGTTCCAAATTTAGTAAAAAAATTATTGATTCTGCACCTAGAAATATTCATAAAAAACAAATTATCATGCTTTGTGTGGTATCTATTTCACATAAAACAAGTCTATTTAACTTGTTATTTAAGCTCGTAATTCTAAAATAATACGTTGCACACTTGAATCGATGGTTTTTTTTTTATTGTTATTATTATTATTATTGGTTCCATTAGTCTCATTAAAGCCAATTTATCACATCAAATATTGTTTCATGATTTAGATATTAGAAGAAACTTATTTTATAA
Organism: Wiebesia pumilae; assembly: GCA_018907045.1. Taxonomy (NCBI): domain Eukaryota; kingdom Metazoa; phylum Arthropoda; class Insecta; order Hymenoptera; family Agaonidae; genus Wiebesia; species Wiebesia pumilae. The sequence continues at coordinate 6,989,852 of JACCHZ010000022.1, forward strand.
TTCTCTCACGTGTTAGCGCTTCTTTATACATTTTATGTATAGACTTAATTTGTATTAAATTTAATAAAATATAAGTATGGAATTACAAACTATCATAAATCGTTTTAAAAAGTCTACCGACTAACCTTTAAATATCTTTCTATTTATTCAAAAACTTTCATATAAAATTTTCTTTATGTTTTAATTTATTTTAATACTGATATTGATTAATTACTTTATATATATATATATATCGTAAATTTTAAATAATCAAGACATTTTTCAAATGATTTGCACTTTACTATCTAAATTAACGTTTTCAGGCATTCGAATGATTCATTTCAATTCTTAGTTTAATTTTGCTTTATTAAATAGAAAAAATAAATACTGTATAAATTCTAAAGTATTTCGATACTGACGGCATTATTTTCCTCTTCTAGTATTTTGTGTTGCTAAAAATCAAATTTTTCTCTAAATTGTTTTATAATTTCTTTATTAGAAATTATTAATTCTACTATTTCTAAGATAATGTTCATATCATAAGCTTAATGAATATTTCATTTATTAGTAGCCTGAATTCGTAAAGATATTGTAATCCTTCGTGTAGCTCCAATAAAATATAAAAAATTAGATTATTTGAATAATTAACGTTGGAAATCATATACAATCTGATATAACAAACAACATTGTACAGTAATTTGAGTTTTAATGCAAGATATTTTAAACTTCATTTTGTTAATTGTAATAAAAAGACATATTCAATTGTACAATTATAATGTTCCTTTTACCCATAATAAACTAGTATAAAAAAGAAATTTTTAATAAATAAGCTTTTATACACCAAAGTTAATAGCATCAATAAGTTCACAGGGAAATGATTTGAAATTTTTAAAATAACATTTTATTGCTATACTTTTTCTCTTGTGTATTTGTAAAAGTTGTTCTTTTATTATTGACTGACCTGACACTTCACACAAAGTCGATGTATTATTTTTATGGAGATTTTATTTGTTTCTTTGCAAATATCAATAACAAAACTAATATTTTATGCAAATAACTATAATTGTTACAATTCCACGACAAAAAAGCAGTTGATCTTGAATAAATATTTACTTGAAAAAGTCGAATATAATGTGTTTAATATTCAGAGAAAACTATTACAAATTGTTTTGAAATAATAAATATTAATTATCTTTATTAGAAAAAGTTAAACTTACATTCAGATTAATAGTATATGATGTACATAATTTATTGTTTTATATTATAAGATATTACAATAAACTCAGAATAACATTTATATTTATTATTTATACAACAATGAATGCTTATTAATGAAATGAAATTTAAAAATAATATGTACAACAATTCGTTTTCCAATGAAGAATATATTCTACTTAAGATATTTAAGAATTTCAATCCTTTTTAGGATTTCAAGATTTGGAAAACTTTGAAGATATGATAAATTTTAAACGCTTATGTACAATGAATTTATTTATTTTTATATAATCATCTTAGAAATCACAATAAACTTGCACAAAGAAATAGCTAATATTTCAAATATTTTTATCTATACTAGATTTCTTTAAAATGTAACTATTAAAAAATATGTACTTCAAACGTGATTATAGGGAGAAATTCAATTTTTAAAAATTTAAAAACTATTCTTACGACTTATTACTATTATAGAATGGTTCGGCGCTAGAAAATTACGTATCACCAATTTTTTAATTACAAGCGACAATTAACACCAGTTAGACAAGAGAGCATAACTATGTCTTCAATCAAATTGCTAATAATGAACTCTCCTGATATGTATGAGTATCACTAACCTCTCTCTCTCTCTCTCTCTCTCTCTCTCTCTCTCTCTCTCTACGAAAGTAACTTCACTGATCGGATAACTTAAAAAATCTTCAGAATGGCAGTCAAAGAAGAACTGCAGTTAGATAAAGTACTACTAGCGTTTGTGTGCCAATATTGTGATCAACATTCATAAATGAAACTTGATGCGATAACTAAGACTCAAGTAAGTCATTATCACTTGTTATCAGTGCACCTGCTGCATAAAACCTTTCATAAGGTTATCCAGATGAAAAAGGAAAGCTGACTCAGGACAAAACAAGCACTTGCTTATTATAAAAAGACAGCAATTTTTTTTCATTTTAGAAACAACATCTTTCGATCAAGCAATCGTTCGACTGCAGTTTTAATGTATAATTACGTACTCAAAAAACCTGTATTTATCTCGCAGTTCATGCTGTTACACATTCGTGTTGAGAAAGGAATTACTTTAAATTAATTTTACGGTACCTTAATTATATTTATGAGAATATTTGAGTATAACACATTGGAAAAATGGAAAAGTCTCAATATTATTTAAAATTTGGTATAAATTGTTCATAAGATATGGAAAAATTTGAATTTTAACAACAAAAAAAAAAATAAAAATGTAAATTGTAAAAGCTTTAATATACGACAATAGAAAAATCAATGTCTATTACAAAATTATACAAAAGTGCAATATAATTCTATAATTCACATAATTATTTCATCATAGTATTCTATTATTAATTTTTGAATAATAAATTTATAGAAAGAAACCAGCCAATTTATTTTCGACAGCATCAGTATGATCATCTCTGATCGCTCTAATAATTATTTTGGTATCTTTTACATGGAAAATGTATAAAGTTATTTTTGGTATTTATTATTATTTAAACGGAATTAAAAATAAAAAAAAATTATCAACACATAAAATTGCTTTCGTTTCAATTCTGTACCTAATATATAATGCATAATATATAATTAATATATGCCTAATATATAATATGTGCCTAATATATAATTACAAGAGAAAGGATAAAAGATATTTAATATCTACACATTTCTAAAAAAATAGTTTGTTTAAAAAATGAAAGTTGAATTTTCATTTAATACAATTAATACATGATTAATATTTTTTTATTGAAGCTTCATTGATTTAAGATCTAAAATCTCTGTACCCTCTGCAGTATCCTAATTAAAACATCGATATTTGTTTACAAATCACTTTTTTATGATTCATCCTTTAAACGATTGTACATTAAAATAATTTTTTTTTTAATTAAAAACTACATTTTTTCAATGCTCCTTGCCATTTATAAGCTAACGTAAAAATTAAGCAGATTCCAACACAAAATACTAACATGAAGTACTAACGTAAAATCATACTAACTAATGGTAGATAATCAAATATCGTGTCTAGAATAATGAAATTAGAGATAGTATTGTCATTAGAAACATATTTTTATTAATACGTTTTTAAAAGTTTTTTTTTTTTTTTTTTTATTATACACAGGTTCCCGTAAATAAAGTAGTTGGTATACTTTTGTGATTATGTAGAGTTGAATTGAAAATGAAGTTTTCGTAATTGAGTTATTCGACTAGACTGTATAAGTGTATACGCTTGCTTAAGATGTAGTTGAACATTGCATAAAATTTCATTCAGGCCAATAAATGGTAAGATCAATACAAAATCCATATTCTGCAAAACGTCTTCAGTATTGAGAAAAGAAATTTTTAATTTTAAGTAAATTAGAAAATTAAGTAACGAAAGTTTACGTAACCGTGTTAAAAGCAAATATAAATTTCCGGAATATTACGAAATTCCGGTAAAGAGATTGTAATCACTGGCGGTAAATGAAGTTTATGATAAAAACTCGTAAAATCAAAGTCCATTGTTTAATAGAAACGATAGAAGCATACTTTATCCCGTATAATCGATCGCAATATTAAATAATGTAAGAGAGACAGCAAATTCAAAGAACCTTTTCTCAATGAAGAAGTCGTAGGTCCTTGCAAACCCATCATTCTCGCACAAGCCATCCAAAGAAAGTCATCCATTAACCAGTCAATAACAAAGCTTTTATCCTGCTTTCAGAGGCGAACCGTCTGCGGGTAGTGGAAATCGAGGACATCCTGGCTGCTGGTGTCACGCGTCGCAACCATCGCAGTCGTTCACCCTCGTCCTCCTTCGCCTCCCACTTGAGTGAACCCGACATGCAGCAGCACCGCGAGATCAAACGTCGTTTCCGGTGTCCCCGGTGCCCCAGCAGCTTTTCCTACCAGCGGGGCCTGAAGCAGCACCTGAAGTACGCCTGCTACCAGAGGCCGAGGTTCCAGTGTCCCTACTGCCATCATCGCACCAAATACAGATATGCCGCCTACAATCACGTAAGACAAATGCACAAGGGCGAGGACGTCTACTGCGTTGACATACACGATGTTGAATAAAATTGGCAAAGACTAATAAACTGAAGAAAGGAAGATGATACAAAGAAGATGATACGAGGTTGCAGGAAAGGTCGAGCTTCAGCGAAAGAAATCAATAACCTAGATTAAGATTGAAAAATAAAACTACTTTTGGCGGCGAAAACGTTAGCTCTTTTCTTAAAAGTTGCAAAATTTAGGATAATCGGATTGCTTGTCATCATTTACTTTTGAAAAATTTCTATTCTTCAAAGATAAACATCTCTGTTTTACACGCACTCTATTATCTGTTAATGAATCATTGGAAGTTTTAAAAATAAACTACTCTCTTATGAGTAGTTCAACAAATGTTAAAAGTAACTCGGGATGAGCAAAAGATGTGCGACAGGTTGTCGATTTGTTCATTTATATGATACAGTGAAAATAAATTTTAGTAAATCTGATTTAAATATCTCTGGAAAAGTAGTTTTGGTAATTCTTAATGTGATTCAAAGTGATTAAATTCGAAACAATATTTAAGGTTATTTCATTTAAAAAAAAGTCGTGCATTTTTTAAAGACTTTTGTATTGTCAAAGTAGTATACCAAATAAATACTCTATCCTGTACGAATTAAAATTACTGTGATTGACTTTACTTGATAGGAGGAAATATTAGAGAATTTTTTCTACTTAATATAATAATTCTTTAAATTCTAAAAGTTTTAGAGACATGTCATTGAATTCTAAAGAAAGAATATTATTTAAAATCATGCTAATTCATACAGAAAATATTTGCCTATTACTCTATAAAGTGCATATAGTTTTAATTTTTTTATTTTGCTTAATAACGTATTTTCAAGTAATTAGACAAAATTATGCTTTTTATTATATACAAAAATCTGTTAAAATTAAGTAGTTTGAAGTTTTTAACAGTGAAATAAAGTCATTATAACTCTTCTGCTTCTTATACTTTTTACAATTTTAAATATATTTGAATTTGTTACGTAAAATTTGAAAAAAATAATAATTATGTTCAATTAGCGAATATTACTTGTTACTCTGTACGTGTTAATTTTACTACATTAAAATAAAGCCTCTGATTATATAGAGCAACATTGTATACAATTTAAAAGTTTAAAGATATTAAATTTTATGAAGTAATATTACATACAATAATAAAAAATTTTATATATATATATATATATATTATATCTTAGGAAAAGCTGATTTAAAATGTAAAATATTATTTATACTGAATTGAAATTAATAATTATACAACATTGAAATAATTAGAATGCAATAAAATTGTAAAAATGCCACTTTAATTTAATCAACTCTAATCTTATTGAATTTAATTTCTTATCGTAATGTGCAATTGCGTAAATTACTATTTACGTACTACTAAATCTATGTATCCCCGTCTATTGACTTTGGAAGAAATAATCACAACATTTTAGGTAAATACGTACATCAAAAGATATTTACCGAATTTATGTAAATCTTTATAATATTTCATGGAATATATGTTTTTAAATTGTATAAGATACACAATATTCGATAAATTAAAAATCCATAGCATTTGTTCCGCAATATGTTAATGTGCAATACGCTTTTACTTGTTAATTTTTACCATAAATAATTGTGTGGTAAGAAACAAACTATTGTGAAAATAAATATAAATGTCTACACCTAGAAACGCGTGTTCAAACATTGAATTTTAAAAAATTAATTATATTTTATAAATTGGAGCTTTTTCGTTAAATGAAGACATTATATTATATTACATTATATAACTTTGGCATTATGTAATAAAAATATATAGAAAGTTTTTACTGAATCAAAATGCGTACAGTTCCATGCAACTAATTACTGCATGTTTTTCTGTAAACACGATTTAAAAAAATTACACTATTTGTTAATTATAGTATTGATAATTAAATAAATAATATATAGACATATTAAACGCAATTTTATTCTTAAATAGTAAGATTTAAGTTTCCAAGCAAGAAATTAAGAAGGAAAAATACCTTGGTAAGTATTAATTATTTTAAAAGAGAAAAATATTCTGTAACGCAATCTGTAAATGTTTAAAATTTGACAATTTTCTCAGTATTTTCGTAACGTGAATTTTTTCGGATTATGCCGCTAAATTTAAAACGTGTTTCGCAACTTTGAAACTGATATTATCATAAAACAATATCCGCGTTTACAAAAAAAAAAGCAAACTTCCACTCTTGTTAACGTATTGTATTTCCGACATTCCTTTACTGTAGATGATAATCGCCTACTTTCGCCACTGCGAATAATCAGCTTCGTGAATTCAAGAGAAGAAATACAAGAAAGAAATTTCAGTTCACTAAATTCTGTTAACTCGAAAAGAAAACGACTCGCCTGTAATGCTAGTGAGAACAAGAACCAGGTTTCAATAACCCACATTAACAATTTTATAGTGAAAGCATCTCGTCCGTGAATAGAGGCAGGTGTGCATCTTATATGCATAGCTTAAAACCTTTGGTATCGACCTTAATTTATCAAAAAATAGTTAAAATTGTACCTACAAAGCCATCCATAAAATATTGATTCAACAATTGTATTGATAACAATTTTTCTACAGAAATTTTGGATAATTCGTTCACTAATTAATGATAAAGATTAAATATTTAAAAGCAATAAATAACGTTATTTATTTATAAATAAATATAAATTACTATTAGACTGTGTATTAAAGTACATTATGCTTCGACGGAAAATATTTTTATAATTATTTAATGTATCGTATTAATTGATTCCACAAGTACTAGCGAAAATATTTTCCTTCGAACGAATTCATGAAGATACATCACTTTTAAATGTGATTAATCCATATTTTTTACCTTCGACATTATCAAGCAATATCTGTTTTTATAAGAAAAAAATACTGTAATCATTTGGCAGTGAAAAAATCTCTCTTCAAAAATGTGTACATTTTTATTTTAATATTCTACAGGATTTAATTTTCTAAATAATCAAATATAATTAATCGAATTAAATTATCTTTCATAGTCAAAGCTCGACGCTAAATCGTGAAACCGTGCAAATAATCATAGAAAATCAGTACTTATGAAAATTCTTTGGTGACTTAATTAGTCTGCAGGCTATGAACTATAACAATATCAAGAATTCAAATAAAATAATAATCCTTTGGATACTCATGAATACGTAGAATTCAATCGTATAAATGAATGAAGATTTAGGCTGTATAAACAGCCTAAATTAAATATTATGACTGTCAGTAATAAATTATAAAACCATTCGTTATCGTGCTGAATTTATTAGCAATGATTTTTTATCCCAAAAATGCTCATAAGAAACGCTATATCGTGTAAATACTTTCATGTTTACTTTCAAGTTTAAAATATGCGTTCACTTCGAAGATTAGGGTTAAAATAAAACATCTTTTCGCTTCAAAAATGAAGTTTCGCACTTGAAAAGAACACTATTTATCAAAAATAAAGCTTTTTGGTAATTTAAAAGTAATTTTAGTTATTAAATAATGTAATAAAGTCATAAATTCAAAGTAGTGCAACTAGTTGATTTACCAACAAGAAATCTATTATAATTTCAGTACAATCAGCAAATAAGGAATTGCATCTAAATAAAAGATCTTTTGTCGGCGCGTCTGTGCCTTATTTAACTTTATACACTTGTTTTTCATTGCGATTTTGATTAATCTACTTAAAAATCATCAAGCAATAAACTATTATTGATATAAAGTAATTAGAAAGAACTTGCACAATAGATTCGCTAGTTTCGCTACGGAATAAAAAAATGCAAAGAAAGTACACGATAAAGACTGACGTTTCCTATGTTTGATGTCTTCTACTATTTCACATTGAGAAAAGAGTACAATAACCTACAAACTTATTCTAGCAAATTATCGATTTAAAAATAGTTTTTATACATTTCTGATCCAATGTTGAAAGTATGTTTAAAAAGCAAACCTTTTTCTATTAATTCTATTGGAATTTTAGTTACAAATTGAAATCCTACATTAGCCTCAGAGATTTTAATAATATACAAAATTATTCATTGTATGACTTTTCTAAATAAGTAAACTAGTTCAAACGTAATGATATTAATATAGAGGTACTCATGTCTCATTATTGTAAAATCATTTACAACATAAAGTAAGAATTTTACAATTATAGTTTTATTACTATAATATTCCTTATCTTCTTTCAATAACTTATTAATATATATCATTTTATTTTTCAGATTTCAACTACAAGCAAAATTGCGAATTTTTAACATCGTCTAGTATATCAATCATGTATGCTTATTATGGAAAACTGTTCATATTTCTATTTTCAATTACCAAATTAAACAGGAATACAGATATAATACAAGAGTTATTTCAAGGATTTTATATTTTTATAATTTTTACCATATTTCAACAGCTGAGCTTTATTATTATAAACCTTTTCGTTCTTTTTCAAATCGCAAAATAAAGCATATTATAATTTCAAGTCATGATATTAGAAACTGATTTTTGTTGAATTTTGTTTCATAACTTAAATGATAGGAAGACAATGAAATATGTATTGAATTATTTTGCCTTTCCCTCTCTCTCTCTCTCTCTCTCTCTCTCTCTCTCTCTCTCTCTAACAAAAATTTAAGAAATATTTATTTGTATTTGTTTTTTTTTATCAACAAAAGTTTATTGTTTATAAATCCTATTCATTGAAGTCGTGACTTTCAAAAAACGAACAGAAATTACATTTTATATTTTCCTAAAATATAATTTAAATATTACAATCAAAGTAAAATTTAAGCATTTGAGTTTTTCTTGAATAACATAAATTACTTAACTACAAATTACGTAGCTTTTTCATATTCAACATAAACTGATATTTTTTATTGAAAATATTCAAAAAGATAGTTTTGTAAAAAATTTGAAAAAATTCAATAACATTTTGACTTTGCATAATAATGGAAAAAAATTCCTAACAATCACGTGTAGTATTATATATTAAGTACGGCATGGAATTTTAATATATTTATAAGGCACATCTATGCTCTCTAAATCAAAATCTAAACTTATCACCTTATTATTTGATGCAAATGAGGATACGTTTATAATTTCATTGCATATTTTGTTATCAACAGGAGATCAACATTTTTCCAAGAAAATGAAAATAAAATATAATCTACATTAAAATACTATTTTCGTATATTTAATTGTTTGAATATTTCCCAGATCCATTTTCAAACACAAACCTTCCTAAGTAATATATTATACATGAAACTGTAGATCTCATCCAGTAAAACTAAACCTCAACTTCTATATTTCATAATAAAGCATGATTCTATCTGTACACACAGTATTTATAAAAAAAAAACTGAGATATATTTGCATGGACATCCTAAAATAACGAATGTTTGTACGTCTACACCTAACATCGTCCCTAATACTGTATTTAGGGAGCACATCAAAAGTTTCTATGACATCAAACTAATTTATTCGTAATTTATTTATTAACGTAAGAAAATTTTTCATTTTATAAACAACTGTACTTATTTACTTTTTACACATTGAGCACGTAAAATTCAGATTATAAAGAAATTCCTCTTAATTAACTTGTTGAAATAACATTGAGATTATTCTTAGCTATCATTTGCAATCACCTAAATATGTTTTGTGTTGAAATAAATTATTTACAACTGTCTGGTAAACTGATTTGATGCTATAGAAAATATTCTTAGACACTCCTATGATCGTCAATAGCATGACAAAGAATTAGCAACATTAGACCATTTTTTCATTTTTGGTTGTGCTCTAAATAAAATTCCTTTACATTTAATACAACTACATAGAATTATTTGTAGTTTATGGAACGCAATGGTCAATACCGATCTTCCGCCCACGGGAAGAAATGTCGTGTGTTGCATAATTAACGAGGACGAGATAAAATTGTAGCTACATAAAGCAAACATTAATATCAACATTTGAATTGTTTCACGAGCAAAATCGCCAATTTACGTATGCTAGTGGTGCGCTGTGTAATCGATGTGCTTAACGTTCAGTTCGTCTAAATACTGCAGTATTTGCAATTTGGTCACTGTCATTGAAAGTTCGATAGTTCACGCGTTGTTTAACGCAAACTTTGTTTAATTACGGCAATTTATAAAGGGTAAACCCCGTTAACACACATTGTGAATTAAATATTTATCCGAGCGAACGGCGATGCTGTCCTTTAAGCATTGCGTTAACCTGAGCATTTTGAACTTTGCAGATTTTATACCTTCGTCGCTTCGTCACCTGCGCACTCGAGGTAACATCCAACTGAAAATCGCAAGCGTGGAAAGTCTTCTACAGGGCAACGAATGTCCACGTTGTGGCAAGCATTACATGCGCACCCAGCACTTGCGACGCCACGTCAACTTCGAGTGTGGCAAGCGACCACGTTTCTGCTGCTTCTACTGTCCCCAGCGATCTAAGCTCAAGGATAATCTCACCAAACACATACGCAAGGTACACCGAAACGAGAGCATCAGATACTTCGTCGATCATGAATTTGAAGAGGTTTCATAGTGAAATATGTATCTCAAGGAACCATAAGATGATTCGGTTGGACTAGCAAAAAAGAACAATCTCAAATTAAAATCAATTGTTTTGCATTGCCAAAGAAATGCCCTTGAGTTAATACATTACATTTAACATTGAAGAATTATTTATAAATATTCGTGATCAAGCATTGAATAATGTATTCGATAATTTGCACAGATCATATGTACATGGATCGCTAACTAATGAAATCCATGAATTCATAATTTGTTGAACATGAATTCACGAAAAATGTGTACAAAATCTTAAAGTTTATATATAATCTTAAATTAATTTAACAACTAATAACTAGACGATATAGTTTTCTGCTAGATATGTTACAAAGATAATCTAATTACATACGAATATATACTGATATTTCTTCAGATACAGTTTCAAAATTTCCTTTGTAACATTTCACGGCAGTTGTGCTTTAAAAATATCTTAAAAGCTGATTCAAATTTTAGTAAAAGATGAATCCGTATATTTTTGAAATTTAAATTGAAAAGCATGTCATTTGTAATCAAGGCAAGTATTCGTTGAATAAAGTGCGAAAGTTTGTAAAGAAAATTCTACAGTCGTTGTGATTTAAATTTTAACGGAATATTCGAACGATATATTATGTAATATATCTGACGTAATATACTGTGTAGCATTAGGAACAGTTCACAAAAGCTCTTACTCACCATTTATAATTACTCTCGTACGTACGTACGACTTAAAAGTATTTTGACTTCGCTACGTATAAATGAAAATTTTAAATATTTTCTCAGTTTCTTCTTTATTCCGTTACTCTCTATTGCTTCTTCGTGTTATGTCCGTAACATAATTTAGACCTTCAACTAATCGAACGTGAGATTAAAAAATGGACTTGTTACGAGGATTTTTCCCTACTTTTGGATGTTTCCGAACCTTAACGTATTAATTTGACCGTTTGTTCTTCTTCTTCAATTATGTTTTTCTCCATTTCTTATCGATTAGTGTAGTTAACGGTGTAGAATACCGTCACAATTTGATGCAATAAAATTTTTATTTCGGTAGGCTGTTTCAATTGTAGTTGATAAAAATTTTATAGATGACATGACGTGTAACATCAATTTATGTCATCATCTCCGTTGGTATCGCATAGTTTTGCAATTTCATGTGTATTTTCGGTGCAAGTCCTTCTGTCTCCATTAGAAATACGTTTGACGCTAATTTCGTGCTTGTATTTATTGTTTAATACTAACGCGTACGTACGCTCAAATTGCGATGTACATCTATTAAGATCCCTTTAAATTTTAACAACGCATTTTTTTATCCTCTTATAAACTTAATAATACATCTTTTTCAACTGTTTTATGTCAACATACGAAAATACGATATATTTATTATACGCGCGTATGTTTTATAATTTTTCGAAATAATTCCTTATTGCTGATATTTTCTCATTTTTGCAATGTTTGCTAGCTTCATTAAATTTGGGAAATTTTATATCTTGCTTTTCAATTCTAGCTGTTCTACAATATGGATAAAAACACCTTTGATATAATTAATTGAAAAAATAAACTTATTTATTATGCATAACTCACCTCAACTCATAACATATTTCAAAATAATGCGATAAATTCTGTTTCATTGAAAAACTGATAAAGCAATGCCAAATAGATTTAGAATTAAAGAAGAAAAATAAATTTGCCACACTGCAATTCGTAATAATGGACATTGTGATGTCATCCACGAATATAATGACAGTTTATACGGGTACGAATAGAATAGGAAGCGAAGGAATAAACACTCTAAAGGAAAAGAAAAACCTATGATGAGAATTTTTAGCGTTTCAAGGCAGAATATGTAGTACATAAGGTAAACAATCCATTTTGTGATAAACTATAGGAATGTATAATACTATTGTAAAAAATTCAATTAAAATATTTTAATTGCAAACCCCTCTATTAATATGTAAAGATGATTCTTTGTTGCACATGGTGAATTGTACAAAATTAATTACCACATTTTAAGCGTCTCCATATATATATATATATATATATATATATATATAGATTTATTTTCTTTTATTTTAAATATTTTTATCTATTGCTTTTATCGATGATTTTTTAAATCTGTTCATTAAGTTAGGAAATTAGGAAAAGAAAAATTTTTAACATAAATATTTTAAATACGAAAACATCATTTACAATCAACATTAACCGGCATATTTTTGAATATTAAATAACAAATTTATATTACTTTTACGTGAATACGTATTATCTCTTAGATAATGGAAGCTATATTCTTGAAATATGAGTTAAAAAATGGAGAGTATTTTTTATCGGTTATATCATACCTAAGTTTTTTAAAATATTATTTTGAGCATTTTCTCGCCATTTTGTTTATTTATTTCCAATCAGCGTGAATCCCCAACAGATTATCCAGGGCTTTGTTCTACAGACCAGTTTTCTATCTATTCAATCGTTTCCAATAAAAATATTTTAAATTTTGTAAATTAGTTGCACTTTCTTTTAATTATAATTTCCCTTTTGGATAACGTTTATTTTGTTAAATTATTTAAAAAATTAAATAGAGATCTACATTTCCATTATAATTTCATAAGAAGAATAGGCGGTAATGTCTCGGTAAGGAAACTTATTCCGCTTTAATAAAAATCAATACTGTTACTTTTGTATTTTGTCTTATTTCTCGGAACATACAGTGATTTTACATGAAAGCTATTTTAGAAAATACAGTCAGACTATTTCACGTATGCGGCGGCTTCTTTTCCTCAAGCGACACAGGACTTGCTAAATATTTTCACTTTTTAAAAATCAACGCATACTCCGAATATTGATGCTATTATTAAAAATGTCATTATTATATATGCTTTGTCGCGTAACTGAGATTAGAATCACATAATGTACAAGCCATAAAAAATTACGCCTGATAACGTACTTTATCGACAGAACTGATTTCTTTTGAGCCGTTGATCAAGGCAAGAATTTTATTTTAAAACGGTAATAAAACAATGGAGAACACTACCTTGTAAATTAAAAGGTGAACTTAATTTAACGAACGATTGCAGATATATCAATAGTTATAATTTAAGAGACGTGAGCCGCTAAACGGAATTTTCATTATTGAGGATTGTTATTCCATTCGCTTTTACTTCATTATTTTCTTGTGTAGCTTCGAGTTTTCTTACTTTGGAACAAGTGCGATTCGCGAAGTAAAATTTGACTTCAGAGCTCAAACAAGTTCTTGTGCCCGATATTTTTTGTAATATTTAACTTGCTTGAGATTGAAATTTATTTACAAAATTTTTAATCTCAAAAAGCAGTAATTGTCATCTGACACTTACCGAAGACATAAAATTTTGTAACCTTATTATTTTAAATACAGAATGTAGAATCTTTTCGGATAAATATTCTAAATAACTTTTATGCGAAATGCTCTACAATGGACAACTTTAGATAACTTTGGATAAAGTAGACGTAATAGAGCCTCGAATGAAATATTAGACGGAAAAGAATGAAGACCGCAGTAGTTATTGATTCTAATTGAAATAAATATAGTGTATTAGGCGCGTGTGCGCGCGTGCGTGTAAAATAGGCCATAAATGCTTTAAAACTTTAAAAGTCCTTCTTTCCCGAATAAGAGCCAAGTGTTCGGCGAAAGTTTCTATGATAAAATTGCTGCTCAAGCGGAATCGATCAAGCTTCGGCCGCTAACAACGTACGTTACGATGCGATGCCGAGAGTAGCGCGAAAAAAAACCGTTACGAGCGACAGAACAGAGAATACAATCTTCAGCCTACATTCGTGAGAAAAAGTGGGGGAACCACGCCGGCAATCTTTTCTCTTCTCGTCCTCTCGTTTGTTCCCCGTTGCTTCCACCTAACCTAAGCTACGTTCGCGCAATTGCACATATCGAAGGAAGCCACAGCGTGGATGATGCTTTGTTTGCGTGGGTTTTCATTTGGTGATTATTGGTGACGTTCTTAAACAAATGCCCGTGCCAAAGAAACTGTACTTTTCATCAGGCACGCGTGATCGGGACTGTTTTAAGCAGTTTGCTTTTGTTACTTGTACGTTTTTACGCTGAATACTGTGCGGAGATATATGCGGAAGGTTAGAACATAACCTACTCGGAAAGAAGAAAAGTGACTTACCAATAAAATTTCTCCGAGGTACTGATGAGTTAATTTTATCACTATTTCTAAATAATAACGATTTTTATAATATCTGGAGTGTTAAGTGCGTTGAATGTTATCTGAAAAAGAGTGCTATTGTTCACGTAAACATGACAAAATGGTAATCGGAAATAATTTGGATGAAACTACCTGTTGCTTGCTCTGATAGACAATGAAAATTTCACATTATCAAGTTGGTGTTTTGTAGGCGAATATGATTTACCTTATAGCGGTACAATATACGTGAATCAAATTAATACAAATCTTCCTTTGGCTTTCTTTGAAATAGGTTTCAACTTATAAGGTATGCATCCGTATTATTTCATAAGGTAGGCTATAGCAAGTACTGCAGAATAATAAACTTTTTAGTTTAGCCTAACAAATTAATAGTATCAATTATTAAATAAGTACATCTTCTAAACTTACTATACTTAAGTCAATTTATATATCATTGTATTTTGTCAAATGACAATGACATTCGTAATATGGTTTAATGTAAATATATCCTAAGATCTAGCCAAATTATAAAGTTATATTCACAAATCTTGACAAGTTGATTACATTATTTTTATTTTTATTGTAAACAAATTCAAAAGTTTGTACATGGAAATTTTGAAGTAATTGTTTACTGAATTATTACTTCAAAATATAAAGAATATATGTACTGTAAGCTATATTAATAATTACATATTGCTAAGTTTTTAATAAATAGTTGTACATGTAGATAATTTGATTGAAGGCATAGTAATGTAAATACATTGATTATATTTAAATTTTATGTTAACTAATAAAGAAATTTTTTTAAGAAAACTTTTTTTAATCATTTTTATTCATTTAGTAGTGATATTTCGCAATATATTAATCACGTACTATTATGCTATTCTTACTAAATTCTTACTAAAATTATTTTTCTGATCTTTAGTGTTTCGTATCGTTTACATTAGTATTAAATTAGGATACCATTAAAGTGTTCAAAAAAAGTTTTAACCTATTAATGTTATATTTATATCTTATTTTATTTTGTTACTAGAAGTAAACCTATTTTTAAAATAGGAATGCATGTAAGATATTATTAACAAATATTATACTTATCGATAAAAATTGTAAATTTAAAAAGTTATTAATATTCTTTCAAAAATGCAGTAAGCGATCTAAGTATTTAAAAATGTCATCATATAAAAATTCATAGAACTAATATTATTTTTCTCATACAAAGAAATCAAATTATTAAACTAGTTTCAAAATAGCAATATATATATATATATATATATATATATATATAGTGATTGCATTAGTAACTGTACATAATGTTGAAAAAACATTTTACTTTATACAAAAATTAAGAAATTTTTAAATGGATGCCAGAATGTGAATGAGAAAAATGAAATAAAAGTTAATTGGTAATCTTTAATTAAAAAAAAATGTTGTCAATTTACTTAAAGTAAAAAGATTGTGGTAGTCAGGTAATAACAAAACTCATCGTTTTGTCCATCATTAACAGCTGCTACGACGATGTAAATATTTCTTTAAAGTTTATTTTGCCACTTACATAATTTTACATCATGAAACGTAATGCTAGTCGACAATGAGTTAGGTACAGATATGATCAATGCAACAATTTATCTACGATAAAGAAAATTGATTTAGGTCAATCAATATGCATCATAGAATTATTGGAAAGCTGTTTTCAGAAGATTCAACCGAGGGTGAGTAAAAAAACATAATTTTTTCAAACTTTTGTTATTAACATTGACTTTAATTTGAATTAAAGGTAATGGAAGAAACTGAAGATTTTAAAGCAATTTAAATCAAAAAATCACCACGATATTTAGTTTAAATAGAAATTTTTCGTGTAGATATAACCAATTATTATTTTCTACAATAGAAAAAAACTCGATTAATTATTTTGTACTTTAATTGATGTTTGTAGTAACATCGTTAAAATATCATTTTCTACGTTATTGTTAAGTTACTTTTAATAAACCGTATTTATATTTGTACTAATTATAGTGAATTATATCTTTTGTTGATGATTTTTACCTTTTTCTCAAAACTAGAATTTGAAATAACAATATTAATTAAATATTTCAAAACATGAAATAATAAATATAACAAAAAAAGCGAATTACATTTTAAACTAAAATTGGACATACTTAATATTTAAGTGGATTTAATAAGTAATAAAATAAATTATTAACATATTGTAATTAGGACATAATATGGTACATATAAAATATAGCTGCAATATTTATTTTAATTTACAGGATTTGTTTACAATCATCGATACTGCAAAAGTTTCAAGTATGATGCTATTCTTCCAAAACGTCTCTTACAACACTTATTATTATGAAAAAAATAGAATTTTTTATAACATGAGTAAAAAATACGAATTAAGAAAAATGATTATGTAATTTAAGCTTAGATATTTAATTTGTATTATACTTTTTTATATAAAACAGAACATATTTTATACGTTCATGCTGTAAAAAATACAATAATTATCAACAAGACTTATAATTTTAAAGAAAATACAAAGTCCAATTATTTTGAATATTGTACTATTTGCAATACATAGATAAAGAAGAAATCCATTTTGACGCTCTGAAAAAATTTAAAAAATCTTTTAGTATAATTTTCAATTCCTTAGGATTTTGAAGGTATTTGAAAAAAGTTCTAGATAAAAATGGTAAATATTTTCAAAGTTACAAAGTTACAATTGTGAACATACTCAATTATTTCACATAGACCGCACAAATCTTAAAATATCTTTCTCGAACTTATTTTTTTAATCAAAACTTGGCAATAAAATTATCTTTAGTTAGAT
Organism: Wiebesia pumilae; assembly: GCA_018907045.1. Taxonomy (NCBI): domain Eukaryota; kingdom Metazoa; phylum Arthropoda; class Insecta; order Hymenoptera; family Agaonidae; genus Wiebesia; species Wiebesia pumilae. The sequence goes on from JACCHZ010000022.1 coordinate 7,007,627, forward strand.
ATCGAGATTTTCTTCAAAATTAAGTTTTTACAAATTAGCGCACAACAAAAGTGTGCTGATTTTTAAGTTTAGAATAAAAGGAAAATTTTTTATTTAAAAGTTCCAATCTTGATATTTAACTCACCGGAAGATAGTTTTTATAAGCTCTTCTATAAATTTTAAATGGATCGGTTGAAAAATTAACAAATCTAATATGATGCAAAAAGTGTTGTTTATAAAGCCCCTTGAATTACTTATTCAAATACTTTTGTTATTCTAGAAATATTTTTATTTTTCTGTAGAATTTTCGTTTTACATATATATTAGATCATAATATACACAAATAAACACATAAAAGAAAAACATTTTTCAATTTTTTGAAATTTCATTGGGATTTTCCCTCTTGTAAAAATAATTTAAAAACATTTAATGAAGTATATTATTTAAGAGCATTCAACCATAATTAATATACATGGTAAAGAATATGCATTTAACGTGCATGTAATAAAACTAATTCTAATTTTTATATGATGTAAGATATTTATTGCAATGAAAAATATTTATTAGATCTAAAAATGTTTGAAATAACTCCAGGATACTTAGATATAAGAGCGTGCGTGTGCGTGCGCGTGTGCGTGTGCGTGTGCGTGTGTGTGTGTGTGTTTGCCGCGTGTGCATGCGTACTTTATTAATTATAAAAACTACTGTATAATTTTTAAAAGAAAACAGCTCATCGTACAGTTATCTGAGAATAAAGTTGAATTATTTAAGGATGATTTGTAGAGTTTCATTTTCCTAACACTCCAAAATTTACGAAAACCGAATATATAAACGAAAGATACCATGGAAAATAGCGTTGAAAATATATATTTAAATTTCATTTTTATTTTAATCAGCATTTGTTAATAATAAAAAAACATTATTTATATATCTGATTAGTTATTCTTTGACCCATCCCATAAATAAAAATTTTGTTTCAATTCTGATAATAATTTACTGTTATCAACAAAATATTATAATCTTTTAAATCGTAGAAATGTTTCAGATTACCATCGATTTTTAATGGATGTATTTCGGATATTTTCTACAATCGTATCGTCGTATTCGAAATATTTTTAACGATAAATTTAAGGTATAATTAAAAATTATCTTTTGAGTGGAATAATGATTCCACTGGCCGAGTCAACATCTTGAAGAATTTATATCACGGAGCAAAAAGTTTATGTAACCCTGACAAAAGAATGCAAAATGTATAAATAATTCAGTATTGCTGTACATAAAATATAATATTATAAATAAATTTTCATGGTTTATGTAATATAATTTTATCAAGTAATTTTATTTTTTTAGAAACAAATGTTTGTCATGTTTTATACGAAACTATACATAATCAGGTTTTTCTTTTTTGAATGGTGTTGGTATCATCTTTCAAAGTAATTAATAGCTTTTATATACATATATACATATATTGCATGTAGTATCCGAATTTCTTAGTTAATTTTCCCATTTTGTTCATTTTCTTGAAATCACACGATTTAATTTAAAAATCATATTTTAATGAAAATAATATCCAACTAACATATCACAATTATGCAGTAATATTATTTATTTGTTTATTTATTTATTTATTCATATTAGCGATTCTTATTGGTTCATATTATTAGCAATTTTGTAATACGTCTACTAATAATGAAAGCGTAAATTTAATATAAACTATTGCTTTCATTGATTTATCACCAATCATGCATGGATATTTTAATTAGAATAATCTTATTTATATTGCAGTACATATTATCCGCAAAAGGTGCTTTGATTTAACATTTGATTATATTACATTTTAATGTATTTTTTTATATATTTATGTTAAGTAGTTAACGTGACACCCCAAAATCCATGGAAATCACATCGAGTCTCCTGATAATTTGATAAACACTTTTTCGCCTATTAAGCCGTAATAGAACAATATTGATGACTTTTTTTTGAATTTTTTTCTTTTTTCTTTTTTTTTTTTTTTTTTTCTTTCCAATTTTGCCTTTAAGAAGAATAATAAATAGAAGAACTCCAAATCTCTGATAAATGTATTAATTGATCAGTTTCAGGCAAGACTAGCAGACTCAGCATGATCTCTTTGCTGCGACGCAACCGCAAGCAAAGCACAAAGAGCAAACAAGGACCACTGACTCGAAGTCATATCAACGATCAGCATCAGCAAGCAAACAACTTGGAAATTTACAATGATAACTCGTTAGACAGTTTAGTCTTTGCTGCATCACTAGGCCTCATATCGACTCACCATCAACATGCACAAAAAGATGTAATGTTGATGATGCAAGACCAGACGAAGCAGAAGCAACAGCAGCAGCAGCAGCAGCAGCAGATGGAATTTCATTGCCGGTTTTGCGGAAAAGGCTACAGGTGGAAAAGTACAATGAGAAGGCATGAAACCCTCGAGTGCGGTGATAAACCGCCGTCTTTTCAGTGCCCTCAGTGTCCTTACAGGGCCAGGCAAAGGGGAAATCTGACGGTCCACCTTAAGCGACATCACCAGAGAGATTGATTACCTGATCAATCATTTTAATATCATTGATTGTACATTTTTAATGACAACCAAGCTCGTTGGAATTTATGCATCTCTGATGTAAATCTCTTAAAATGAAATTTCGAAGGTGTACCTTTCTAAGCAATTCATTAAACCTTCCTTTATGGGATACGATGAATAGTGCCTCTTTAAAAAATTGTTACGATGATTTTATTCTAAAGCGTAATTAGTGTCTCGTTAATTTTGCGATCGATAAATTATTTTAAAATTTTCATTTTCTTGAAAGAAAACTCAGCAGTCAAGATACGTTCCGATAGTGATACACAAAAAATCATTCCATTTACTTACCTCGTGTGAATGCACTTGTACGCGCGTGCGCGAGTGCACACAACATAAAATGTATACGTGAAATACACGCCCATTTTGAGTTCAATCTAAATTTAAAAAAGATATTTATTACAAAGTTAAGATTATTATTACATTATTACATGCATATTTCGAGTTAAAGTATTTTAGAATAATTTTTTAAAAATACTTTAAGTTTTTCAATACTATTCAATTTCAATTAATTTTATACTTAGTATGTAGTTACATGACTTTCAATATCAAAGAGTCAGATTTTATTGTATATTATGAAGAAGAATGCTAAGATGAACTTTTAAATTCTACGTATTCGTTAAGTTTGATCGGTGAATTAATTTTGATCTTAACAGGAGTCATTTGTTTTTATTCAATTTTGTCGCACAAAATACCAAAAGTTACAAATGTCGGTGATTATTAAAATATTAGTCTGTAATCAGAGGTCCAATTTTAACAGCTAAATTACATTATTTTTCCATAGAATGGGTTCTGTTAGATTGTAGTTCATTCGCTATTACAACTTGCTTATTATATAAAGTATATTTTTATATCCTTCAAATTATTGATGAAAATATCGAGTAACGATATTGATGAATATGAAACGGCATCGACTTTCGAGAATTTATGAAAAATTAATCATTTTATTAAATGAAAATGGCTTAATTGTTGATAAGCAATAAATCTAACCCAATAGTGGAGACGAACTTTTCGATACAATAGGAATACACTTTAATTAAAAAAAAAATTAGAATATAAATAATGATGTATCTCTAAAAACTCGTGCAAATGATGATACAAAGTTATCCATCGCAAGTTCTCACGAGAAAACTTAACTCATTTATTTAGAATAAGTAACTTATGCATATTGGCTGATTTGTAATTCAGATTATTAATATTGTAAGAGCTTTATTTAAAAATGGAAGGAATGGTATGGAAGGTCTTTTATTAAGCATTTCTTAACCAAGTATCTATGTATATTATATTTCTTATTATTTGCGTATAAAAGCATTGTTTGAATTACAATTTAAACAAATACATTCCATTTTGCAATTATTATATAGATAATATAATTTTCTTTAGATGACTAATTGACGCCTAACATTCAAAGTAACGACACTCTTTCTTTATATCAAACTGATACTTGATTAAAGTTTTATGAGTACTATTTTCAAAAAGTTAAGTAAACATATTTATTAAAAAACATAATGCTAGTTACAAGGAAGATTATCCGACATCGAATTGTGATTAAAAAAATAATTAGAAATATATTTATTATAAACACTATCGATAAAATTACGTATTATTAAACGTAAAAAAATTCCCATATAAAATAGAGGAAGAAGTTCAAATTTCTGAGACTGTATATATTGATTCCTTCGTTGGTTCATATTTTGGTAATTGAAATATACTTGTTGGCTAATTTTTTAGGCTAAATTAAAAGAAATGGATAACTAATAAATGTATTGCTAATAATTTACTATTTCTACCAATTATACAAGATAAAATAATAACAATTTAAAATTTGTCCAAGTATACAAGTTACAACTTTGTAACAATAGAGCATAAAATAATTTCATTATGATAATAGAAAACATTTTGAATTATAATGTCGTAAATATAAGATTTTATTACAAGAGTTTAAAAGTGTAAAAATAAACGCATGCTTTCTATTCATATAAGATTACGTATTTATTAAAATGCATATGCTTGATTATTTCTGTACTCAATCACCACAAATTTCAATATTTATAATTTATATATTCCTATTTTTATATGTCACTACACTTATTCCACGTATGTAAATGTCACCACTTTTTATGAAATAGCTAGAAAATATAATTTTATAACTTACCAAAATAAGCTTGTAGATTAAGAAACAATCATACAAATATATTTTTGTATCCATTAACAAATTTTTACGATATATTCTTATAAAATAAATGAATTTTTATCGCATACGTATTTTTTACTTATTTGTATTGTACAGTACTTATACATTAAACAATGCTAAAAATGTATAGTTTCGTTGGCGTTTATTTATGAACCTACCACGTTTATTTATAACAAAGTGAACAGTCTCAAGAAACTGTGGACATTTATAATTTATGGTACACATGAATTATTAAATAATGTATTTTGTTTGAAAGAAAATATTATTTGAGTTTTTAAATTTTTTTCAACGAACAAATGCTAACATAGTTTTTTCTTTTTTAGGTGAAGCAGGTTCAAAGGTAAAATTTAGACTAACAGCAGCCTGCAATTAATTTGCATTCATGTTTTAATTTGACATGTGCATCAAATACGAAAAATACAATTAATCAAATTGCTGAATCCTGATATTATTTCACTTATAGTATATATTTTTATTTTGTATTATTTTATAAAAAAAAAATAAATTACATGCATATATATTTTTTATTTTTTTTTTTAATTTTTTTTACTTTTTTTTTTACTTATTTGTTTATTATTTTTTTTTAATATGTACTAACAAATACATTGAATCATTTATGTACTCTATTTTAACTTTTAGCACATAAGTATGCATCTTGAATTAGACTCTAATTTTTCTTTTGCTTCAGCTACTGTGATACTCCGTAAAAAAAGCCTTTACTTATTCTTTTCGTCTTGGCCTTCAAAATTTTATTAAATACTCGGCATTATATTATTTTTAACGCTTTATTTAGAAATTTAAAATTCTACACTCTAATATTCGTATTTATTCCAGTAAAAAGAAATATTTCAAAATGAATCGGCTGAGGACTGCTTTAAGCATTTATTATCGAAGAAAAAATTATTTTTTACATAATTGGAAAATATTATTTTTACTTTATGCATATTATTTTTATAAATTGTTGATATTAGCGGGCGTTTTTAAATTTTTCAAAAACTTAAAAACTTTTAATACTTACTGGAAAGTATCAAAGTTATAACCGACTGTTGGTGTTTTATTAAATAAATAGCATTTTTAATTTTATTTAAATATCAACATGGTAAAATTTTATGTTTAAATGTAAGTTGCTGTATTAAAGTTTTAAATAATACTCTATAGAGTTTTTATTTTATATTTATTTATATTTGTTTATTGATTTACAAATTAATTTATATTTGTGTCAGTCACTATTGTGATAGAATGTTTAATATTATTACAATATTATTACACAATAACTCGGTACTAAATTAATATTCTTCTTAAGTGAAAAAAGTAAAGCATGAATGTTTGATTAGTTAGATTAATCATGAAGAATATAAGTTAGCCTAGTTTTTGAAGTAGAAAAAAAAACTTTATATAGAATTAAACACTATTTCCTTTTGAAAATTTTATTTTTCCCTTGTAAAAGGTAAATTTTTTACACGCAAGGTTAAAGGAATCCTCATCTCGAGACGACTTAATACAGCTATCACAATGGGCACTATTCTAATGCACCACAAAAAATTCTGTCTCTGTTACAGTGCAAAATTTAAGCCTTGCGGATTTACGCCGTTCCGCCTCGTCCTGGCATTCGTGGTACGTTCCGTCCATCGTCTGGTGCTCGGCAAGTATGGGAAATGTGAGTTCGGACAAGGATAGTTCAGCAACGAGTAGTCCCGACTCAAAGGAGGGCCTCGCTTTTGCCTGCCAGGATTGCGGTAGGATTTACAAGCTAAAAAGCAGTTTGAGAAATCACCGGAAGTGGGAGTGCGGCAAGGAACCGCAATTTCAGTGCCCCTATTGCTCCTACAGGGCCAAACAAAAAATGCACGTTGCACGTCATATCGAACGCGTACATAAAGACAAGATCAAGATCGAGCCGAAGTAGAGGAGGGAGGACGTTACGTTAATGATAACGATGACGGTGGTGATTATGGTGATGATGATGATGCGTTCCTTTTTTTTTTTTTTTTTTTTTTTTTTTTTTTTTTTTTTTTTTTTTTTTTTTTGGGGGGGGGGGGGCAAGAATGCTATTCGTGATAACAAGTTACAGAATCTGAGTTGGAAATGATTAATCAAGACAATTTTTCGATCGTTGTTTATTATTTAATTTCGTAGGGAACAGATTTATTTTAAATCTTCAAAAGATTTTATTAAAATAAGAATAAGAATAAAAAGTACTTGTCGATTGGAAAGTACGTAATTTCATTTTTATCATTGCTGATAAAAGTGCTTTTTAAATATAAATCTTAGGAAATCTTTAAGATGTGTAGTGTTAAGTTTACTTAAGTATAATGTTATTAATACATTCAGAAAGGTCGAGAAAAAAAATCAAAATAATATGAACATTAAAAATCATACTTAGCAACAATAATAACGTACATAACTATTTAAGTAATTTTATAAGCAGGTATACGTGCTCAAGGTATTTAATAATTTCGAATCTCTTTAATTTTATAAAAGAAAAAAGTTAATCTTTCGATTCGAAGTTTAGAAAATTTTTAATATACAATATTAATAAGGGCCTTACTGTAATGTTAAAATTCTTACATAGATTTTTACCAAAAAGAATGATTTTTTTTTAACA